>VZRO01004987.1:296469-591158 GCA_013397915.1 Daphoenositta chrysoptera | reverse complement strand
TGGGCTGACCCCGAGCTGCGCAAAACTGCACCCCTGCAGAAACCAGTGCTGCACATCACATGGGGCTGTGTCCAACACAGCAATAACCAGCTGCACCGTGGCTCTTGCTTCCCTCCTCCTTGAAGATGAATTAGGATCTTGTGTAAACAGTCCTACCTATCTGTTTAGCTCAGGAAGGACATTGCCCAGCATGGAAGGGTCTCAGACACTTCTAATGTTTCTGCTGACCCTTCTCAGCAGTGAGCTTGTGCATGTGCTTTGAACTGGGGGAACAGGGGAGTTTTGACTTTCTTTATTTCACTCTGCCCCAATAATTTTATGGCTTTGATGGCTGATAAGCTCCCACTCAGCCCTTTATCTCTATGATTTTTCTGAGGCAATCTGAGGATATAAGCACCTCGTGTATTCTTAGACCACAGGAGACATATGCAAGAGACAAGAGTGAAGTTAGAGAATATTCTTTGTCACTCCATCTAGTGCTGCTCCTCGGGTTCAGGTCTGTTCATTCCCAGTCGATAATAAAAGACACAGCCCATCTGCCAGGTTTTTCTCACATGTCTGTAGAAGCACAGTTATAGAAGTACTTTTTCTTTGCACTGTCCATGAGTGGGTTTGACTAGACCAAAATAATGCACAAGAGACATCAAAGCCTGCCTAGAATCACACTTTTCATCATATATTCTCCTCTGTCGCCTTTCCCAGCGAGCAAAAGGTACCTGAGGTTCAGAGATGTGAGGCAAGAGAAACCTTGCCTGATTGTAGTGTCAAGGAGCCCTGCCCACAGACATCAGTAACCATGCACTACTCACGTCAGCACCAGGGGAAACCCATGGAATCCAACCAGAACAAACTCAAAGCCCCAAACCCATGGAAGACAAACTCCCTGCAGTGATGCAGGTTGGGCACTGCCTGTTCAGGGAGCAGATCTGCTGTTAAATTGAGAGAAGTGATTATTCCCCTTTCCTCAGGACCACAGGGACAGCACTGCATCCATTCTGGGATGCCCAGTAGAAGACAGACATCATTTAACTAAGGGAGTGCAGGGAAGAACCAAGATGGTCAGTGTATAAAATGAGGCTAAGACTTTTTAGATAAAAGTCAACTCGTTTTTATTAACGAACAACTGCGGGCGGGAAACCCAGGATAAGCCCAGGCTCCATGCGACAAGCCAGAGTAACAACACAATCAGTGTGACGCACCGGGTGCTCCCTTGGACACCAAGTTCCGCAGGAGAACCTGGGGCGAAGCCCCAGAACAGTTCTTATCCCCTCTGTCCATCTAAGATTGGTGCATTTTGGATCCTTCATGTGATTGGCTCGTTTCTAGGGCTCTGGTTGGTTCTTTGTGAGGAACATTCCTGTCCAATCATTTCTCCAAGGCGTCATGTGATTTGTCAGTTCCTCAGCCAATTGTAGTCCAGGGCATTGACATCACCTGTATGAAATCATCTTCTAGAGTGTTCTCTTTCTTCTCTAGGTGCCACTTTTCCCCATTTACGGCCCCATCTAGTGTTCACACTGCAACATTACACCCGTACAGACCCAACCGCAATACCAACTTACCTACCATACATCGCCCAACCAACCAAACCCCTCTCCACATCCTAGTTCAACTACAACAGTAACAAGTGACACCCAGAACTGTCAATTCGTCCATCACAGTCAGGGCAGGAGTGCTTGCTCTGTGAGCTGAAGCTGTGAGACCAGGGTTTGTTCAGCCTAGGGAAAGAATGGTCTGTGGGCACCTAACAGTAGCTTCCAGTGCCTATGAAGGGATGGCGTGGGGACACATAAAAGCACTCCCCAGAGCCTGCAGGAGGGTGATCAAGAAGTGGACCCAGGCTCACTGCAGAGGTGAACGGTGGGAGAGCAGAAAGTAACAGACTTGGGCTGAAATAAGTGGCATTCAGAGTGGCTACAAGGAGATAATTTTTCACATTGAGGAGAGTCAAGCAGCAGCACAGGCTGCTAGAGAGGTCATGCTCTCTCCTTCCATAGAAGCTTAAAAGACCAGACTGAATAAGTCCCTGAGCAACCCAATTTGACCTCACATTGAGCAACACATGGGGCCTCCCCAGGTCCCTCTTTCACCTGAATTCTTTTGTGATTCTACTTATGGCTCAGGGAGTAAAAAAACCTCCCTAGGCTGTTTAAAATAGGGACTGACTATTCATGCTTTTCCTCAAACCTGCACTGCCACTTGCTTTTCAGCATGGTTACAATATACCACTCAGCTACTAGTCTTTAATCCCTGAAGAAAGGAGAAATGTTCGTCAGCATGAACAAAATAGGCTGGCAATGCTTTCTGTCCAGCATTTCAAAGTTCATGAAGCTGCCATTCAGGAACAGTTTAGTGACAAATATGAAGTTCTTACTCATTAAAACTCAAGGAGTTATTAATTCTTTCAAGTACAATTTATTATGACATAAAATGAATTAAAGAAACTTTAATGATGCCTCCACAACATGCCATAATTATCATCTCATATTAAAGAAAGGGAGCTGCCTGGCAGAGCATACATGAGAAATTTCAAAAATAGCAGTATGGAGATATCTGTAAAGAGAAAACTTCTTTAATTCCTCTCTTACTTAAAATTGGCCCATAGACACTGCTAAAAACCTGTTGTTTGGCCAGAACAACTAAATTTCCTGAAATTCACTCAGGTTGGGTGAGCATTTCCAGCATTAAAATACATTAAAGAGGTCTGAAATGGAAATATCTTTACAATATACCTTTTTTCTATTTTTTTGACCTCATACAGCCTAAGAGAAACCATCTCTGCATGAGAAAAGGAAGAACTCAGCTGTGATTGATACATGAAAGACACTAAATATCCTTCCGGGAAATTAATTTCATTCTGACACTTAATAGAAAAAAAAAAAAGAGGCAAGAATGAAAAATTAACATTTGTTAAGGCCTCTAAAGAAGATGCAGATGACTAACTAATCCCTATAGCAGATTGAAGAAAAAGGAGAAAAGAAAAAAAGAAGCATTGTGCAATTAGAGTAGGTTATTAATATTGATAGAAGGAGATTAAAAAAGTGGCTCAATCACTTTGCAGGAGTTACGGTGTTTTGTATACTTTTACCTTCATGACAGGTAGGCTAAATAAGCTGCCTGAGGTGACAATTAGGAGCCAAAGAGTCACCGAGCCTTTTTAGCACTATGTAGTGAGAATGAATATTGTGCATTTGTTTTAAAGCATCCTTGAAGGGCATCCAAGGTTTTTCCTACTTTCTGTGGAGCTTTTACAGCAAGTAAAAAAAAAATATTTTACTTTGTTCAGTGGCTGATGTGGAATGACATTAAAACTTAAATATTGTTCTGATCTCTGGCAGCCATTTTTCCTCCTCCACTCTTCCCTGAACTTCCTTCTGGGGCTCCTCAGCTGCTGCTGAACAGTACTGTTTTCCACAGAAAGATCCACTGGAGTTAATAGGATTATTTATGGAACAAGGTTCTGCCAAACATGGCTAAAAAATTTGAGATCTGCCCCTTAGCATATAAAATAATGAAAAATGACATATGCACTTAAAAGCAAGCAAATGAGCGTTGAAAGGAAAGCTGGGCATGTCTAAGTCTTTATGCAGCTGTAGCCCTGGAAAAAATGCAAAAGAACAGCTCCAAGTTGGTTCAGCAAGCTCAAATTAGTGCTGTAAGACTGTCCAGTTATATATTCATCCTTGGAATAGTTGTCCTTTGACACTTTTTCTGTCACAAAGCAGGTTATTGCATGGAAGGTGCCAAAGAGGAGCCTCCGGTTCTTGATCTGCCTGCAATTGCTCTCAGTGCGGAGGGAGCAGGTCAGGCACAGCTCTCTTCAAGGGGAGAAGAATAAGGTCCTGATACTGCTCCTAAGGCACAGAATGGAATGGCAGGTAGGCTAATGAGATTCTGCAGATGATGAAAAAGAAGCTTGACCATCTCTCTGAGGTGCTTTATAGTCCTCATTACCACGTTATCAAAGCGCCCTGCAGCTCTAATGCCCGTTTTTGTACCCACTTCTGTAGCACAGAAAGACCTCCAGCATCATTTTACAGATGGTGGCAGGGAAACTAATGGGAAACATGGCACATCTGCTGCCTGGTGGTAGATCCCCTGGGCTGCAGCCAGAGACCCTAGAGAGGTGCAGGTTTGTGCACAATGAAGTATAACCCCACAGAGATGTGCCCAAGCCAGGAAGCTCTGGGACTGTGCCCTGCAAACACACACACACACGGGACTTCTGACCTCCCTCTGGCCCACCTGCAGCCACTTTTGGCTCTCTGCACATCCAGCTGTGGCCTGGAAATGGAGAAGCATCCCTGCTGCCTGCAGGAGTTCACTGGCATCCATTAGGGGAAGCTGGGGAAGGACAGAGATGCACTGTGGTTCCTCCTCACATCCCAGCCAAGATCTCAAATTCCCCTTGTCTCTGAAACCCTGTCACACCTGACATTTACATGTTCATTTACATAGGATTTACTTGCTCTTCAAAGCATTCAAACAAACTTTACAAGCTACAGTTGAAGTCCTAACAGATGTATAGCTACCCAAATTGAAATCTGGCCAGTGTTCCAGAAGACTCTGACCTGTGTAGGAAAAGCAAGAGCTAACAGATTTGTGTTAGCCTGCCCACCCTGACAGATTGCATTTCTTTCACTCAGAAGGGCTCCCGTGGCTGCTACCACCATTGTGACAATGCTGGGATATGGTTCACTGGTGGGTTAGACAAGAAAAGTTTTAGATATTGAAAAGACATTTAAATCTGTTGAATGCTGTAAGCCAAAAGAAGAAAGAAAAGTCATACTCCACCACATATTTCATTTTTCTTACCTCAACATATTTCTTTTTTCTTACCTCTACTACAATTTTCCTTACCCTTTCACATGACATGGTTTAGCATGATATAATTTATCAACAAATGACACATCCTGTGGTATTACATCTACCTGAGATTAAAAAAACAAATACTTTTGGGACTAAGCTGACCACAGTTTTGGCATAACAACCCAAACCAAACTGCAAGACTGTTTTACCTTTCATGGCCACCTTCCTTTGCTGTTTTTAACATGGACCACAAAGGTGAAACACAATCTGTTAAACACTGCCAAACCAAGTAATGAAGACCAGACACTGAGTAATTTTTGCTTGCCCAATTGAAGTTCAAAATGCTTGGAGACCCAAAAGCTCTCAGGTGAGGTTTTTGTACTGTCTCTTAAAAAGTGATATGATTATATTTTACAAGCCTGTTCTGCATGTGCTCCAAGCTGAACGAAATCTCATTAGAGCTCATTAGCTCATGCTTAGTGCTAACTGATGTTTCTCCTGATGTAATTCCTGACTGGCCTGGACTGTGGGTAAAGTGATGAGGCCTTTGTTTGCAGAGTAACATGTGGCGTGCCCTTGGAGGCTGCATTGTCAGCCTCGGGGACATTGATGTTTTGTCCAAATACAAGGCAAGAAAATGTTATTGTAAACCCTCTCAAACCACAGCAGCTCTGGGAAGGGGTAAGAAGGCACCTTGGCCACATATGGATGCTCTCTTCAGAATCCAGGAAGGCTGAAAATTTCCTTACAGATTGCCAGCTGAATTATCTGTTAAGCCTGAGCTTGCAGTGCTACCTGTCCTTGGCAGCCAGTTGTCCTTGCTTGCTACTCTGCAGGAGCAAAGGAATTTGTATCCCCTTGGGATGTGGGGCTACTGTTGGGGCCAGTTTAAGCTGTCCATCCCTTCCATGCATGGCAGTGTAAATGTAAATGTCAGTGGAGATTCATTTCCAAGCTCTATTGACATTCACCGAACTTTCAAGGATTTCTATGTTTGTGCTATTTCCCACAGCCCCCAAAAACATTTCAGCATCATCATGCAAAAACCACGAAGCAAACCTGATTCCAGCAGTGGATCCATTGAGTAAATGTCGACATGGTATTTATACCCGCTGAAAATGAGTGTGACAATAAAGGAGATGGAGAAGTGCCAACAGGATACAGCTAACATTACGGAATATGAAGGGACGTGAGTGGGAAGGAGCCAGGCCATATTGTCCTTGACTTCAGTGCAGCTATGCCAGAGCACCACTGCTGAAGCTTTGGACTGCAGCAGCCTGCATAAACAGCTTGCCTCTGTAGCAGAACAGCAGCAGATAGACATCAAAAAGGTCATAAATCTCGGAGAATGGTGGTAGGGATGTGCTGCTGGGCCCAAATATAATCAGCTTTTATGGAGAGCTTTCCATCGCTTGCTCTTAAGGCCTAATTGCAAGACATTATCTGGCCAAACAGAGTATGAAGTAGCAGGTAATAATGATTGCCTGCAGGAAGCTCAGGTAGTGCAGCACACACGATGAGGAGCTATTCTTACCTCGCTTATTACCCAGGAGCTGATTCAAGGAGTAGTTACAGCTGTGCCATTAAGCCACTGGTCACCCTCATACATCTCAATTCAAATTCATTATAGGAGTGATTTTACCAAATGCTAGCAGTGACACTGAACGGTGGGAAGAGGATTGAATTTTGAATGAGGAATGGAATGACTTACAAAGACCCTCTTTGGAAAAAAAAAAAAAAAAAGGAATTAAAATATTTAGCCTCTGCATGTTGTCATGCAACCTTGCCATCCTGGCATTAACATTATGCACACCTATGCATAAAGAAAAACAGAATGAGTAACAGTCAAGGTACACAAGTCACTCTAAAGGTCTATAAAGCTTTTGGGGAAACAGAAACCCAGACCAAATATGCCCTTCAGATAGGATATTTGTCCAAATCTTAAGCTACATTGGTGACAGAACACCAGAAAGTCATCCAGCTTCTGGGCAGAGAGCTTGCCAGCAGCAGGAAGACGTTCCCAAGGCTGCTCATGGCCAATATGCACATTTTCACATCCTACCACAAACTCTGGCTTTTGTCACTGACAGACCACAGCTGTTGTAGGGAGCATTCTCCAATGTGTGTAGGAGAAGGTGACATTTCTGCCACGTATGAAGGTGACAGCACCAAAGTTAAGCATCTGTAAATAGCTCCTATTTAATCTCTTTAATTCTTTGTCTTCAGCTTATCTGTCAGAGTGTAGTGTGGCACATTCCTGACAGAAGGCCAAGGCAGAAGAGTAAATATTATTTGATCCTACTTAGTCTTCAGATCCCGTGGTGAGATCAGTGCTCTGGATTCATTAAAGAAAAATCAAATATTTATCAGATACCAAACTCTGAATCCACCCCCTTCAGCAAAAAGCTTGAAACAATAGATCCCACAGTCCTAACTGTACTAGACTTCTCAGCTCAACCTAATGCTGAAGCCAGATGTCACCTGCAAAGGGAACTGACTATGGCACAGCAAGGTGGGGGCTGGATGGAGAGAATGGTCCAGTATTCAACTTTTCTTCCATTTATTTTTAAGTGCATCTTCCCAGGAAGAGGATGGGGAGATGCTTGTAGAGGACAATTAGCTCCAGAAACATCATTAGGACAGGAAGAGGGACACATGACCACGCTGAACCACATCCAGGCAGTGGTGAGGATGTCCCTTAGGAAGCTGGTGACAGTGACTGCTCTGTGCTGAGAGGAATCAGAGAGCCAGTGAGGGCAGATAATACAATTACACCGGTAAACTTCAGCTCCAGATAACCAATAACCTTTGCAAAAACCAATGGCAGTCACCCAGGGGGTGTAACAGAACTCAGATCAAGTAGTTGAGTTACTAATGGCAATTTGCAAGTGTACCAACCACTTTAAATATCCTCCAATCTAAAGAATGGGTGCAATGTCAAGCCTTAAAATAAGGTTCCAGGGAGATCTGAGGAATCACAGGCCTGTAATCATGACAACACTGGCAAACTAGCAGAAACTGTAATAAAGGATGCATCTACAGAGCGTGGAAAACTGCAAGACCTGCGAGAAACTGCTGAGGGAAATCCTGCCTTGCAGACCCCTGCAAAAAAGAGAGATCTATTTTTATTTCTGAAAGGTTTTTGACAAAATTCTTCACCAAAGTCAAATAGGTAAAGGAGAAAAGGAAGAGTTCTAGTTCGANAAAAAAAAAAAAAGAATAAAAACCTAGGGTTAAAACAAAGAGGCTGAAAAAAAGAGCTGATCTGAAAGAATTTGGTACAAGTCTGCAAAATAAGGGTTGGCATGGAAGTAAAGATTGGAATAAATTTTTTTACTATCCCTTTCTTTCCAAGAGCTGTGGGTTATCAAATGATAAGCCAGAGCTGGTTTTGAACCCAGCAGATAGCAGATCTGTGTAATTCCTTGTTATTGTGGGTGCAAGAGTGGACACTGATTCAAGGAAAAATTCTATGATTATCTGAAAAAAGACATGATTTAGGGTTCTAAATGAACAAGCCACCAGAGACTTAGGAAATCACCAGAGAGGTATGAAGTTGGGGGCTGAGAGAATATTAGGGAAGGTATTACATAAGTTTGCCTGCTTTAGGTGTCCATTTATGAGCACTTCTGGAGACAGCATAGCAAATCCTTGGTGTGAATGTTGTCACCAGCTTTAAGACCCCACAATGCCAGTCCTGGCTTAAAGAGAATTAGCTTTCTACAGTAGCTGAAGTAGCTGAAAACTTTCTACTATGTTAATTGAAATACTTCATATATGTTAATCCCCAAAGTTTTCTCTTCAATATTCTCACTGTTTTGTATAGAAGTTATAGCAGTGAAATGTACTGACAATTCTGGAAATGGGAGACACTTTCTAGCACTGAGCTCTTGAGTCATATATCTCTACTGCCTCCAGATGCATGTAAGGACAGTGGTACTTTACTAAGAGCTGAAATCATTGCTTGCCAAGTAGAGGTCTAATTTTATGAATTTGAATTGTTTTACGCATACCAAAATCACAACTCATGCACAAACTTGGAGAATGTTCCTGGGTTGGGAACTCCCACTGGCAAGGGATGGCTTGCCCTGTTCTGAAAAGATGCATCAAAGTATTCCCTTTTTCCTTCTCTGTAAAACTAATATACTTCTGAGCACCTATAGCAAATAGACCTCTGGTCTTTTGGTGCATGGAGCAAACAAAGGGAAAAAGATATTTCTCTGATCATTTGCTTCAAGCTTGCTTGCAGAAGAAGGAAGCAAGACCACCTGAACTAAGATGTAGGACAACTTCAGCCCTGCCTTAAGCAGAATTACTAGCAAATTATCAAAAGTACAGAAATCATCAGAGCAAAATTCAGCTGTGAAACACCTAATTGTATGTGTTCCCTAGCCTGGGTTCTCTCACAGAAACACAGGATATGGCATGATCTTTTGATGGTTTCTTTTTTTCAAAGTGGTAGAGAAATTAATTTTCAAATTGTCTTTGCTTTGGAGGCTTTAAAAAAATTTCACTGTTCAGTGAGATATCAAGATAAAATACAAAGAAAGATGCTTTTTCTTTTTTTGGTCCTAAAAGCTATATGTGATCATGAAAAGGAAAGAGTTGTTTTTAGGAATAGCAGAGTTCTCTGGAAGAAGAAGCCTTAGCAAGTAAAATGTTCTGAGGCAAATGCCTTGATTTGGAACTTCTGATGTATTTTAACTTAATGTTCTTCATCCTTTGATAATGATTCCATGAATTTTAGTGGATTCCCAAAATAATGCACTGATAGCAGACTGTATAGGAAGAGTTTGTGAGCTGCTACATCTCCCTACAGACCTCAGCACCTGGCCGAGTCCTGCTGTGTACCCAATGGTCATCACATTTGCTGTGCCTAAATGGGGACTGAGCACCATGCTAGACTATGGACTTTTTTTCATTGTCATTTACCTTAGGTTTTGGATTTGATTCGGTTTAGCCTAATTTTTACCTAGTCCTTTGAGTCCATGAGACATTTTGCCAATAAATGGTGATGGTAGTTTGCACAGGTGGCACTCCTTGCCCTAGTGTGTCTAACAAAGTGCATTAGCAGAACACTGTCTGTCCACAGCCTCTGGGAAACACTGTATAAACAAGTTGGCTGATAAAATACTTCCCTTCCAAGGATGCTTCAACTTTTAGAGGACTCCCTTGTCTTGGATACATCAAGCTCTTATTAACAAGGTTGTTGTGTTCCCTGAAATCTAGGTGCTCAATACTTTTTTGTCTATTCTATTTATTTTGACATTTCTCTATTAAAAAAAAAAAATGAAACAAACACCAAAAAACCAACAACCCCCAAACCATAATTGAATTTCTAATAACATCTGTCTTTTACATCTTCAATTTTTTTCTGATTTCTCACTACCATGGATGCTGAAAGCCCTGGCTGGTTGGGATTCCCATCTCCCAGAGGCTGCAGGATCTATCTCAGGAGGTATCACACTGATGCATGCACAGCCTCTGGATTTTTCATCTCTCCATCACCTGGTTGTGGAAAGTGTGGAGCTAAGCAGCACACAAAGGATCAGAACTCCATGTTGTCAGCTCCATTTTCAGGCATTTTCCTCCCTAGCTTTGCATAATCAACATTTTATTCCTACGTGGTGCCCCTCCCGAGCTGCCTTAGAAATCTGTCAGCTTATGCAGTTGGTCTGAACAAGAATTGAAATACAGTGTCACAGAAGGGAATGTGATCAAAAAAAGACAACATTTGATAGAGGCATAAAGAAAAGGAAGGATGGTGACAAAGAGTTAACATTTAGACACCTCAAAAAAATTGCATCATCAGGGTTAGCAGTTCCTAGTGAATTTGGTGATTCTACTTAGCACTGAAAATGCTGTTTGCTTCTTGGCATTTCAGTGCTTACATAATTTATAGTCTATTATTTGATAATGTATTGAAGCAGGTTTTTGTCTTTGGCACCATCAAAGGTGTCTGCTAATTCACTGCTTGACCTTCTCTGCATGCATGTAAAATGGAAACGAAGTGGTGCAGGGCACACTGCGGCAGTTCCAAAATTGGCTCTGTGTTCAGACAGTTTGATTTGGGTGAACCTTGCCACCAAACTATAGTTTTATTTATCTATGCTTGGAAAAAGTAGCAAGAGGTGGAAAAGATGTATTTTAAAAGACTGGTGCATTCTGTTCTGTCTGGCTTCCAGACAAATATCATTTTGTAACCTAAGCAGTGAAAATGTCCTGACATTAGGGTGTAACTGGACACATTGTGCTTCTACCTAAATTAAGTTCATGTAGCCAAAGGTTACAGGTTCTCCTGTGTGTCCAAAGGTGTTCATCCCTGAGAGGAGGAGATGTGCTAAGAGCCAGCATACATGTAGAAAGAAGGATTCTGCTTGTATATAGGAACATTTACGTAATTCTTTCCGCTTTTGAATGCTGAACACAAACAGTTTGCATCCAGTTTCCCTAGGGGTTTAAAATGTTAGATAGAATGGCTCTACAGATCATCCAGAAGTCATCAAAGTAGTAGAAAAAAACAGAGAGAAATATCAGTCCTGGAGAATGCTTTGCTTCCTGCATTCCCTGTAATGGGAAGGACAGAACGCATTGCTGGAATGTCACAAATAGAAGAAATCTCCAAGGCTGTCCTCTGACAGGGGCTCCCCAGCAGTGCCCAGCTGCCCAGCAGACCCTGCAGTGACCAACTCGGGGATAATTTGCCTGTGCCACAAAGTCACAGTTCTTCAAACAAGAAGCAATGTATTTTAGGCACCAGCAGATACCCATTGACTTCAGTTTGGACTGCAAAGACAGAGACTCGATGTGGAGATGTTAAAAAAAAATAAAAATCCATTAATACCTATATTATTCTGCTGGTGAAGGCTTACAGAAGGGAGCATATGAAAGTTTACATGAGGTGGCAGAGCTGTCACCTGTCCCTCACAGGCTTCACCCTAACAGCCCACACTACACCTGCTGCTCTCCAACTGTCCCAAATCAAAAGCAAATTCCAAGATTTCTCGCCCTTTTTGATTTCCATTCTGTATCTAATCTTGTATAAAAATAAGCAGAGCAATGTACTGGGAGAGGCAAGGAAAATTTAAGTAACTTGTTAATGCCAAAGTCATTGAAAGCGTTGATTAATCAGAGATGCCTGGTAGGGCCATAAGATGGAGAAGGCTTCATTGTAGCAGGGTTTTCTTGATGCTCTTTTCCCCAAGCATGACTTTTCTTTTCCCCTATGAGCCTCTTTTATGTTATGGAGAAACAGTTGTGAGCCACAAATACATGTAAACTGCAATTGATCAAGGACAAAATGAATAATTTACTTTCTGAAGAAGAGATCATCTATATTGCTACAGACTTCTCAGGAAAGAACTTTTTCCCTGACATTACAGCCATCCTGTTTCAGCTGCATTTACATGTGGCAAGAGTGCTGCTTTGTTTCTAAACTGGCACATCCCAGCAGAGTTGCCCACCTTTTTTGTTTTCAGTGCTTCTGATCTTAAAGAACATGAATTATTCACCAAGAATTCCATACATCTTCAAAACATTTCTGTTAAATAAAACTGCATACTTAATTCCCCCCAGCCTTGATTATCCACAATGAGGAATAATGACTTGACTTGTTTTGTAATGATGAATCCCAGGCAGCTCTCTACGTATGGCTACACCCACCCCCTGTTTTTGTCAGATCCATTCCCAGGTCTGACAGTTTGTGCTTCTTTGGCACAACAGTTTATAATTTTATAGATTGCTGTATTACATCAATTTCTGTGATAGCAGTATCAAAAGTTTTTTTAATAGTCAAAACAAAAAAGAAAAACAACCTAGCGTAAAAGGTTGAATAAGATATAAGAATTCTCCTGGAAATCAAAGAAAAGATGCAAATAGCCAAACACAAATAATTTCACTGAACACTATATATATATATATAAATAGTCAGAAAGTCAACAACTCTGCCATTTTTCTTGATCCTTTTTTAAATTTCTCATTTTAAGATATACATAAACTCTACAACTACAATTAAAAAAATGCACATGCAGTGTAACTAAATTCACCATTTACTTGAAAAAGACCCAACAAACCAAACAGATTTTAAAATCTTATTCTTGTTACAAAGGTGTAGTTTTTCTAGTTGGTGGAAAAAAAGGGGGAATTTTTTCCCAGAACAGGAAAATGATACACACAGAGCTC
Source organism: Daphoenositta chrysoptera (assembly GCA_013397915.1). Lineage (NCBI taxonomy): Eukaryota > Metazoa > Chordata > Aves > Passeriformes > Daphoenositta > Daphoenositta chrysoptera. The sequence goes on along the minus strand of VZRO01004987.1, from coordinate 578,168 downwards.
CAGATGACTGCCTGTCTGGCATAGACTGTTGTCTGGGTGCACAGCGAGCTGCCTTTTCTAGAAAGAGTAAGCATGCTGCTAGCAAAAGTACTAAACACTCATGGAAATCAGAGCTTAAACTACTGCCTGTGCCCTAGAGATGTTCTCCCTGTTCAAACCTGAAGTACAAAAAAGGAGAAAGAATCTGAGGGAAGAACCATGGCATCCACCTATTTGTTGTAAGAGGACTCCACGCTGCATTTGCAGCACCTCTGAAGTAAGCTGCTAAATAAAGAGCCACTGAGATTTGCCAGCATGAAGCCCTCTTGTTTTATGAGCCAACGTGTGGTGTGTGAAATGTGGTGAAGGCAGTCCAGGGAGATGCACAGGAAGTCAGGGAAGATGATTAGCATAGAGTGACTCAGATCATTGGCCATGCTGAATTTCTAACAAAGAATCTGGCACAAACATACGGGGAAAATGAAGTCTGTGTACAGATCTAGTGATAGCTGCTAAAAGATAAAGAACTTAAGGCCGGAAGGGAGATGTGTATCAGTCATCACATTGGGAAGAAAAAAAAGTAAGATAAAAAACATTGCCAAGAACAATAACTGAAACACCAGACATCTGATAGAAATGCTGCATAAGCATTATGATCCTCCCCCCAAAAATAAGCCAGAAGAGACCTTTCATGTACTTACTCAAAAATAAGTAGCAAGAATTTTAAAACTTTCTCATTTACCTGTAATTTTCAAGGTGTCTCCCTACCAACCTGGGATCCCAGCCACAGGAGAGTTTGCTGAGAGAGCACTGCTTTCTCTCCAGAAAGGAACTTCCAAATATTACGACCCCACTTGGACCACTCAAGTGATTAGAAAGAACAGCAAAATCGCAGTTTGGGGGCAAAGAAAAAAAAAACACACTGAAAAAAAAACCACCAAAAAATCTCTCACACACACACACACACAAAGAAATAGGTTTAAGTCAAAGACAGCCGTGAGCCCTGAGAAAGGGAGAGGTGCAAGGAGAATGTGAAATAAAGCCATCTGTAATCTCCAGCGCTGCAGCTATTTCAGGAAGAAAGGAGTGAGCAGTGTGTGCACAGCCCGAGGATGCAGAGGGCTTTAGTTCAGAGGATGATGTCTGCAGTGCAATTCCAGGAAAAGCAAGGACTCTGAGGCTGTGTGCACAGCCAAAGCCAGGCACCTGTCACTCAGCTGCCGTATTTGCAGCTGTACTATTAAATGAATGTTTTGATCCCAGCTGGGCTGTGGTGCCAAATGCAATATTGTTAAAATAACAGCGATAAGCAGCAATCTTAGGCTGGGCAAGTGTGACCAACTGCAGGTGATGGAAAACAAGTCTTCTGAGACCAGCTGGCAGCAGCAGGCTGTGGCTAAAAGCTGCACAAAATGAAATCTGATCTTGCTTAGGGTTTACACTTGTCTACAGAAGTATTGTATAAAGCAAGCAGCTTTCTGCAGAGGTGTCAATGACTGGGGACACTGTGGGCAGGGCTCGGGTCTGGTCCCAATAGCTGGTCATAAGAAAGGCAAAAGGAAAACTACGATGGGACTGGTCTGTATGAGGCAGGTATGGACTCTGGGCAGCAGGGGAGGCTTTAGAATTCTATAGTGCTCCTTAGCTAAAAATTTAAGTGAATGTCACCAGTGGCAAGAAAACATGGAAGAGCTTAAACTTGGATAGAGGAATTACTATGAAAGGATGTGAACAATCCAGAGGAGAAGGCAGTGCTCCTGCCCGCTTGCTGTACAGAAGTACCTGCTGCCATCACAGGATTAAGAGACCCTGGGATGTGAAGCTGTGCCAAGAAAAGCCTGTGTCCGCAGTGCAGGAACTAGTAGTGTTCACATTAGCAATTAGGAAAAGGCAGGGAAAAACTGGCCCCAAATTTACAAAGATTCCCATAGGGAAAAAGAGATGTAGCACGGTGAGGAGGGTGGTACAACTGCTCACTCCAGGAGTTTCCTGGAGGTGCCAGGAGAGGCATCAGAGCCATTCCCAGGCTGACTTACTACAGTTGTGGCACCTTCACAAACAGATTTCCTCACAAACAACCCGTTTAGTTTTACAAGCTTAGGGACCACGTGACACCTAAATAGTGCCGGAGTGCTCACTGCTGACACTGTACATCCATCTTGCATGAAGGCAGCATCATTTTGCAGTGTATCTTAAACTGGTACTAAATCCCTTTTATTATGGAAGAGGGTGTAATCTTAGTAGGATTCCAGAGATTTAAAAAGTTTTATTGTTATATTTACTGACAATACATAATAAAGTTTCTTCCAGCATTCACTGGCTTTTTGACTGCCTCACTCCTACCTTATAATTACAGAAATTTTTTTCTCTTTTTCATTTTTTTTTTTCACATTTATCTCTTTGTTGATTAAGAACCACAGGAACTGCATACTTAAGAAACAAACAAACCACAGGCCTTTCGCAGAATGATCAACTAAGGAAGCATTCACTAAATTTCAAATGCATGTGGGACCTAGTAAGGAGGCATAGGAGGAGGATGATGGAAGTACTTCACTTTCATAGAAAAGAGGAGACTACAAAACTTAAAATCAATGATAAAGACAGGATGTGTAACCATAATCTCATAAGCCCAAGCACAAATAATGTTACCAGTTTGCTAGACCATCTTTACAATTTCTGAAGCAGGATTTGTAGGATTCAGCCCATTCTGGTTCCACTGTTGGAATAGTTCATAAACTCTCAGGTGTCTTTCAAGACAGCTGGATAAGTACCTTCAATCAGAATATTTATTAACTTGCTTTGAGGGTATGTGTTTGAATTAAAATCTGTTTTACTTTGGCTTTACATCACATTTTATGTTTGCATGCTACAGATTGATTTTAACTAGCTTACCAAATCTCAGACTCCTGTTTTAAATCACTGCATCAACACAACGAAGCAGTGCTGCCTGGGTGTCACACCATCTCTTCTATGTGGCAGGAGGGACATCAGAGGACAATGTGAAGCCGAGAGCCTTGCAGAAATCTGCTTCACTCTGCACGGACTTTGAACTCCTCCTCATGGTGTAACCTGCCATTCTCATGACCATGCAGTAACTTGTTCCTGGTAGTTGCAGCGGAAACATCTTTAAAATTCAATTCCCAAGAGCTCTCCATCCTTGCTCAACACAGCAGCCCTCAGTAACTGAGAATCAGCACAATGAGGAATTCAAATATGTGTGGCACAACAATATGAAACAAATACATATGAAAAAGTATTAAATTCTAGTGCCTGGGGAGGTGTTCTGCATGGAGACCTATGAACTTCTCCTGGTTCATGAGAACTACGGATGCCACTGACAAAGCCATTTAATCCCATTTAATCCTTGGAGCTCAGTGTGTCTCGTTCACCATCAAAGCAAAGCATGCAATGAATAATCCACATTATCCATTAAAATAAACAAAATCAAACTCTTTGACTTTCCTCAACCACTATGCTTCTTTTCTGCCATGAATGCACTTAATTGCTTATCTGAAATTTTGATTATTACAGAAATAGGTCGGGTGGATTGAAGGGATTACAATTAACTTGTCTTTGTGCTAATGCATTTCATAATCATTAAAGAAAAACAAACAAAGAAACAAAAACCTAAAGGTTTTGATCATCAAATACACCTGCTGGATATCTGGGCCATATCTGTATTGCGTTTGCCAGCCCTCAATCATGGCATGTCAGAGTCTGGACACAAATATTTTTCCTAATCAAGCCTGACTGTCCTTGAGTGTGTTTGCAAATATGTTTCAGGTAACCTGGAAGAAAATATGTTATTAAAGGACCCATGATTGATCTGTGAGCTGTTTGGTTTGACTGTTGGCTACTTCCTGCTGTGGGAGCAGAGCGACAGAACGGCCACCAGGAAAAGGAAAACATAACCTGTGTGAATTGAGACAGATAATGTGGCTCCCTGTATAAATAAACATTTGCCTTGAGAGCCCCTGTGTTTCGTAACATTTGTAAACCTTTCTGCTGGACAAGACTGTGCAGGTAATGATGCAATGACACAAATACTGTGACTCGTGCTGATTATTTAGGCACCACTAGAAAATCAGATAGCAGGAAAAAACCCAAACAAAGAACAAATATTTTTGTTTTCTGGATAACGTAAAAATAGAGAATTTAGTGGTGGACTTATTTATACTGATAAAACCTACCAATCACAACCTTTTTAAGACAAGGGGAACTAGATGCCTTCCTGGAGTCAACAAAATTGTTGTCAGTTTGTTCATTTTATCAGTTTTTTTAATGCCAACAAAAAGTTTTCTGTACCCACAGGTTGTAAGGAGAGCCTCATGGTGCAGCCACTCTGGTATCAGCTGGTCACAGAAATAATGTTCCTGAGGACTGAGCCAGAGTGAAGACAGGCTCCAGAGTCTGCTAAAAAGATTTCACACAAGCGCCCCTCTTACTAAAAGGACCAGCCAGAACCAAGGATGGCTCAGTGGGACATGTGTCTGTGCCAGAGCAACACTGGTTTATTAACTTGCTGATGAGTTTAAATTCCCAGCAACAACAAAGGTCAAGAGGCTCAAGAAATGCATGTTCGAGATGTCCAAGTCGCCTTGCCCAAGCACTCCACGCACCCAGAGTCAGCCAGGAGCATCTTGCCCAGGTACAGCTGGATCTGCTGGAGGATGTTTTTCAGAGAGCTCTCTCACCAATTACTCTGAAGCTCTCCTCTCCTCCTTTCCCCTCCTGCCTTTAAAGTAAATAATGTCTCGCTGCCAGAAGTAGCGCAAATAACGAGAACATAATTTACTTCACAGGGACTGTGGGTCACCAATTGGCTACAGCTGTGAGGAAGGTAAATGTGCTCTTAAACTCCATTACCAGATATATTCCAATACAGATCTAATAGAAAAGCTATTCTGGAAGACATTCTGCAAGGTAGGTTGTATATAAACAGATATTTGCTTAACCCTGTGTTTCCAGTTGATCATTAAGTTGCTCTGAATCTTGCCAATATTTTGGGAAATCTTTGCAATTTACCAGTTCAGAATTCAAATACAAATATGGTCTCATTAGATACCATATTTCCAGTCCTGAATACATTCTTCTTGTGGGAGAAATTAATAAATTGAGATTATTGGCAAGTGGGAGAGCCTTACAAGGTAATAAACAAGTTTAGCATTTTAGTCAAAACAGGAAACTTAATGATGAAATTTAAGTTTTACTTCTTTTTCCCAGCAAGTCGTGGGAAGAATGCTTTTAACAGCTGTTTACATCCTTCTACCCCAGCCCCTACCAGAATTAACAAACAAAAAACAAATCAGGTTTTGAACATCCTATGCTGAGCAGACAAAGTGGAAAAGAAAAAGGTGGGGGCTTTTTTGTTGTTATGCTTTTTGTTTTGTTTTTTTTATATTATTATAGCACTATAGTATGGCACTCTGGTGGGTTCAATGGCAAGGTAACAAAGAAACTAAAACAATTTAAAGAACCTCTCATTCTCTCCCCAGAAGATCATCTTTGCCATGCAGTTATTTGCTGTAACTTACTAGGCAAGAGTGAAATAAAATTGCCTTATTGACCTCGTCAGAGTGTAATCATTGCTTTGGTCTTGGTGACAAGATGTGATTCAGCAGTGGGCTGTGTGTACTCCAGGGCAGGCGTCAAAGGAAAAGCGTTGGGAGAGCTGTAAAGATTGGGTGTGCTTGCTCTCCTCCTCTCCCCTCTGCCCTTATCCTGGTGTTTGTCCCAGCCCGTGGAGGTGCTCGTTCTCTGAGGATGCTTCAGTGGCCAGGGTCCCTGCTAGCCTGAGCCCCGAGGCACTGCTGGCTGCCAGCTGTGGCACAAGTCACTCCCCACACTGCTGCTCTGATGGCGACAGCAGCCCATGGAGAGATAAAATGTGACCAAAAAACTAATACAGCTACATTTCAGATGCTGTCCACTGCTTCTTTTTTAAATCCCCTGTCCATCTGCTGATGATAGTTGTATTATTTTTCTTTCTCCCTCTGTTTTAGGACATACCTTTAAATTGTACTTGCCATAATGGGCCAAACCTGCCAGTCTTTCCTCTGCCACATGCAGCAATACTGAATGATGCACTGCAGGGATCACCAGGGTTTGTTAGAGCTTTCAAGCTGAATAACAGGATCTGTGTGTTCTCAGTCTTTAATTTTTCATTTCTTGCAGCCATAAGCAAGACCAGAAGGACTTTGGGAAGGAAACTTTGGGGTCAGCTTTCAATATTTGATGCTATTAACAAGCTAGGACACCTTCAGAAATTCTACATCAGCTTTGAAAGGAAACAGACACAAATGTTAAAGTTGCTATACAAATGTTTATAGAGATGGCAAAGATATGCTGCAGAGCCAGTTTCACCAAGAAATATTGATTGTGTTGGAGCTTATGTGCTTAACTATTTCATTGCATGGATTTTATAGGTGACATTTGAAAAGGTTAATGTATTCATCTTATTCTGAGCTAAGGGGGACCACAGACTATCATGTAATAGGGTGTTGTCATATATATATGAGTGAAAGTAGTTTTATAGAAAACTTTAAAACTATATCAAATGTTAATACCTAAGTAAAAATACACATTTAAAATCAATATTTTTTGCTATAGTCTAGTTAATCTCAAGGTGATGATAACAGGAATATTGAAGCATGATCTCTTGAAAGTTTAAAATGAATGTAGGAGAGCAAAAGTCATAAAAACTTGCCTCTTTGCCTCATTGAAACAACCCTTTGGGGTATATATTCTCAGACAGAGTCAGTACACAGTGCTGAATGTTTTCCAAAGGTACAGTAAATACCACTAGAGTACAAGAATCTCATAATTTAGCAATTGGCAGTACAAAAAATGATGACTTCATTTTTAAAAAAAGACATTACACAACTCCTCACACAGAGTTAGGACCCTATAAAGGATCATCAGCTACATGTTATTTTTGAAGTTCATCCACTGTGCATCACAAGTTTTCGTGTTGTCCTTTGCAGTTTTAGCGAGGTATGGAGCAGCACAACCTGAAAATGGCTCTCTAGGTCCTCTCGTTCCCGAGTCATGGGCAGACTGTCTAAAAAATAATCTGTGTCTACAACAGCAGAAATACCACTCAGCCTAGTCAGACTTAAAGAGATGGCCAGGCTGGCCCAGGTTAAAATGAAATTCTGCCTTCACTTTCCTCCAGAGCTGAGGAAACTGGCACTGTCAGTCTCTTGTGAGGAGTCACTGTGCTCATCTCAATGCTTGTGGGATCATTTGATTTCAGCCCTGACTTGAACATGAACTACCTGGCCAGAAGCAATTGGGATCGTGTTTCAGGTAAAGCTGGGATGAGGAAACACCTGAGCCTGCTGTCCTGCAGGGTTTCATCCAAGCTTTAGTCAATAGAAGAGAGGGTCTGTGGAGAGACTGTTTCCCTCCTCTCCTTTCAACAGCAGGAGTGATGGCATCGTGACAAGGAGAGCAAGCACTGACTGATCCACGATGCCCAAGTGGTCCTCTGACAGCAGGGAAGGAACCTCAGTCTCTAGGCCATGCTCCCAGCCCTGTTCTGACCATTTCAAAGCTGACTTGATAAATTAAGACAAAGTGTGAAAGTATGAACCAGCCAAAAGAGGCCCCAAAAGCACAAAATTCTAGGTGAAAGCACACCTAGTGATTAAAGGCACAAGCTCTGCTTTGCAAGGCAAGGCACCAGTGTCAAGAAGTTCCTGGGGAAAGGCCATGAGGTTGAACACACAGATGTGCAGGGTTTGGAGGGTGGGATACAATCAGCTAAATGAATCACTGTTGCAGGAAAGAATGCAGTTCTCACCTATGGTAGCACAGATAATCTCTTGCATTTAATACAAGCTTTGAAAATACTCAACTTTGTCACAAAATCTCCGTGCATTCCTCCTTTTACGAACTTTAATTGCTTGTACAGACCTCACAGGCAGATGATTTGATACAGGACAGCAGTCTGTTTTACTGTCTCCTGAGCAACTGCTGAGGTTTTGAAGAGCCAAATTGATGATTGTTATCTCAAACGTCCTCTTAATAACTCTTACACAGCACACAGCCCACCAAGTTCTGAAAGCCATCATTTCGCAAGTGTTTGCTGCACATAGTACTTTTGGAATAAGGGCCAACTTATGTCTCCTGCAAAGTCACTGCAAGTCTCCATTATAGCTCACCTGCATCAAAAATGGAGCATTTCTTGACACGTTCTCATGTCTGCTACATAACTCACATTGACTACTTGCATTTTTTATATTGTAATCTAAATATGACATAAAAAAATAATTTACAGTCAAACATTTCATTTTTACCATCCCGTAGTGACATTCAGCTTTCCTGGTTCTAACTGCCCATATGTCCACTGAGACCAATCATTCTCTCCTGACAGATCCATTTTTAGAAAGAAGTGAGGAAAATCTTTCATATGCCTTGCAACGTAGCCACATGGAAAAGTTTCATCTCAATGCTCTTTCTGTCTGCAGCAGGCAAGTGCTCAAGGGAATGGATCCCATGTTGAGCCACTACCAGAAGCAAACCAAAACTGAATCTTCTTTTTGTACAAAAGTGGAAAATACTTGCTCTTGATGAACAGGTATTATAAACTTCTTACAATGCAGGTATGACACAAACAAATTAAGTCCAACCAAGTAGAGACTCAGGGCACATGAATGGTGGGAGAGCTCAGAAAAGACAATCCACAGAATCCACAGCCATCTTGTTTTCCATCCCTGCCTTCTCATTACCCACCTGAGTAATAGGCTAGCTGAATTATGTTAAAAAATTATGCCCTGTGAATTCCTCAGGGTGTTTTTAGAGTCTGGGGGAGTGTGTGCACATGGGTAGGGAAGAGGAAAGAATCCAGAGAAACATTTCTTTTTCATTTTCTTTAGCCAAAAAGAATAAAACAATATTTTGAGGTTGTCAGTCTTGATATATAAAGCATGGGAGCTTACCTAATAAAAATATATTATAATTTCAAGTATCTGGGAGGTGTCTTGCCTTTCATCATTTCTGGGGAGTGTATGATTGATTTCTAGGGATTGGTACTTCTATGCATGCCCAAAATTTGTTAACAGCATATGTCCACATGAACATATCTATGACAAGAGAGAAAAGGGTAGATACAGATGTAGACTTCTAAAATAAAATCCAGTGCTCCCAAACCTGTTTGTTTGTGTGCCAGGACTGGCATTTAGCACAGCCCCAATGACAGCAGAACAGAGAGGAGACACTGGCTGTCAGCTGAGCTGGGTTTTAGCAGTGTCATCCACTGCTTATTCATGAGCAGCACAGGAGCCTCAGCTCAGGTCTTGCTGATCAAATGATTAATTTCACTTTTTGTTTAACCTGCGAGCCAAATTATAGACTTTATTAGCCTAGAGGTGGTACCAGAAAGGTGAAAAAAGAGGAATGTCATCATTATCCTTGAAGTTTTGCAAAAAACGCAATACTTACAGAAACCTATTTAGAAGAAGAAACTTCTTCAGACAGAGTGCAAAGGAATATAAAAATTCTGCCTTTATACCTGAGAATGAATCTGGCTCTGTAAGACAAGTGATGTATCACAACAGCAGATGCAGCAGAAAACAAAACCAAGGGTAAAACATGATTGGACAAAACAAGATCTCAACAACTGTATGTATTAGTTACTGGTGGATGCTGAATCCTGCCTTATCACTGAATGTTTAAGAATAAGTCTGTATACACACTCTGTAATTGAATGTCAAGAAAAATGAAAATATATTGTTTTATTGCTACTGTTCATTGATTTATCGAAGTGATTTATTGTCATTGGACATGAGGACCAACAAATCATTTTGCTGACACCATCAGCTGCCTTAACTAGGTTGTCAGTTCACGACATTAAAGGTAATGGATGGTGATTATTTTACTGTAATGGGTTTAATCAGTGCTTTGAATGACTTAGCAGTCGTGTCATAGTATAGCCAAGTCATCATTCATCAAGGCAGCATTTTGTTTACCAACATCATCTATAATTCATCTGATTGTTGACAATCATCAACAAATACCTCTCAGGCTAAGTTTTATCAGAAATGAAAGTCTGCATGGCTGCAGCATACTAACTAACCCCAGTTTACAACCAGAGGAGAAACACGGGAAGGTGCTTGCTCCTCTCTGAGAAGAGGAATTGTCAGCCTGAAGAGGCACTGCCAGCCAAGGCTGCATTCCCCTGGGCTGTGTTTCAGCCCAGCACCAGGATTTACAGCTTTCTGAAACACACAGTGTTTGTTGTGTTGGATGTGAATGCTCTGAATTGAATTCTGCATTACACAGAAATTTGGGCTTATTTTCGAAAAAGTGAAGTGCAACCAACCTGCTCTGTATTCCCAACAGACGAAAAATTGCAAGCATAACCTGTCTATTTTTCTCTCCCTGAATGGGATTGGATCATACAGTTATTTGTATTATGATTGAGTTACTTGTGGAAAACTCCAGATTCATAAGTTCCTGTTAACTTTGTGGAAAAGGGTGCAGTAGTCGAAACGTTATCCTCTTAAGACAGGCCTTTATATCATTACCTGTATTATGTCTTTTATGGGTAAGGGTCAACATGCAAATTGCTAAAAATGTTTCACAGTGAGATGACAGGGTAATTACCTAATTACCTACAAAGTTAGATCGTTAATACAAATCACTGGAAACTTTCTAGAGCTCCAGTTGCTTCCTACTAGCTTTTAGTGGAAACTTTTCTCTGACATTTGCATCACAGATCTCAACATTTATATTCTACTTACCTACTGGTGTATGGACAGAGAGCTACTTTAGATGTAGCAAAAGAAGAGTATCAAAGTTCTGCCTTTCAGACGTGAGGAAGACTCTGGCTGAGTAAAAGACAAGTGGCAGCTGTTCCAGATACCTTAATGGAAAAGGAAATAATTTCAAAGTTCTGGGAAAATATTTTACATTTCAAAAACATATTTGATTATTGTGTATAAATATGTAAGAGACAAGCAGAAATGGAGTTTAAAGAAAAGATATTTGAAAAGAATATTTAAAGTAAAAATAATCCTCTCTTTCTTACTCCATACACAAAGTTTGCCCTGGAAATCTTAAAACTATGAGAAATGAATACATTTTGTGAATAGGTGGATCAGACTTTGAGGGTGCAAATAGGACAAGGAATAAAAGTTACCTTCAAGGCCAACAGCAAACAGAAACCAGTGTTCCAGTGCAAAGACTAGACTAGACTAGAGCTGTCTAATGTGCCAAAAAAAAAAAAAAAAAAAAAAGATGCCTAAAACACTATGGAAAATATTAAATTACACCCTGCTTGCTCATGAGAAAATTTATGACCAGATGTACAAGCACCCATACCCACTTTGTCATCAAAATTGTGAAGAGATAGAGTGAAATGAAGACATCAACACATAACATTAGGAATAAGTTACATGCAAATTAATAATATCCTGGCAATATCCTAGACTAGGATATCCATGGATTATAGATGGTCTGCAGTAGGGAAGTTACTTTTATTAGAGTTAAAAGGAGATTAAATGAGCTATTAGAGATTTCATCCAACCCTAATAGTCTTTCATATGCAAAAGTGAAGCTGAAGTGAATAGGAAGAACTGATAAAGAATGACACGTAGCCAACAAATGTCATTACTATAAAATGGAAAGATACCAATGCTGGTGCAAGCCCAAGACTACAGAAAGCATACACAGTTAGTAAGGGTTGTTTAATCATTCTAAAAGTAACTGGAATTAGTGTCAAACAGAAATTACGAGACAAACTCCTAAAAAGCTTTGGAAAACTCCAAATTTACAGTTCCTAAGTAATCACTATTTTTACAGAACATGATCTTGAAAACTGAAATACTGCATTTATTAGCATCCTGGCAGTTATATATGATTTCTTTAGCAGAAACTCCTAATTAAGTCAGAAATTATCTTCTTAAAATTTTACAATGTTGTTGCCTAAATACCTTGTTCGATATTGCAAGATTCTTGAACTAGATGTCTTCATGGAAAGGTATTTTCACGAAGTTCAGTTTGCATGAATAACATGCTGGATGTTTCTTCATGAACTTAACAGCTTCTGTGTCTTCTAAATATGAGGCAAATTTAGCTGTGTGGATACAGTCCCTGTATTTAGGATATGAAACTGACTCTTAAATGCTGCAAGGTCCAGGTTTGCTGACTTGGCAGGCAGCAGAGCACCTCATCACAACGATGTTATGACACTGAGCAGAATATTCTATCTAAAAAGCAGTTGCTAGGTCTTTCAGGAAATGAAGCAAACCTTAAATACAAGCAAAGAGAGTGTCTCAGTCAGAGAAGCTCAATATGTCTATCCTTAAATATTTTCTTGATGAAGCCTGATTTGGGGAGGAGGTTTTTTTGAGTTTCTCTTTGGTTTGGGGTTATTTTTTTCCATCAACTGGCTGAAGGTGAAAACTCATATCTGATTGCTGCCAGTAAAACCTTTTTCTATATAAACATTTCTTTACTTCTACCACCTGTCATTGCCCTTGCACGCTCTGACCGAGATATTATTAAAGTCTCCCCTTCTCAAAACCGAGGAACAAGACATCTGTACGTTCAGAGAGTGTGTACCTACAGCTTTTCCCCTCGGTGTTTCTGAGATGCTGAGCCAGCATGCAGAGCCTCCTTTTAAAGAGGTGTTTTCTTTGCAAGTAGCAGCCGTGGGCATATTAATAGCAAAAGAAACGAGGGACATTAATAACAAGTGCCTTCCCAGAGCTGCTTTCATGACACTGGTTCCAGAACATACTCAGATATTTGGTAGAAACCACGCACACAAAGTGACCTTTGAATGCAGTGTCAGGGTTTGGAGTTAGTGTCCCTCTAAGGTGACATGTCTCTGACAACTGGGGTGGCAAGAAGCGCTGTTGTAGGCAATGCTTGAGTAATGCCTGCACTGCAGGCAGGAGAGGAGACAGCAGAGCTGCTGAGCTTTAATCTACACATCTCCAGCAGTGCCAGCAGCGAAGATACAGCAGCACTGACTTCAGCCAGCAGCGCATTAGCAACAGACTGAACCCACGCTGCTGTGTCTTCATTTATCCTCATGTTTCATCAAGTCTCCAGAGAGTGGTGGGGGATGTGAAATCCCTCAGCACAGGATTGATTTGAGTGTCTTGCAGAGATAATTCACACGTCAATACTGTTAACCATTTCATTTTTTTCTTATGAAGGGAGGGAAGGAGGATAACAAATCACATTGGAATCTAGTTTCAAGCTTCCAGCAAACTCAACAAATCAAGAACTGGAAGCTATACTCAGCTGAAGAAAATGGTAAAGGGCATGTTAGGGAGTCAAATCGGAAAATCATAGTATGGACAGGCAAAAGAGATGTCAAGGATCAATTTACAAAAAGCAAAGATTTTCTTCCAAAATGATGTATCAATAGTAGCGTCTGCCAAAGCGTTTCTGGAAGAAACAATTAGTCAAAAGGATTGTGCTTTATTAGAGGAGTGAAATCAATGCAGTCAGTGGCTGTTAGGAAATAATTGAGAGATGACATATAGCTGCTCTGCAGGAGAAAAGCCAGAGCAACTGCCTCAAACCAAAATGTAAACAAGCAAGGTTTTAGATCACAAAAGAGTAAGTTATTAGAGTTTCAGTAAGAGTCCTGAAAGACGTCACACATGGAAGTACTCGTAGCTTAAGCAGGCTCCCTACATACAGAATCCTGAGTATTTCTTTGACAGATCAGTGGAAAACGAGGCCAGAAAATCTGACTTTTTATACCAAATGATTTAATAAAAATTTAAATAAAGAAAGAAGCAGCACACAGACAAATAAATACAACATAGGAAAGCCAGGACACAAAGCCACGTCCCATGAGGGTATTCAGGCTCTCTGAAAGAGATGATAAATAAGGATGAGGCCATTTCAATTGATCTTCTATACTTGGATTTCCAATGAGGTTTTGACAGGTTTTCTCACAAAAGGGTTTTAAAAAAATTAGACTGTGTGGAACTACAAGGAAGGTCTTTTCCAGGATAAATGACTTGTTAAAAGTCAGAATGTAAAGGATAAAAATAAATAGTAATTTTCATAATGTAGGGAAGTTAAACTGTGAGTCTGTATCCTTCGTCCCCAATGCATTTAAAGCTCAGGAAAGGAATAAATAGTGAGGTGACAGAGTTTCTTTATGATTCAAAATTATTCAGGGCACTAAAAATGAAAACTGATTATGAAAAGCAGCAGAATGATCTCACAATGCTGAATGATGGGACAATCAATCAATGTCAAGTGAAATTTAAAGCATAGCATTTGAGGGAAAAATAGTCTAAATATATATATTAATGTACTCTAAATTATCCCCAGCATTCAGGAAAGATCTTGGAGTCATTACTGATACTTCTTTGAAACTGTTAGTTCATGAATCAGGAGCAGTGACAAGGAAAACAGAATGGCAAGAATCATTGATGAAGGATGAAAAACAAGAGCAAAAACATCATAATGCCACTTTATAAACCCATGGTGTTCCCACAGCTTGAATTGTGCATGTCCTTGTAGGCACCCCTCCTCTAAATGGTTAGAGCAGCAGAAGAAAACAGATAAAGACAATCAAATTATTCCCCCCAAAAGTACAGTATCCATACAAACTAGGAAGGATCACACAGACTAAGGTTTTTTATACTTGGAAAGCAACAATCAAGGAAAGGTAGGATGGATTTATGTAAAAATAAGGAATGCCATTGCAAAGTTTAGAGAACAAGATATTCATTATGCCCCAGTCTAATTTGATGCTTCTTAATTTAAGCATTATCAGGCACCAGATTAAAACTTGGAAAAGAAAGCAGATTTATCTTTTTGACCACAGTCTATAACTGAAATGTCAAAATTGCCAAGGACACTGTGGGAACCAGCACCTAAACAGGTCTAGAAAAAAACCCCAAACAACCCACCACCACCACCTCAACAATACATAAATTAATTAAAGGAATGACGTGTGAGAGCCTGAAAGATGTGACTAAAAGAGCAGTCTTGATCTCTCTACTCTGCCATGGCATCATATACCCACTTGCTTCTTCTGTAATAAGCCCAGATCTCTTTGCTCTCACTGAGATCTTCCCTTTCCCAGTTGACAAATTTGAAGTTGACTAGTCTGTTTAAAATATGATTTCACAACAAAGGAAGCATAGGGGTTGAAATGCTAGCTGGAACCCCCAAATGTTCCCCTAAACTAAAATAATGATTCAGGTTTAATGAAAAGAAGATGTCAAAGTGGTGCTCACCCAGAAGATTCTCTCAGTGTTGCTGTATTTACCTGAATCTACACTATATATATATATATATAAAACAGGATAAATTTTTTTTTGCATCCTTTTGTGACTCCCACACGCAATAAAGATATTAACCCTGCTGAGGAAATATGCCTGAAAATTGAACCGTAAATCTGACTCTGCTCCTCTGATCAATATGGATCATCTTGCACTCTTTACTTGACTGCATTAAAGTGAAGAATACAGCAGGACCTCAGAAATATCCATTAGAGTGTAACATACCCTGATGCACATAGAAGGGCAGAGACTCTCTAGTCTTCCCAGTCCCTTTGGAAACTACACTGAACTTTAGAATATTGGTTTAGTGGCTGGCTTTAGAGAGGAGAATGGTTGTATTTTTACTTCCCAGTGAATTTCATCCTTTCAAGTTCACTCAAACAGAATGAGGGCAAATTGAGCTGAACAAAAAAAAGGAAAGGGTACCTGTGAATCAGCTGAAGGAAGCTCCAGCTCCATCCTCCATGGAAATTGCTCTTTTTCCTCATTTTCGTGAATTTGGTGGCAGTGACTGCACCAAGTTTGTAAGCAGCTCCGCCTGGCTTAATAATAATACACTGGCAAAAAGAAACACGTTCTTCCTCTGGTTTTTATTGCCTGCAAAATACCATGAGAGTTTCAAATTCAAGCAATCAATGTGAAGGAGAATAGACCATAAAAGCAAAGATTATTGCCTCAGAAATAGCTCTACTTTCCCTATCTCTCAATAACGAGGCAAGAACTTTATGGAAGATTTGACAGTGTCTGGTGCATGGTATAAAGGAGAAAGAAACACATACATGATTTCATACCAGGAAAAAAAATTATTGGATTTTACACAGCTTGCAAGAGAGAGCTGGAAAGAGCAGCCTCTCATCTTCGCAAATAATGCTCTTAAGTTAAAATCTGATCTTAACGCTCCTATTCTGCACTGAGAAAATTAAATGCAACCACCAGAGAAAAGTGCAAAAAGTCAAATGTATTCCTGCAAAAAAGCAGTGTGCAAATTGCATGCAAATGAGTTGTCATTTTCTAAGAGCACATCTCCTCCCATTAGAAAAGGAAAACTTAACTCAAAAGCGTGCTGTTCACATGCTGTTTGTAAGCTATTAAGGTAGACTGAAAGAGATGCTCTGCAAACTCTATTTTCATCGGTTTCTTGCTGATGAAACACACTCGAAGACCTACTTTTAAAACATACACAAAGTTAATTTTTAATTTCAGCATGAAGCAGAGAGAGAGATTCTGGGGTGTCTTTGATCATGAAGACATACCTAGTTATGAAATCTATGCCTGATGCGTAGATTTAGAGGGACTGTGTTTTTTGGTCAAACTCTGTCACTAGAATATATTTTCTTTACCTTGAACATTTTAAAACGTCTGTTATCAAATTCCTTCAGAAATTATTTCAAATGTACCAGTGCTGGTTCAGATATTTTCTTTTTACTTTTCCATTATTATGCATATGTCAAAATTATGTCAAACTCAGCTAGACTACTAATATGAATTTCTTATCTACTCTGGAAATGCTTAATAGCAGGTATTTAAAATCTCAAATGTACAGCACAAATAGAGACAGTGTAACATAAAAAACCCCAACCACCATTTCCCCAAACCAAAATGACTGAGTCTTCACTGACAGCTAAAGCTACAGTGTTCTTAATGATATTAAAACAATACTTGAAAGAAAATTGTTACTTTCACCCTGTTTGTGGTGTCCATGTTCAGAGTGGTAAGCCATGAAATGGTGCAGGAAATTTCTGTATTTTAGAACTTCTGTTTTGTTTTTTTTTTCAAAACTGACTTTTTATTTGGAGGAGGGCAGGAATCAACCTCAAGCGAAAAGTTAATAATTTTTTTAAAACAGAATGAAAATACTTATTGACATATTGACATTCAACAGAAAGAGAAACACACTCTGAAAACAGCTCTGCCTTGCAATGCAAGACCCTTCAGAGGTTCCTCGTGGTCTAACCCAATTTTTGAAGAGATTCAGTGTTTGAACTAATTTAGATCCTGCAGCATTGATGGGTGTGAGGCTTTAATGGCTGGAAAAAGCTGGGACATCAAGCGTATGGGCCACCGTTCACCATCTGCGTTACCCGAGTGACAGGAGGGGAATATTCTGAAAAGCAGTACATCTGCGTGAGTAAACTTGGGCACTATGGCAAAAAGTCATCTGACAGCCAACCTCACCAGAGATTAATTAGAGTCCAAATTAGAAACAAATATGGTAAATGTTCAATTTCAATGGCTAAAAATTTCATCTCTTTTCAAATATGTTTTTCATGTTATATTTTGGGACACAAATATAATATCAGTCTCAAAATATCCTCATTCCCTTTTTAATATAACATTTATTCTGTTACGTTGATTTTTGTTCATCTCTGAGCTGGAATTTAACAGTAGATTAGATCACTTTAGAGCTTTTGTTACTATGGTAACACTGCACTGCTGTTATATTTCTTCACCTCCAATCTTGATTTTGAGGTGAGTGGTTATATTTATTCCTGTCCTTTACAGGATCTCAGTGTGATGGAAAAGCATTTGGTACAAGAAAAATGTTAGCATAAGCTCCCACCTTAAGGTGGGGAGTCCACAGTGGCTAATTTGTGCTGAAGGTCAAGTGTGCAGTGGGTTAAATGCATTCATTTAACTTTTAAGGTCTTTCAGTTATAAATTAAATTAAATTACAGATGAGTAAAGTTTGTGCTGGCCACCCTTGAGTTGCCTCTCTGAGTAGCTTAGGAACAATATGGCACAAATTGAGCTGAACGAGAAGAGACCAACTACAGCTCCTCTGAGAGATGAGACATTTATCATCCAGCACAACGATGGAGAAATACAATTCAGCAGCATCAGCTAGGTCTTGCTTTATGCTCTACAAAACCTCCTTCCTTGAAGCTGCAGTCCTCACTGCAGAAACTTCCTGCACATTAGGACCACAAGACATGGAGATCATCCCCAGCCTCAGAGAACCCAACTGTTTCCCATGCTGCTCAAACTGCTGCTCTGTGGAAAATTAATTCCCCACCTGTCTGCACTGTTCCTGGCTTTATTGGCCTATAATAGTGGGTACATCACATGAACACCAAGCATTCACAAAAATACAGAAAGTATTGGAAGCCAGGTTAATTTAAAACATCATCTGACACTTCCCACTGGAGACTTTCATGCTGCTTATAATTTTGTTACACTGAGCTGAAGCTTAAAGATAGGATGTTTATCATTGAATGTTTAGATGTGTATCATAGCATGGCTTGGAAGAAACTTTAAAGATCATCCAGTCCCAGCCCCATGCCATGGGCAGGGACACTTTCCACTAGACCAGGTTGCTCAGAGACTCATCCAATCTGGCCAGGAGCACTTCCAGGATGGGTGCATAATCTCCTCAGTCTTGCTCTACAGAAGGAGAAAGGCTTCTCAGGTAAAGTAGCTTGTGATACAGAGAGCCTCCTGAATAAAATTGCCTTTGGGAGGCAGGGCTTTCTCTCAGAAAACTAAGGGAGTGTAAGGCTACTTTCTTATTAAACTATGACTAATACTGTGAATAGTGCTTCTAGGCATTTATAGCATACTGATATTTTCATGGGAAATTTTAAGAAAAATGTTTGGGCAATTTTTGATGTAGACTTACAGAAAAACCACATTTTCCCCATATGGCTTTTGTCTAGGACATGTCTTCCATCATCCTGTGAAAATTAAGCCAAATTCTGTCAACTCAGGAACCTGCAAAATATATAGCTCACACAAAGAAGTAAGATTCTTCTACCTTTAAAATAAATCCTCTCTTCCCAGCCATGTTAGAGCCTCACCTCTCAACCTCCATTCCCAAGGGAGCAGGAAGCATTGTTCCATCCCCTCCAAGCTCCCAAAAAGCGCATGCAAACCCCTTTGCTTTAGACAGCAGGCAGGATTAATTGCTTTTTAATTAGGGAGTGGGCTGCATCTGCCTAATTCTCCCAGCAACCACAGGGTGGCGATCGTGTTCTGTGCTATCAAATTAATGGCTTTTGGCTCACAAGGTCACTTTGCACAAATAAACATCATGTACATCCTCTCGAAGGATACTTCTGATTCCTTGTCTTAATGCTGAAAAATTGCAGGATTCATCATATCCCACCTGCGCCTGATTTTTTTTGCCATTAATTTAAATCCCCACTCTTAGCTTATTTCATCAGTTGGTCTCATTTCATTTTTCTTCTCATCTGGCAACAAGTCCAATGAAAATTATAGCATGATGTCATGCAGGAATTCATTTCGACCCAGCAATATTTTTAGGGGTTGCAGGCTACCTCTCATAAAGATATCTGATTGAAAAGATATCTGATTGAATAGTAACTGGTAAACACTAAACTGCATATCAAGTAGCATAACTCACTCCAGCAGCTCACTAAAGCTTCATTGGGTTTGTCCTTGAGGCAATGAAAGTAACTACTTAATATTTCACCATCTCTTTGATCATTTTTATAACATTTAGTTACCAAAGAACATTAGGTGAAATGTAACATCTGTGTGTCAAAAAAAAAAAAAAAAGCAAAAAGCACATTTTTATTTTATTTTTTTTACCTTCTCTTTCTAATGAGATTGATTGAGACATAAAGATGACAGGTATTTGCATAGAAGCCAAGAGCAATTCCACAGGAACAAGTGAATCTGCATTAGTAATAGCAGGAAAATAATGAAAATACAGAAATCATTCAGAGTACAATAACAGCCATGGTTGCATTTAACAATCACAAGAGAGTGAATTGATCATATCTAGGGATGAAGGCAACATTCTTTGGGGCTTAAAGCACACTGGCAATTTCTCGCTAAAGAAGACAGCTTGTTTTGCCTGTAAGTCCTGTGATTGTTTCCCTGTGTGGCTGTAAATTCTCTCAAAGACCAGACTGGCAAAACTCAAGCCTACTTTGTACAGGACCAAGGAAGTGCACAGGAGAAGAGGAGATTTAGATTCTGAAATATTCACTCCTCCTGGATGCTCACAGATTTTCCAATTTGGTTTTAAAACAAAAATATATTAGCATCTAGCTAGGCCAAGTTAAGTTTACATATAAAGTAGGCCAGGTTGATCTTGATGGAGTGAGAGAACCTGTCTGGAAGATGATTATGCTCTACAGGAAAAATAAGAATGGGCAGCTTATTTGGGATGCAAATATTTTTACATTTTTTCAGTGCATTACTTGGCATCAGCAGCAGAAACAGCTCATATCCCTTCCTGTACCACTTGACAGAGACCTCAGGAGAAAAAGCCAAAAATACTGAAAAAACAATGGCTCGGTGTAGTATTACTGGGCAGAAATCTTTGGCTTTAGAATCAAGGTGCCTTGACTTTCACAGCCCACCACTTGGGCTGATTAAAGACATGTACCTGTCTCCAGAGAAGAGTGTGATGTATGCTGGTAGAGTGAAATTCAGTTCACTTGGTGGATATACACAATTTTGTCACAAAACCAGGCAAAAAAAGATCCATCCTTTCCCAGTCCCTGCTTTGAAGCATCAGATTTGCTTTTGGGATCAGCGCTAGCTGGCTCTTGGGGAAGAACTTTTGTGGACAACATCTGGCTGGCTTCTATCCCCACGTGAATGAAACATTTCAGCACTGGTAGAAGTTGTCTCCCAAATTCCCTGGGGCACAAAAGCCATAGCATATGTCAGTAAACTCAAGATCCAAACCCACCCTTGCATGCTGGGCATCACCAGTACTGACATTCAGCAAACGGAGAGAGAAGGTTCCTGGCCAAGAGGAGACAAGAACCTGTCACTTTGCTAATCTCCAGGACAACTCTGGCTGACAGGAGGCTCCAGTAAGTGGAAGCAGCTGCAAAGTAGGAAGCTTGCTAGATGTGGTGGCTGAATCAGGCAGTGCACAGTCAGGGCTGGAAGATCTTTCCAAACATGCCAGCGCTGGAAGGAGCTGAGGAAACATCAGGAAAAATTTGGGCTGGGAACTGAAAGACAAGGAACACAAGTATTGTGCTAGGCCTTCAAGGAAGGTCAGTGAAGAAGCTGAGAAACAGAAGAAACAAGAACCAACTCGCATCTGTGGCAACTCTTTTCTTTACTGCTGGTGAAATTCAGCCTGTTCTCAGAGAGATTCAGAGGCTCTCGAAGAGAAAGAACACCTTGAGACTGAGGTCTTTAACCATTTAAATGACTCTGTCCTGCTCCTATGGGTAGGCAAACTTACTTGGCAGTTTGCTAAGTTGCAAGCAGGCCATCAGACAGACCTTTCCTGGGTGTCTGTCCCTTTCAGTTTCAACTTGATACCAGTAGGCAGACATAGAACAGAAACCCTCCCGAGGTGGGGAACTTGTGAACTGCGGGGCTAACCCTGGGTAACACAGGGAGAGGGAGCTCAGACGTGCAAAGGGAGGTCAGCCTCTCACAGCTCTCCTTCCTCAGGGTCTGGCAAGCTCCTTCATGCAAAGAGACTTGTGGTGCTCACTGGGCTGGGGTCACTGCCCCAGAATAAGCAAGATTCAAAATTGGCACTTTGACTTTGTCCCCTCATTTAGCAGAACTGGTGCAGCAGTGTGAGTGTTGCACTGCTCCTCCTCCTTCCCTTTGGGAGTGCAGAAATAGCTTAGTGCTGCCGTGTCATGGTATTGCAAGGAGACAGTACCATTTTACTGGGAGAGCAGGAGCAGCCATCTGCTCTTGGATGTGAGAGACCAGATCTGAAGGGTAAAACTCAATTGTGTGCAATCCTCCCTCAGCAGAGAGACGCAGCAGTGCTTTTGGCTTCACTGCAAAAGGGCAGCTTGCTCTTGCTAACACAAGTGCATATTAGTCACCTCCATAAAATCCTAATGGCAACGGAGAGCCTTGTGGAACTTACCTGGAGACAGAGAGATCAAGTGAAGAGTACTTGTGGCTCTCCTTATCCCGCTGTCTCCTCGTTAAGAATGAGAGCGCCTTGCTCCCTCCAGGACTTGGCAGTGGGTTATGTGAGGCTTACTGGCTGTGTCACATCACCCCGTGCCCCGAGACAAACACACTCCATCCAGCACACGGCATCTGAGCACAGAGCTCTTAGCTTGGCTGCCCACTGAAAAGTTTTCCTTCCACCAAGGAAAATGGATGGATTTACCATATAGCAGAGTTGAAGATGACTCTTCCCTCCTTAAAAGGATTTAAATCAACCAGTTCAACACACTAAAAGGCACATGCCTCTTCTTGATTAGGCTTTCAGAAGGGGCTAATTAGACCAGGCAAGTTGGCAAGAGCCTCATTCTGAAAACTCAACTTAGACCAATCATTTTCATAAGAGATTGTCAGCCAGAGCCCGTTACCAGGAGAGAAGAGAATCAGATTCCAGTTCTGTTCCAACAGAAATTTTGAGGCCCACTAAGATGACGACCATGATATTCTATCTGAAGAGAAATGATAAAATGATAGCATTAATCCTGAAGCCCTGAAATTGTTAATTTTTTACTCTTCCCGGTGTTTCAGGTACTTAAATGCAGTACTTAACCAGGTGTGAGGGCAAAATCTGCAATTTCTCTAAGTACTTTTGATTTCAGACTAGGACATTCTTTTCCACTGTAACATTTTTCTAAGTTCAAGCACACACCAGCAAAAAAAATCAGCCATGTTTCTGGTCACAGATGAGACTGTGTCCTTCTGCTGACACATTTTGTCTAGACAAATTTGGCTGCTTTCACACATTTACTTGATTATTTTTATTGCATTTTACTTTAAAAAGAGATTAATTCCTTTGAGGAGTTAATAGAGAATTATACATGTCAGAACCTCATCTGCTGGAAAGCAGTGGAAGTCAGGAAGGCTCTAAATTGGCCAAGTAAAACCCAAGATACTTTACAGGAGAAATAATGTAGAAACAATCTAACTTACCTTTCATTTAAATACATACTTTTTAGTAGATAAGTAAAATTTTTTTGACATATATTTGCATTTAGTCCAAAAAGATTCTATATTTATATATGTATATATATTTATGTATATTTTTGCATTATTAAGGTGCAGAAAATTATTTACCTTCCAATATTTATTCTCTTTTTCGTTCTGTTTCAGTTTTGTACTGCGTGTTCCCTAGTTGAGGACATTAAATTTCTATTCATGTTTTGTTCTTCAGCTTTTTGTGTCCTTGCAGCTGATTCAAAACAAGGATGCTGAAGAAAGAATAAGAGGATTTTTATAGTAGTCCTCAGCTGATAAAAATTAAATTTGCAGCTGATCACATGATTTTAAAAACAAATCTTGACATTAAAGAGAGCCTGAATGTGAGACATTTGAATTTTAATTGTAAATGTTGTCTGCTGATTTGATGGTGTTTGTTTTGATATGGACACAGCTTTCAGTGAAGAATCACACTCAGTGAATCAAACACCCAAATGTAAAACATTTGCCTTAGAGGCCTATTTATATAAGAATTAGTCGTACCAAACTAGTGAGAGCTGTTTCAGTCCATTCATCCCTTGAGTTTCAGAGGAGAAGAGGTTAAAGGAATTTCATGCTGCTTTGTTTCTGCCAGCACGAGTCCAGGGGCTGTGAAGTCCATCTGCAGCAAAGCACTCTGCCACAGGCCATGTGGCCTTCTCGCTTTTTTTACGTGGCTTAAGATGTTCCACGAGGGTGATAATAAGATGAGCTGCAAGAAGCTGAGTGCTTGACCCCACACTTGTGTTGCTGTGTTTTATACACCAGAGAAGTGTTAATTATAAGTCGGGAACTGGTAGCCTCTAAAGGCTGAAGAATCAGGTGGAGATGTTCTCTTTCTAGAGACCAGCTTTTGCTCTTCAACAAACACTCGCTGCCGTGCCACAGAAAAGAATGAGATATCCTCTTCAAAAGGAATGTTTTGGGCCCTGTCAATTTGTGTATGGGGTTGCCCTGACTTAATGAACCATTCTCTCCTACTGAATTGTAGGTGTGATTCACTGCTGAAATTTTATGCTCACTTCACATAAATTACCATGCTTTGAGGCAAACTAATTATTCTTATAGGCTTCCTTTCATAATCTTTGAATTCAGGGTAAAACTACAGCTCACTGTGGTTTTAAAAGAAAACTCAAGTGCCATAATTGAGGGTTAAAATCTTTGTCTGCCTCCTGATAGAGCCTCTATGTATAAACCCACCCCTCTCTTGCCAGGATCACCCCTTTCCTGTCCCTCAGGACTGTGATTTTGCCTTCCTAGTCCATGGTGACTTGCTGGGATTGCCCCCACAGAGCTGACGTTGGCACAAATACTTGCCTTTGTGTTCTTGCAAGGGGAAATAGGGGTGGGAAACTGGACCCTCATTAGCTTCCAGAAAGCTCTGTGTCATTCTGTGGATTACAGACAAAGAGTTAAAAGAAAAAGTATATCATAAACCCCCAGCAAATCCACCTGTATGCTGCACTTATCAGCTGTCATCATCCATCATCCATTAGGTATCCTGATAGACACAAATTCAGCTCACTCCCTCTATTCCAGCCTGCTCCTCCTTGTTAGCCTTCACTCTTCACACAGCAGGACAGGCTCTTTATACCCTTCTCTTGATTGTTTCTCTGGTGTCTTGAACTGACCAAGACAACCCATGCAGTTTTCTCCTACAGGAATAGTTCTCAACAGATAACTTGACCCATAGAGTGATTTAATGACTCATTTGTCTTAACAGCCAAGAGCAAACAGAAAACAAAGAAATGCAAGTTACACAGAGCACTAACAAAAGCTTTTTCTAAATTATTTTTTCCACATATCATTACATTTTCCTCCTTAAGCCAGGCAACTTGAGATGAACAGATTTTCAAAACAGTGTCTAGGGTGCTAAATTCTGTCCTTTTGACCCAGGTTTGTTGGGAAGTTTTCACCACTCTTCTGCATTTATATTGAGAGGTTCAAAGTATAGCTGAGAGAAAACTGGCTGTATTTCTAAAAGATGCAGGCTTTTGTTGTCATAGCCTGTTCATGTTTGTTTGACATGGGTGAGTTTTTATCTGTCTGAAGTGTGCATAACTGAAAAAAAAAAAAAAACAACCTCAAATCAAAACTGCACTTACAGCTTAGGTTTCAGTGAAACTGCTCCTAGAGAGTTGGTGAATTTTCAGGATGGATGACAAGTTTTGAATGAAATTGATGCTGCTAATGAAACCTAGAGGTCTGCATATAAACTTCAGCAGCATTCCTTCTTTTCCATCCCCTCTCCTAGGCCAGTTTCTTTATTACTAAAACTGCAAGAACATCATTCAAAAGACATTTACATGGCTGCTGTTATATCAGGCAATGCAGGTGTCTCCTGAATTATCCACATCAGAGAATATTTTAGGAATAGAAGGTAAGTACTGGCTTACCAATAATCTGATGCACTTCTGGCACAGACGCTGAGGTGAAATGAGACCTTAGTGACTCTGGAAATTCTAGGCTCAGTCAATTGAGTGACTCTTGGTACATTATGTGCCACAGAAAATGGAGATGACTGGTCCAGGAATTTACTTTTTCTCTTGTCTTTTAAGATATTGACCAATGCAGACCTTCCAATACACACCTTCTTAAAACACACTTTCTTATCCCACCTTCATCTTCTAGGTGTGATGAGCACTAGGGCTACATCTGATCCCAGGCACCAGCTGCTAATCTTGGGAAGGCTCAGTTTTGCCAGCTGCTAATCTTGGGAAGGCTCAGTTTTGCCATAAAGATGGGGTCCATGAAGCTGCCTCCCATCTGATCAATCCCTTTACTCCCCTCTCTTTGCCCCTTAGTTTTGGTTTATTTTTTTTCCCCCAGCTTTCCTATTAATGCATTCCCTTTTAATGCTGGTCTAGAAGAAGGAGAGGTGAGCCCAGCTGCAGTCCGGGAGGTGTTGTGTTGTTTGCAAAAAGTTACAGAGTTAGTACAGACACTGACTGTGCCTTTACTCCTCTTTCAGATGTACTGTGTGCTGCTGGGAGCTGACAGGAACTTCTCTGGTTCTTATTGAAGCATAACTCTCCCTGGACCAGTGGGATTTTCATCCAAATAATGAAAATATCACGGCAGGTTCATGGTATTATACTGCACACCCGGGCCTTGCAGAGGTCAGAAGATTTCAGCTACTGTAACATACGCATTGCTGCATTGAAGAGCTTGCACTCTGGGGAATGAGAGAGTGACATCCAAAAAGAAAAAAAAAATAGCATGTCTGGGATAAAGAAAGGTTGCTTCATAGAGAGCAGACCTTTAAAAATGCAGTGTTAATACTAAAAATATACACTGGGGGCTACCATGGCGGCGTAGGTGCATGAGTGGTTTGTGCAGAGACAGGCTTTTATTTCACTGCAGATTCCTCATCACGGGGAACGGGCCACGCTCAGCTCTCTAAAGCTTCTCTTTCATCTTCACTGCCTCTCTTACAAGTGAGGCACACTCACAGATGGGTGTGAGCCACCAGCTCAGGGAGTTAAATGGCAAATAGAGGCTTCACACACATATTTAGTCCAAATATTGTCATTACAGAGAGGCACAAGCGCCTGTGCTTTCGTGACTGAAGCGCCTGCTGCGGGTCAGTACCCTTGTTCAAGGGTCACGCCACAGGAACCCAGTCCTGACCCAGCTGATACCTGCCCATAAGAACTGGAGTGTAACTGGGGCCTCTCCTCACAATGGGACAAAGCAAGCAGTCTGGTCATACAGTTACACCATATATTCTGTATTTAAATGCAGCAGTAAGTGCCTCAGACTGATAACAAATGACACTCAGCCTACACAGGACAGGATATTTACCACTATTTTTGTTTGTCGGCTTCAGGAACACTAACATTTTCATCAGTTTGGCATGTTTTGGCCTTAAAGAAAAAGGCACTGAGTTCTGATATGGTCCACCAAAGTGAAGCACAAAGCCAAATGGTGCTGCCTGCCAAAGCTACGTAACGGGCAAGTAGCTAACCATCCACTCATTACCGTACAGGTGCAGCAGCTGGAGATGGCTCACCACTGTGACACTTCATGGCTCTTTCTTCTGTCAGTATTCCTAGGTCTAGTGAGTGCCTGAAGAAAAGAAAGCTCAATAAACTGCCACTTGATAATACAAAAAGAAAAGAAAAGAAAAAAGACACAATAAGGGGGAAAAAAGTGAAATTGAGCGTAATGACTTCAATGCAAACCAAACATTGTCAATACCTCTGCTGAACTGTCAGGACTTTTAGGAGCCATAAATCAACAGTCTGTTAGTAGCAGTAGATTTTGAAAAATCATTACTTGAAGTCCCATGTTACAAGTAGTGACTTTCATCTGTTGTCTCAGTGGGCTAATCCCTCTTGTCATTTTTAATCCTCATTCCTGCGCCTTGTAAGCTTGATCATGTTTTCTATGTAGTTGGGTGTTCTGTCAAATAAAGATATTCAAAAGGTTCCTGAAGCCTGCTGAAAGCCCTTACCTTTACTCAGAGTTTCTTAAGTAACATTTAATTTCTCAAAGGAGTGACTGCAGAACAGGCTGCATTTTGGCAATTTTAGGAGCTGCCTGCTGGGCTGTGGATAGGAGTGAGGTATTGCAATTCCAGGTAACTAGAGGGCACCGAAAAGGAAAACACCATCATATTTTAGAAAAAAGGACTATTCAGACTTATTAGATAAATTATATGCCTTGCTTGGGTTTCACAGTGCTGTCAGAATTTCTGTTCTAACCTCATTTTATGTTGCTCACAATTTTCTAATAGTGTCAAGCCTCTCCTACCCTTCCCCCAAGCCAAAAGGATTTAAGCTTTCTATGCATTTTGGGATTAACGGAGAAAAGTCTTATTCACTTCTAGAGAAATTTAACACTTTATCCCATCCCAAGCAAGCAGTTGGGTGAGAAGGGGAGTTTACAAAATTTGACTTCCTCACAATTCTTATCCCTTTGGATATAGGACATTTCTTACTTTCTTAATCACAAAATATACCTGACTTGCATTAGTTATTAGATATGTTATGGCTTTTAAAATAGAAAATAGGGTTTAGAATCTTATTTCTGTCCTAAAGATGCTGAAGCGATGGAGAGGACGTGTGAGCTCTTTTCTGCCACCAGCCCTGGATGGGAGAGGCAGTGCTCCTACAGAGTGAGTGTGCAAATGATCAAAATGTACCCTTTTTGATTTCCATCTCTTTTTCACAATTGGCTAAAGGAACAAAGCATATCAAGGTGGAATTCTCAGACCAGCTGCCAATAGAAAAACCTCTGCTATTCGTAACAATTACACTATGTATCTATGTAACAGGAAAAAGTAATTAACTGAGTAGAAAATGCATTGTTCTGGACTGTATTAAGGCACAGAAAAATGGCTTAACAGACCATGCTTTCTTTATGTTTGTCATTAGAGATGATTAACAATGTCAAAGAGATGTGTGGAGATAACTTTTAGCTCTAAAGATACTGCTGAATTTGCAACGAATTGCATGTCATGTCAATGAATTTGCATTGTTTGCCTCTAATAATTTGCTGATCCATTGTCTCAATGTCAGAGCAAATTCCTCTTGAAAGGGGAAATTCACTCTACACCAGTTTGTCTCTAACACCCTGTGATAAGAATCACGTTTGCCCCGTTTTTGACACCTTGTGGAAAGCTAAAGCTATTAGCCTCATAATCAATTATTATTCACCTGAAAATATACCACTGATAACTCCACTTTCATCTGTCCACACTTTGCATTCACTATTTATACATCTCCACTGTCAGATTCAGTAATTAGTGTATGAATTAATAAACATTAACCAAAGCAAGGGCTGAGAGTCTAAAGTTGCTGCCCTAAATACAAAGACAAGATCCCATTCTATTAACAAGTTGTTTACACACCTTGAACTTTGTTTTTTCAAGGCACCTTGAAGTTTTGTTTTTCATTTTTCTCCCTCCCACAGTCCTTTGAAAGGTAAAAAAGAGATTAATATTTTAATGTTTTTACAACAGGAGGATTTCTTTAGTGATGCCTAATATTTTGTTGCAGAGAAGGGACAGTTATCATTGACTTAAACACTTGCTTTGTTTTTTTTCATAGAATAGGCATCATTTTTGTAAAGAAACACACACTTCAAATTCATGGAGCAGAAATGCCTTAACCTTGAGGGATGAATATCCATGTGTATTGCCAGATGAACAACCATGGGATACCCCATCTTGTGAGCACAAAGAAGCAGCACTGAGTCTCTACACTGTCCTGTCACTCAGACATCCTCTCCTGTGTGACAGTGACACTGGTTACAAGCCTTGATCAGAAGTATGTGAACAAAAAGAGAATTCTGACCACACACGTCTCAGTTTGGGCAGAATTGATGCATGTAGTGGCTGAATTTCCTTTCTGAATTTCCTTTTTTTATCTACATACAAAAGTGTAATATCATCCATCTCATCCAAACAAGTCTCACCTCTAAGCACTTATCAGTTCTTTGCTAGAAAATACAGAAGGGCTGTTACTGGCAAGATTACACTTATCTCCTCATCTGCTTGCTGCCCAGCAAACTACTTCTGTTTAGTTTCATTCATAGTCTAGGGGAGGATGTTTTATACTCATCTTTAACTGCTGAAAGGCTGTTGTGCCAACTCTGGAGCTGCAGTTTTCAAAACCATTTGTGAAGACAACAAACACTTCTTAGATTAAGTTATTTTTACCAACACTATATTTAATTACTGAAATGATGAGACAATTTAATTATAACCAACCATGCAAGCCTATAAAGCATTTGAAAGGTAGTCCCAGGTTCAAATATGTTTTCCTCCTTTGTTCCCAACACAAAGTACAGCAGTGCAATCCTGAGGTGTACACCATGGTACAGCTGTGAAGCCTTTGTCTTTGGATAAAAGCTGGTGAGCAGAACCAACTCAGCAACAAAAAGCCATCCCCTACAACCCCAGAAATAAGGGTTCATTGTAGACATGCAGGAAAAGAGTTGATGGTTCAAGTACATTTTTCAGGTATTAACCACCTGCACTCTGAATTTATCAGCCCAAGAGAATACAAGTTACAGCTGCCTTGTTGGCCAGAATGAACAATTTGTGCCATAGTAGCCACTTTGACTGTGGTATTTCTTTTTTGTTAACCTGAGCCCACATTTAAATTATAAAGTTATTTCACAATTCAAAGCTTAGTGCCTAGAGCTACTTTCTGCGCTATCGAAAGCTACACTGTGATTTTCATGAAGAGTAATACCTGTATTGTTTACAGAGCAGGGCTGGAGACAGCTCTGCTCACTACCACCTGCAGGCATTGAAAATTAGAACAAGTACATGCTTAATCATTTACCAGGAAAATGGAACAGTTACAACAGTTACAATAACAAAGAAATTAAAAAAAAAAAAGAAAAAGGCAATGTGCTGCAAGAGTGTCAAACATCAGCACTTTTTGACCTAGCTCTCAATGAGTAGTTTCTCAAGCAAAGCCCTTCATTCGGTAGGAGAGACATTTTTGCTTGCTGGCTACCCAGAGGCAGCTGAGACAATTTACTGAGAGTCAGTCTGACAGCAAGTGGAAGCTCAGCTTCTAGGAAATAAGCACAACTGAATTTTGATAAAAGCAATGTGCTGAACTGCAGCATTATTTGTATATGGCAGTCCAGGAAGGAAAGTGAGTGGTAATTCTTTGGCTTGGATTTAGTACAATGAGTTAATTTGGTGAAGCAGTGACATACCTGAGAGGCCACCAGGTGTATGCTATTGTCACTGGCTGCCACACACACAGAGCTCTCCAGATGGGCTCCTTTCCCTCCCTGATGACAGAGGTTTCTTCTCTGTGGACTTAAACAATAATGCTCAAGGTCAGAGCCTGGCTAAAGTTTTCTCCTGGTGGATTTTTGGTGAAGCTAGGTGAGTTTCGGGGCAGTACCAAAAATAACCTGAGTAGGTCTGAGTAAATGAGGTAGAATAAATGCATAAATATTTCTAATTCTTTAGCCTGTTTGCATATTTATTAGTTGAGTTGTAATTGAAAGCAAAAGAAATATAATGTGAATTAGGCTTAATAGAGAGCACAAATGTATTCAGTTTATAGGCACCATATCCTGAAATAAAATACATCCAGTGTACCTGCTGCCTTGTAAAAATACAAATAAACATCCACAATTATCTTATTAATTATGTTACAAGAATTTAGGGATTCATGTCGTTCACTCTAACCCTTATATTTAAAGGCAATGCTTTCCTTAGCAGAGCAGCATCCTTCAGGATGTACAATTCTTGCACAATACCTGTCTCCTAGGACACGAGAAGAACCTGTAATGCCCAATGTCCAAGAGCTTGATGTCACAAAGCCATTTTATCTTTGAAAACTGTTCCTCACCTATTCCAGAGTGTGGACACAGTGTGGCTGCCAAGTAGCAATCAACCACTCAGTGCATATGATATCCAATATCCACCTCCCTGAGCATTCCAGACTTGGACAGCCATCAAATCCATGTTTTCAAAGCATCTTGGATGAATTTTTCCCAGTACAAGCAAGAACTTCTGGTAATGCATACTCCCAAAAAGGTATCTCCAAAGGAAACCAATTTGGGACTGCTACTGGAGTCAGGCAGAGAAGAAGGGAGGGAGCTGACCCTATGAATTTGTGTCACCAATTTTTACAAATTTCTCCAGGAAAACTGCCTCTCATTTTCCAAGAGAGGAATAAAATGCAGTTCAGAGTCTCTAACCAAATATCAGATGCTCATGCAAATCCTGCATTATCTGTGGATAATGCCATTGGTGGCAGGATCATCTGGCAGAGGTGCTCCCCAAACTGCATCACCAGCAACACCAGCATGCTCCCAACAGCAAGCCCAGCCCACAAGCAACCTGACACAGGTCTCACAACTCCTGCAATGGGCTATCCTGGCATTGCTGAGCAGGCTGGGGTAAGCAGTGCCCTTGTTTTCACACCTCCTTGCTGTGCTGAAGCAGCAAAACTGGAACAGTTCTCCAAC
Organism: Daphoenositta chrysoptera; assembly: GCA_013397915.1. Classification (NCBI taxonomy): domain Eukaryota; kingdom Metazoa; phylum Chordata; class Aves; order Passeriformes; genus Daphoenositta; species Daphoenositta chrysoptera. The sequence goes on along the minus strand of VZRO01004987.1, from coordinate 546,090 downwards.
TCCATCCTCATTCACCTGAACTATTTGTGACCAGACTAATTTTAATCCTCCCCAGAGGAGCAGGTGGTGGGTGTTTCAGCCTCTCTCTCTGCCAACTGCAAAGATCAGTGCTAAACAAGGTCTGCCCCTTTCTTGCCCTCTTCTCTGTAGGTGCTCACGCCTGGATGGGAGCAGGACTCCCACCATCACACCCACTGGAATCACGAGAGGGTATCAGCAGATACCAGATCACTGCACCAGACACAGACCATAATCTTTGTGCAGGCCTTCACAAATACTATATTCCCATGTTTTCCTGGCCAAAGGAATAGGAAAGAAAGGAAAAACCTAGTAGGACTTGTGTATATAATTGACAAACTCAAGCATGCAGGGAGACACAACGAGCACTTTCCTTCCTGTTAAATAAAAGCCTCTGAACTTTGTCTCAAGTGGGTGTCCAAACACTGGGCTAGCCTAAAATTTTATATATTGTGTGTGAATATTTTGTCTTCAGCATTCTCTGAGTTACTCACATTTTGGCATTGGGAAGCAGCAGCAGTTTGTGATAAAACATACTCCAAGTAATTCAGGGAGCAAATGCTGCTATTTTTATGGAGAGGGGGAAAAAAAGTGCTCAGAAGAGGCCTGATTCTCTTTTTTTTGGTCACATGCTTTACAGGGAAGAAAAAAAAAAGGTTTTGTTCACCTGGTGTCACCCTGTAATAATGCCAAAATCTCTGCATTACTGATACATGTATCAGAACAAAGAAAAGGCTTCTGAGACCTCCATGAGTCGGTAGTAATAAATGGGTCAGTCTGGGTTCAGAGTCAGGGTCTGTGCCCAGCCACTACAGCTTCAGCATGCTTGGGGAATGAAAAAAAAAGAAAAAAATATATAATACATCCAAATAAAGGCTGCTAAGAGCCCTCCTTATTTCCTTCGAGAAAGTAAGAGCCTACAGGGGTAGAAATAAATTAGGTAAAAATTAATGGCTTTTTAAATTCTAACTAGTAAGCATATTACCCAGGGGTAGGCAAACTGCTCAAGAACCCAAACCAAACTGAAACCCTATGATTTTTGTTTTTCTGTAGCTGGGAATACTAATGCAAGAGCTCAAGGCAAATACATTAATCCCCCCCCAGCTATGCAGAAATAAATTGTTATGTTCAGCACTGCTTTCTTCAATGCCATTTTAACACGTTTTTTTCTTTTTTTCCACCAGATTCCTCTCAACAATAAAATTTAATTTCATTTAAATAACAAAATAATGCCCCAAACAAACCCCAGGAAAGATGGACATTAATTAGAAAGCATTCAGTTCCTGGCTTTGAGGTAGATTACCTCTTTTTAACAGTTTGAAATACAGTTGTCTTTTTTTTTTTTTTTTTCCTTGTGTTAAAGTTGCCAGTGAGGTGCTTGGAGTTCATTGGCACTGAAACAGAAGGGCCCTTGCACAACCACAGTGCAGGCTTTTTCCTGCAGCAGTGCAGGTGCACAGGCACAGAAAGCAATGGTCTACCAGCAGCAAAACTTAAGTTTGGCAACCAAGTAAACATGTGCTGTAATGTCATGCCTGAGTGCAGAAGAATCTATTTCATTGCACCTCTGATAAACCTGGTTTCAGTGAGAAATCAGAGAAGCCCATCCTTGGAAATGAGGCAGCGGGGCTAAGGAGTAAATGTGTTGGAGTCCCTTTCTATTTACAGGCATCTGCAATGCTGACACTGCCCTTCCCAACGTTGTTGGAGGATGCTAACATTTCCAGTAGGGCTAATATATTAATTTTAAATGCAAAGGCAAGAAATCTTAACACAATTTGTCCCAACCGTTTCTCAGTCACTAGAATCAAGCAGAACCTAACAAGCAGGTCTAATCAGCTATCACTTTTCTGTTATCTGAGTTTGGCTTGCATGAAATTTCTCATGTAGATGAGAAGATAAAACACATTAGAGCCAACAATCCCTACCAATCCGCCCCAACAGTTTTGTAAATGCAAGACAAAGCTAGGAAGAACAAACCAACCAAGAAATAACCCTCCAAAAATGCTTCCTGTGCTTTCTTTCAGCAAAATAAGTTTGCAGAAAATGCAGAAGTTCTCCCTTTATTTCTGTGTCATCCGACTTGGGAGATTTCCACAAGACAGAAATCAGATTCATATTTTTTCAGAGGCTTAGAATGAAGATCAGTGTTCTTGATCTTTCTAAACCCTGTACCATCTGCAAACCTATCCAGACATACAAACTGGCACAGAAAACCTTCCCCATGTTAGAGTTCATTCCTTCCATGTATCACTATAATTACAGAGGAAGTCTAATCTACCATAAAAAAATGTCTAGAAACATAGAGTGCACCAATGAACCTCACATTAGTGGGGCTTTTAAGAACATTCATGCTTTCAAAAGTGCAGAGAGAACCAGGCTGAGATGAGACCTCTTGAGAGGAATCTGAAGGAGGATGCTCTTCAAAACCTCAGTTTAATACATTTCCTGCAGATCAGAAAGTACAGGTGAAATATCTGACATCAAACAAGCAGGAGATGGGGAAAGCTACAGCAGCTGAACATAGTTTCAAACCTAAGGGAGTGGCACATTTGATAGGAATGTTTTTCTTCCCTGCTTTCTGAAGAAATCCTGTGAACACCAGCGAGTCTCTACTGATGTTGAGCATTCCCTGGACCAGGAACAGGTGTGCAGTGGTGAGGAAACCACCCTGGTGAGATTGCCTGAAAATCTTCTGAGGGCTTTATGTGCTCTCCTGGTTGCAGAGAAACATCTCTGTGTGATGGCAGACAGGCACCAGCTCTGCAGGTGTCTGCTGACCCAATGGCACCACCAGAGCACTTCAAAAAGATACTGTTCAAAAAGGTTTTTCCTGTCATCACTGCAACTAAGCTTGAAAATTTGAACTGGAAAGAGCTGAAGTCTTCACCTGTGCCTTCAGAGACTTCATAAAAAGAACCCTAAAACTTATATCAAAAACTACGAAAAGAGCTGTACAGGAAGCATATCTGTTATGGNGGGGGGGAAGGTGCAGAATAATCACATGTGCATTTCTGCTCTCCCCAGCCATGATCCTGTGTGCTGCTTTCCCCCTCTCCCCAAGCACAGTTCATCACTGACCAGTCCCTCGGTGGCAACTAAGTGCCCTTGGCTATTGCTCAGTCCTTCCCTGATTCTCTGCTCTCAATGCTCCCTCAACATACGCTCCTCAAAGGCTGAGATTGGAGTGCCCACGCATCACACACCAATAATCTGGAAGCAATAGATATTTTTGCACAATCATGGCTCGTATTTGCTATATCTTGAAAAGACTAGCAAGGATTTTGCATTTTCGGAGGAAGAGATTAATTTAGCTGGTAAGGGCAGTGTGGTTGTCACAACAGTGTGGATCAAATGTAGCCCTGGGGTGAAAATATGCAAGTACATTAACTCTGCATTATGTTTTCCTCTATGGGAAAGTCTTGTTATTTATACAATACAATTAAGGCATATGGCCAACAATGCTTGTAACAAATATTTTAAGATGAAGGAAGAAAGACAAAAACTCACTGTCACTCAGTAAACTGCCTCAGAAATGAAAATAAACTTAAAACAGTGTAATTTTCCCAGATGAAAAGCAAATCATGAAATGAAACATGATGGAAAAAAGCAAAGAGGCAGGAAAACACCTCCTCTCACCCAGAATTTTCTTACAAAACATTAAGACCTAGTAAATGCTTAGACAATTCCCAAACCTGAAAATGGCAGGACACATATTTTTGATTTAGTGCATTCCAATCCAAGTCCTCCTGATGTCATAAGGGCACGACTTGGGAGCAGAGTGTTTAAGTGCGAAGAGACCTTAGGTTTTGCAGCTCTGGGCAATCACAACTGTTAGAATACAAACTGGTGTGATAGCTGCCAGAGCTACAGAAACCAGGGACTAATTGGTTTAGGCTGTGCCCTCAGCCTGGTAGGTATATTTGGTACATGATGAGTTTAGCTGAATTCCTCTTATTTTGCATCACAAGTCATGCTTAAGTCAGTTCCCTACCTGTGGGCTATAATTCAGAACACAAACAAGAATTTGTTGATTGATGGAAAAACTGATAGGCAGGTGGTAAACCCAGCATTCCTTGTCTTCATTTTTTATTTATATTGAATTAGTACCCAAAAACTCCACCTTGGATTAGGGTCTGACTGCTGATTTTCCAAGGGAAGAGCTGCAGTGAGGAATCTTTTCTTGCTTTGAAAAACTTTAATAGAAAAAGTAATAGCAGTGAAAAATAGCATCTAAATGGAACAAAGTCCTTTCATAACAGCCTGTTGTTTGCTTAGAGATTTTTTCTTCTTTTTATTATTGGGTGTTTTATTGTTTTCAGCGAACATTTTATGTTAGGAAAGCCAGGATCCCTTAAACTAGGTAGACCTTGAGATGAAACATATAACAGTATTTGTCCATTTTCTCAGTGAAAATGGACAGATAATGATGACTTGAACTCTTTCCTCATCAAGATTTATATTTCTAGTTTCACTCCCAAAAGGAAGGTTCACACCACAGTCTCAATGTTGACATCATTTGGCGCAATACAGTGCTGCAGTAATTTAATTGCTACAGTAAAAGAACCATAAAAGCTTAGCCCTTTTGGGTTTTGCTTTGTTTGTTCTGTCTTCCAGTTGAACTATTGGTCAAGAATGTGCAGCAGGCTGGGAGAGAGGAGAAAAAAAGTAAAATTTACAAGAAAAATCAAGCTTTGTCCTAGGAAAGTTCAGTCATTATGTCATTAGCCATAGTATTTTCAGGGCAAAACCAGCCCAATTTGTCCCTGACCCCAGAGCGTTCAGCCTGGCAAAAGCCACAATGGATCCAAAAGCAAGCCTCATTATTGAGCCTTCCATGACTGAAATGTGCTACAATTTTCCTTTTCCTAGGTCTTGGTGTTATTTAAAGGATACTGTCCCGGTTTCTGCTGGAACAGAGTTAATTTTCTCCCTAGTAGCTGCATAGTACTGTTATTTGGATTTTGGATGCCAATAACGTGTTCATAACATGTTTTAATTGCTGCTGAGCAGTGCCTAAACTGCGTCAAGGACTTTTCGTCTTGTCATGCTGCCCCAGCAGTGAGCAGGCTGGGGATTCACAAGATTATGGGAGGGGACACCATCAGAACAGCTGACTCCAAATGGCCAAAAGATGTTCCATACCATATGATGGCATACTCAGCCTATAAACTGGGGGCAAGCTGCTGCTTGGGAACAGGCTGGGCATTGGTCATCTGGTAGGGAGAAATTTTTATTCATTCCCATCACTCATTTTTCTTGAGTTTCATTTCACTCTCTTTTTGCGACTTTACTTTTCTTTAAAATTCATGATTTTAATTTTATTTCAATTACTGCACTGTTTCTATCTCAACCTGCCCATTTGCTTACTTTTACTTTTCTGATTCTCTCCCCTGTTGCTCCAGGGGTAACTGAGTGTACGGGGTTGAGTTGCTGGCTGGAGTTTAACCACGACAATAATCTATGTGCAATCCTGGCCAGATTTCAGATGCTGCGAGAAAGAAGGGAGTAGCTGGGGAGGGAGGATGTGCTTTTCCACATCTCTACACGAGACAGTCTGAGCATTTCCCCTTGCACCACCTGTACATGAGTTGAAGCTGTAAAGCAATGACCAAGCCTTTGCATGGCAAGGGAGTGGAATGAGCACAAGATCAAAACCAAGCCTGTCCTGGAAAGAAAACTGTCAGCAGGTATCAACAGGTAATCCTGAAATCCTGTGTGGGTCTGGGCTCTGGGGATTCTACTTCAGTCCTGGCTTTCTGACCTGGGAAAAACCCCTCTGTCTTAGCTTGTGAGCCAGCATAAAGCAAAAGCCCTGTAGGGAATCCTTGACTGCAATGTTCATCCTCTTACAGCAGTTAGCCTTCAGTTTCCCCAGTTTTCTTCCTCCTTCATTTGCAGGCCAGAAGACTGTCTTGCAAACAGCATATTCCCACTCTGCTCCCAGGTACAGCATCAAGAGAAAGCTGCTTTTGCTGGCTCCCTCTCTCTAGTACCCGACCATCCTGGTTAACAGCTTGCTGTCACAAGGCTTGCTGGCTATGGAAGAGCTGCAGTGACAGCAAGCGTGACATTTACTTTTTCTGCTTCACTGCTGCAAGGGGCAGTATTGAAATGGAACTAGTTCATCCAGGGACACGTGGAGCTCAGAGTGGCAACCCTACTTCCCAAGGTGGCCCCTCATCACTGCAGCTCTGCCTGGGCAGACAGCAGGACTATGAAAAAGGCTGAGGTTTGTTTGAACACCTCTACATGCTATGGCACAGACAAGGTGGCCCTTACACAAAAGCTTTTCTCTCTACAGAAATAAGCCTGCATAGTGGATTCATTCTGTAACAAGAAAAATCACCTCAATTACTCCCACTTATTCCAGAGGAAACACAATGACAGAGGATGAGGAAAAGGCTGAGGTTGCTGCTCTAAGAAGTGGTCTATATAGCTCAGATTGATGTGGTTTTAGAGGCTGTTGCTGAAGCTAAGCTAGGCCAAGTCATCTATCCCTGCAGAAGAGAGAGCTTTGAGAGTGACCTCGAAAGTGAAAACTGCCATCAACCTAAATTCAGTGCCGGCAGGTGAATTCTGCACTTGTCCATCCAGAGCAATTCTAACTCAATATTAGATCTCCTGTTTCCAAAGCTACTGAAAACACCTCACTCTGAAGCTACGGAAATATTGCCAGTCTGCTGCAAATTTGTGTGGAAAGCTGAACTGTCCTATTTGCTAGATGGGGAAGGGACACAAGGGGTAGAAACACAGGCTGCCTACTGGTGGCTGCATCACTGACTTCTCATGCAATCTCTTAATATGGTTTTATTTATCATATCTGAGTTAGTTTTCTCAGCAGATACCTTTAGTGTCACAGAGACATTAGTTAAAGGAGAGGCCAGGGATCTGAATGAGCAACGTGGTACCTTATGTCACCCACACAGTGGTGCAGAACATCACAGAGATGCCCATAAACAGAAACCTTTTCAGTAAGAAAAATAAGAAATAAGAAATAATAAGAAATAACAAGATATAATAAGAAATAATAAAAAATAAGACAGTTCTTTTCTTTTGAGTGGGAAACACAGACTTAGAATGCTGTGCCAGTTCTTGAGGATTTTATATTTCTCAGTAACACAGTAACATCAAAGGAATTGATAGCAACTAATTTTTTTGATTTGAAAATGGATTATTTTTACATGCACGCATCAAGGAAAATACCTTTTAGGGATAAGTTTCTTGAAGAGATTTCATTAGAGTTATTAAGTATTATTTGCTGTTTAAGATAGTATCATCAGAGCCACCACTGCTACATGAAGATCTGCTATAAGAAGGAAAGAATCAATTCTGATTGTAAAAAGAAGCATAAAGGGGTTTTGACATTGTTAAGTTTAGGTGTGCATGAGAACTTGCTTTTCCATGTGTTTTCTTTTCTTAGGCATGAAAACTGAATTCTGCAGATTTCAAGGGGATGAAGGTAAACACAGAGTAATAAACAAGTGAAAAAAACAGAGATGCAAATGTGAATCCATTCCATGATTTAATGCCATGGAACTCAAATCATAAGCACTTACAATGAGAATGGGTCAGCAAGATAATTCAGAGAGCATCTCTTCCCATGAGCTACAGAGAAGTTTTTTTGTTTGCATGTTCACATGTTTGATTTTTTGAGAACCTCATTACAGGGAAACATAAGTTACAACTTCCTTACTGATTATTAGAGGAGAGCAACAAAGGGCATATCTGTTCTCTGTTCAATGATCCATGTAACCAGAGAAATATCCACAGCAAGCAAACTCCAGCTGTAAGAAGCTGAAATGGTCAGTACAGCAAATATTTTTAAATGAACATAGTTCGGGCTGAATCAAGGTGACCTATGAAGCCTGCTCCGAAATACATTCTCTTAGGAAACAGAAACTTAAACCCCTAACCCTAACACAAATGCTAACCCTGATTCTAACACTAATGTCACTCTAACCCTAACCCGTAATCCTAGCCCTAAACTTAACACTAACCCTATTTCTAACCCTAGCAGGCAGTTCCAGTGTTTCAGGTGCAGATGAGAGGCTGCCCAGGGGATGTAATAACCACAAAGACCTTTCTATGCTGGCATATTTGTCTGTGAACAAAAAAAAAAAGTATTAAATTTTGGAGGTAGAATCCAAGTTTTGGCAATGGGCTCCTGGAAGAGAATGACAGTTCTTTCCTGTAGGCAGGAAAGCACGCAGCCCCAGTGTTTCAGGGGAATAAATGTTTCCATGTATGTTATAGCTATAATTTGTATATGGTAAGTGGGAAAGTCTAGGGCTATACTGAGATTATATAGACAATAAAACATAAAAACAGTGCTCAGTGCTCTTCATGAAGAAACCAGAAAGAATGCTCAATTTTTTTTTTCTTTTGTTCCCACATGTAACACACCAAAAAGTCCACTTTCCCTAGTTTTTACCAAAAAAGGTGTGTAATTTCTAGAAACAAGAAGTAACAGATCATGGCCCCAAGGTCTCCAGCTCTAGGAAGGAGAACGTGTTCTCACTGATGAAGACTTCTTGCAGTAAATTTTCAGCTTGCCTGGAGGCTGTTCACCTGTTTTACGTATGCAGAGGAAATTATATCCTGCAGCAGTCATCCTCCACCGTCTGAGCACTGGCAAGGTACAATATGAAGATTTGAGATTCATTAGGCTATGGATGCAAATAGGGGCTCTTGTGGAAAGATATCCAGGAGTGGTGGTGGCATGTAAAACTTGAGAGGAGGATCACAGGCATTGCTACTCCTCAAGCACAGAGGAACTGTCTTTGCAAAGGGTAAATCTCATTTGTGCAGGAGACAGACTTCCTTGAGGGGCTTTACAAGGCTGTGAAATACTACCCTGCAGCATCAACACTTTCGACTCCATCACAAGCTTCAACATTTTCTGCAGACTTCCATGAGGAAACCATATTTCAACCTGTCTTAATGAATTGGACATATGTATAGCACACAGAAATCTAATAAAACCCAGCCAAGCAGTGAAGAGAGGAGAGGATGAAACACATGTAACAGGCATCAGTGACATCTCTCAATCCGCTGCCAAAAGGCTCAGGCACTGCAGTGGTGGGCCCTGAGTCAGTCAGAAGTCAGAGACAAGAGGGGACCCCCAAATTTCACTTCTGTGGTTGAGATGAAATACATGGCAACACTCACCCATATCTTTTCAGCCAGGTTTGGAGGAAAATGAAGATACCAGCATGGAAATCATTCAGCAACAATTTTCTTCTATGATTTTCAACCTTTGTGGCTTCCACACAGGTATAAAGGACAAAGACAATACTTTCCTACTAAAAAGTACTGCGAATTAAATATTGAACACTGTAATCTCATATTTTTTTCCACTTTTGGAACTCCATGTTGTTTTGTTCAGCTGAATATCTGACTTTTATGATCCATACTTGTCTACTTCTATTCGCAGGTATGGGCCCTGTGCACTTGTGAGCAAGTGTCCCTAAACTGAATTCATCAGGCATGAGTTGGTGTAAACCAGGAATTTTCCCCTAGGTGATGAATAATGATTTACAGAACAAAGTTAAGGGGCCCCTGGATCAGAGAACAATTCAAATACAGCGTTTGAGAGGGTTCTGCTGCAACCTACAAGTATCATAGTTTAGGGCACTGTTGATGTAGGAGCATGAAATTTATAAACATAAATATTTTTAAAATACCTTTCCTACCATTGTGTGATTCTAGCCAGAAAAAACCCCCAAAACCTAACAACCAAAAAAACCCCATAGAATAATGGGTTGGCATCATTCCTCCTTACTGCTTTTAGCTCCATGCAGACATCTCTTACACTGCCAACACTACTTTCTTCTCAGAGATGGGTAGCTACAACCTAGAGGATATTAAGTCTACAAGATTTTGGGTCCATCCTACCCCACTTTATAACAAATCTCCTCCTCTTCTGCTAACAGTGGCAGTGCTGGCACCAAGCCTGAGACAAGACACCAAAAGGGAAATCTTAATGCACCTGTCCACCATAGAGAGTTTCACAGGCTATCCCCAAAATTTCAAGGAGGGACATGTAGCTGTACATGATAAGACAGAATTACAATTTTCTTTTATGAGGTAATGGCCCTTTTTGCCTGGTTTTTTTTTCAACATTTAATAAGTAAAGATGCTTCTCTCTTTAGCGTTGTCCAGCAATGAATAACCTATATTACTGTTTTGTGCAATACTGTTTGCTTAAATCTCCACTGCAGTACCTCCATGTGTGCATGTATGCACAGAAACACAGCACTAAGTTTTTATTGTGATGTGTGCTAGATAAAAGCATCAGAACTGCCACTGCTTTGGGAGCTTCAATTCTCTTTCCTTTCCTCATCTTCTCATTTGCCTCTAGGCACTCTGTAACAAATGTCTTTAGAACTTCGTCTATCCCTCAGATATTCTACAAGTGTTTTACCTGTACACAAATTTGTCCTCTCCTCTGCTTTGTGGGATAAAAAAAATCCCCTCCATGTTTTGTTCAGTAAATGCCCAAAATCTCACTTCATGCTTATGTTGGCAACAGTTTCCTTGAAAAGATCAGCCTTTGCAACAGGTAAAAAGCTTTTCTAGAAACAACAATTCAGCAGCAATATTGCAATATTGCAAAATCAAGAGACAACAAGAAAGAACAAAGGACTTGGAGTATAAAAGAGCTCCCAAATGCAGAACTGCATTCAGTGATAAATCTCAAGCTCACCCAAAATAAGNAAAAAAAAAAAAAAGACATTGTGAACTGGAAAAATAATACAGACACTAAAATCCAACCATGATCCCCCTAATTTTCCAGTCATCCTGATTATTATAATATACACCTCCACAGTTTTCTTCCACTAAAGCACTAGCAAGTACAGCAGTTTTTTCTTGTTTATTTTAGAACACAGCTGTTGTGGTAATTTATCCTAACAAATAATGTAATCACTGGTACTTAGACACAACCTACAGAACACCATGAGGAAATGAAAGCAGGTATAGTATAATTTATTTTTTATCCCTGAAAAAAAAAAAAAAAACAAACCAACCAAACAAAAAGAAAACCGAAAAAACAACAAAAAAAAAAAACGAGTAACCAAGAGATTACACACTTCAGGATTACATACTTCAGGACTGCCAAGGAAAATGGATGGTAAGAGGGACAGAAAATCAGAAAGTTCAAATCTAGGTGGTCCTTTCCCAGCTGTGTAGGGTTTTGCCACCTTCTGCCTCCTGCAGCAAGCCTGTAGTTAAAGGATTCTTCAGTCAAGATACAAACCCCAATCCATAGTGATTTCCCTATAGGCTTTGATGGCAGCACCTCCCCGGGAGCAGGACTGAATGCTTAGAATCCATCTTATTTTGATGCCTTTCTCCAAAGAATGACTGATGGGACTTCACTATTTGTGCTCTATCAGTGTTTACTTAGGCCAAGGGCGGGGTATGTCACCTGTAATATCACTACTGATTTAACACTTGTAATTACAGGAAATATAATCATCATCATCATCATCACTTTGAAGCCATTTGCCTATGTAACTACCCTCAATCTTAAACCTCTTTCAGTTATTGTTGGCTGAACCCAAAGCACAGAGTGGGCAGGAATCACTCCGTCCAGTGTTTTATGCTTTGACTCAAGTGCAAGTTTTGGAGAATGCTGTTAATAAGCATCCTGACCTGTAGACAGCTCTCACGCAGAAAAAAAGGTTATGCTGCTGAAACTGCACAGATGAATACATATAGGAGTAAAGAATAGGCTGTAATTATTGCACAGGCTTGGATAAAAAATATGCCTTCAACAAATACAAATACCTCAATCTACAGCCTGGCTTTGGAGGTTTGCAAGATCATTCACTGCTGGTTTTACAAACAGAAAACTGTTGTTTTAGGGTAGAAATCAGACTGAACATAACAGAACATATTGCAAGAATGAAAATAGCTTTGCACTTAGATATTTTCCATGGGTAATAAAGACAGGTAATGGATTGTGACTGACATGTTTGTGACCTCTAAAAGTTTGCAAGTGGCTCTTAAGACCAAGGGTGAATTCTTTGTACAGTACATTATAGAAATAGCTTCATTTTGTTAACTAGCTCTCCATTCATGAAAGCTAAAAGAAAAACTAGGCAGACAAGGGGAGAAAAATCAGTGATTTGATGGCAAACCTCAATAAAACATCTGCCTACATGATCTGCCACTGTTTGCTTTGTATACACCATGGATTTTTTTGCAATAGGAGAAATTGATCAAGAAAAAATAAAAGACTACAGAAGATGATACTTGTTTCCAGAATGCCACAGATTCTGTATGGAGCTTTGAATTTTGATATTTTTGTTTGTCTTTGCAGAGGAGTCAATTAAAATTAAGGTGTTTAACAGGATAATGAGAAAGAATGCCAGCAAGGGAGAAGAGAGCATATGTTCATTTATTTAAAATAATATTGTGAAGTGTTAAACATATTTAAATCAGTGAGGAACATATTCACCATATAATTTAATTAGCACTTCCAGTAGATACCATAAATGTTTTTAATGCACACTTTCTCTCCCATACAGTTATAAATAGTGTGCTTATTTATAGCAGCAAACTGACCAGAAGATGGCCCCATAGTGAATACAATGCAACTTAAAATTCACTCAAGGGAATAGGCTGATGTCAAAAAGTGCAAGCTCTATTTATCAATCCTGAAAAGTGCATTAGGCTAGGTCTCTCTGAAGGGGTAAAGTATTTGTCATTGTAGCACTCCAAATTATTTTAAAATTAATTATGAAATAGATTGAGCAGATACAGAGATAACCCCCAATCTACTTTATTACCTTAAACTTTAAAACCAGAATAACCAAAGTGAAAAGATGACATAGCCATGTTGTGTTGTTCAAAAATTGGTTTTCCCCAGGAAAAGAAAACTCAGTTTTAGGGCTGACCCAATGACCACTGAAGAAATGCATTAAAAAACTCCTGGTAAATTTACTTCATGCTTTCCTGTGGGATGTCCTCAGAACAGCAGAGCCACAAACCTGTGCCTTCATTTCCACTGCAATTCACTGGAAAGAATCAAACCATTTTACAGCATTTAAAAAGTTGCTTCTTCCTTTACAACTGCTATCCTGGGATGCAGACTGAGCAGACTCTACATTTATTATCACCAGTGAAAACAGACACTCATTCTGAGCTGGAATGACACATGTCACTGCTCTTCAAGATTTGTTCATGTGCAGGACCTTTTTCTTAGCACAATAGTGCTATGTTAATGTGATGCTAACAGAAATAGGAGATATAATAATCTATGAAATGCAGTAACTTTTTACTTCTGGTAGATGGAACTGCTAACTACAACCGCAAGTGGTTTTATTTTTCCCAAAAGCAGAGACTTAAAAAAAAAAAAAAAAAAAAAAAAAAATTTTGAATTTTGAACAAAACAGTTTAATATGACCTCTTTACACCACAACTCTGTAAAGCCCTTTCTTGAAATTAAATTGTCACACAAGGATATAGTGTGACTTATCCTGAATATTAATAATGTTTATCACTGTACCACTTTATAGATCCAGGCAGAGCAGGGAGGAAGAGGGTTAATCCGGAGACGTTTGAAAGCAACAAAGAGATGACTCCTTGCAACTGATGAAAGTTAATGGAAAGATGAACTTACCCCCATCATATCATTTCTGATTCACAGGTGAGTATTACACTGACTGAATGGTGCAGGTGTTCATAAGCCATGGCAAGTTAGGACAGACATGCTGGCTGGCACCAGGGTTTCAGGAATGATGGCAATGGAGAGAACATGTGCTGATTGACAGAAATATAATTTGGGAGAGGTCAAGTCAGAGTAGAGGGAGATACCTATTTGGATAGGGGGATATTTTCTTATTGGATGCTGACAGCATCCAATTTAAGCAATTTAAGGTTCCCTTTAAATTAACTTCTTACTCTTAATTATAATTGAGGATTTTTTTAAAAAGTTACTCCAAGAAAATAATTATGATTTGTCATTCTCACACACATACATCTTGACCAAGCACATAGGATCTGAACAGCCCATTTCATCAACACTGGAAAAGGCAGGGCAAAATTTTAGTTAACTCTAGGGAAAAAGACCCCATTAAAACCTCCATAAGGTCTTTATTCCCGAATTCTATACACTCCACAGGGTAGCTGTGTACCTCCACTGAAGGCACTGGCCATTTGACAATGAGAAACAAATGTTTTCTAGATGGCTTTTATTTTGACTCCATCCCCAGCCTTCAAGTATTGAAACAGAGGTAATTAAGATTAATAGAATGAATAGTATCTACAATTAAGATACACTCTAGAAAGGCAATAGCATAATGTTTATTCAAATTGGGAAGAACAGTGCATCAATAATTATAACTTGAACCATTCATTTTAATTCAAAATTGGTAATATTAAAGTTGCAGCACTCGCTGGGGGCACAAGGAATAATACCCTGCTGTCTAGACAAAACTTCTTCCTGAAGGAAGACTGTGATTCACCCCAGAGCTTTTGATCAACACATCCCAAGTGTAAGCAAATGTTTCCTGAAATAGAAAATTCTTATCACTTGTCACAAAATAATTGCAGCTGTTCTGATTTCAGATGACAACAGTACCTGCCTCGAAATTTCCAAAGTCCATATGCCACACAGCTGGTATGGTACAGTCTAGTGGCTGGTACTGCAATTACCCAAAATACTCCATTACCACCAAATAGCTCAGACCTGATTTTCACTGCTGCCCTTACCCTGTCACATCAGAGAAAAAATGTCATATTTTCCTACATGATTCAGCAAAGGAGGATAACCTTAAGGAAGCAGGTGAGGAGGGGCAATACCCAGAGCAGACCTTTGGAGTGCAAAGGATGGTGGGTTACCTGCTCCACTCCATACTTGGCTTTCCTGTGTGCAGGTTTTACAAGCAGAATATGAAGAAACAACCATATTCTAATGCAGAAGCTTTCAGGCTCTTTAAACGAATATTATCTGAAATCCAACACATGTATTTGGAAGAATGGAAATCCTTTTGCATAATTACTGTAGGCTTCAGCACTCAGTTATTTCCCAGAGCTGGTTGCTGCCATATTGGATACCCGTCCTTCTGGCGGGAAAGGGCTATTGTCAGGAACTTTACACTTTATTTGGAGTGAAAAGGCAGATTACAATTCCCCTTTGAAATTAATTTTAGAAGAAGCAGCCTTAAACAGTCAGCAGGCAGAAACAGTTAATTTTCTTAAAATGAAGAATAACTAAGAAGTACCCATTATGCTATGCCATATTTATAAGGAATAACACAAGAGGACTAAAAGAATCACATGGGTAAAATTACAGAATTTCAGACAGCCAAACTGCCAGATTAAAATCATCTTGCTGTAGTTGACTCTGAATGTTTTTCCCTGCTCACATGCCTCTAGCTCAAGAGAGGAAGCCTGACTTCCATATATTAACTGATAACTCTCCAAACTCTTTTCCCTGATGCGAAAGAAAAGTCCCATACCTTCAGAAGCTTGAAAGGGAGTTTTGAAGAAGAGATGAAGACACAGAATAAAAAAGACATTTGAAAAATGAAATTACCATTTAAAGATGTCAAAGAGTGATGTAAAGTGAGTTTCTCAATTTCTTTATGAAGCAGTCAATAAGATCAGCTTCACGTTTTCTTCCTTTGATTCTTTGAAATATGGAATTTTTTTCCCCGTGATACAAGTGTTAATTTTAGGGTTCATTTAAAATTCATAAACTGAAAATGGTAATATTTGGGGGTTTTATACTCACACAGAGAATATTTTTGAGCAGTTCAGACAGCCTCAGTTTATTCATGAGATGCAGGTAGAATTTTTATTCGTTCATTCACACATCAGTACTTGTAGACACTACACTTAATCTGCCACTGACACGCCTACAGTCATCACTCAACTTTTTGTGGTTATATTTCCCCCCAAATATTAGGTGGCAATGATGTTTTTCTGCCTTTTATTAGCATTTCTTGAAATATAGTTGCTGTCATCTATTTGTTCTTCAAATTAAGCGGTTTGAACTGAATTTAAACGGAGGACACAGTTACCCTTGGATGTAGATTTGAAGTGATGAACTCGTTGCCAAAAGAGCTGCAACACCAAGCAGGAGTTTCTAAAGCTCCAGGTTAGAAGAGCAGATCCAGCTCAAATTTGCGTAAGAAATCTCACATGTGTATTTCAAAACAATAAAACCCAATAAACAAAAAAACACCACCAAGTGAACAAAAACTTTGAATCAGCCTCATCTGCGATTCATGGTCATCTATTTAATGTCCATTTCTTTATGTTATATGCACCCCTATCTCTGGTGTGTGCCTGCCTGGTGGTG
Organism: Daphoenositta chrysoptera; assembly: GCA_013397915.1. NCBI lineage: Eukaryota > Metazoa > Chordata > Aves > Passeriformes > Daphoenositta > Daphoenositta chrysoptera. The sequence continues at coordinate 529,757 of VZRO01004987.1, read as the reverse complement.
GTGAAAATGTGTAACACCAACAGACAACTGCACTTGAAGAAGACAAACAGGCCTTCAGCATCAAAAGCAGCTGCACGCCCAGAGACAAAAACCTATTCACTCCTGCATCATTTACAGAGCTGAAGGACTTCCCTTCCTTTGTCCCCCAAATTCCTCTAGGAAATGACATCTTGGTAGTATTTTCTTCCACAAAAGCAATTGAAAGTTTCCCTGTGAGTCATCAGCATAGCTTTCCTTCAGAATTTCCCTTTTCAAAGCAATGTTTGTGCAAGCCTTCACTAAAAATACAGAAATTAAAACGAGTTACTGCTAGTTTCAAAAGAGGTCACTCAACCATACCTAAGTAACTTTTTAGTGAAGCATTGAGCAGTGAAGAGATTACAAGAAGATGGCAGAGGAGATTGAGCATAGCATTAGAGATGCAAAGACAAACTTTGAAAATAAAAGCTGAAAGCCACACTAAACACAACACTTTTAGCAATACAACAAATTAAGATATCAGGGAAGGGGGAAATGAGAACATTATGGGCCAGGATGATAAACTGAATCACTTAGGATGGCAAAATGCCTGAACTATTACATAATTGCATTCTCAATACATTTGCAAAAGGGAATGATAAAAAGCGGTCTTTAACCCAGCAGCAGATCTGTAGTTACATAAGGCTACAAATAGCAGGATGGGAGTTTACTGCAAAAAACTCACAATTAAATGTGTGCCAGAAACCTAACATGTGTTACCTGCCTCTGATGAAAGACAGCAATAAAGTCTTTGTATTTTGTGCATTATTACTCTTTATTAGGCTGTATTTCTGTTAGTCTCTGATGTAAGGAGACACATACATTGTGCTATGTCAGGTCATGTCAAGTCCCATCAAGTCACATGTTGTAACACAGCCTGATGTAGCCTGACATGGTGCATATTAGTGCCTATGGAAAAAGTCTAAATGCCAAGCCATTTCCAATAAATACACTCCATGTGCTGGTGCAGAGCAAGACCCAGATGGGGATTTATCCCACAGCTCTGCAAAAATACCAGTTGTGAAAAGTTGTGGAGTTTCAGAGAGAAATGGGAAAAAAACCCTCATGGAGCTCATTCTGCAGAAGCAGACATCTATTGGCATTCATGTCCAGAGCTATTAAGCACAATGTAGAGACTCTATGAATTAGGAAAACGTAATTCTCTTGGATGAGTTTATTTCCAAGACTGTTAATCCCATGCAGCTCTGCAATAAATGTGGCAATGGAAGCAGCTCAAAATGAACTTTCTCTTCTCCTCCTCCCCAGCTTCTGTTACTCATTGCCGCTGCTCCATTAGCACCAAGGATTTGTTTGGGTACATCCTAGTGAAGATCTTCAGTGATAAAGACTGTGTTTGGGTATGACTTTTCAGCTTCATCTACCTTTGTGCAGCCTACCCAAAATCTAGCCTGAGGAGCTGAACTGATTCAGTCTCTTTCTGCATTCACATTTCTGAGAGGTGCCTTCTTATTTCTCCGCGACAGCACCAGGTTCAGATGGAAAGAAGAATACCAAGAAATGAAAAGTATGCCAGGGGAGGAAGGCAGCTGAACAACAGATCAGTCTGGAAAGCATCTGGATTTGCTGGCCCTGTCAGTGCATGTACAGGGAATTAGAGTAACACTGATGTTCTTCTCATCATGCAAAAAACTCCAACACATGAAACTAAATTGTCAAGTTTTGGAGAAGACTTCCCTCTTTCCTCATTGGAAGAGTTTGATAAAGGACTTGGCTATGTCCCATCGCTTTCACTCATGTCCTTAGTGTCTTGTGGACACGAACAGCTGTGCAGGGCAGGAGCATTCCATCACATCTATCCTTGGCTCAACTACTACCCTCCTCTGGGAAACACGGTGGCAATTAGTACCCCTGCACACAGGACATTTGTAACAGCAGAGGGCATTTTCTGAAGGGCAGTACAGGACCTCTGTCATTCAAAATGACTCCCCTCACCTCAGTTTTTGCATACCCACATAAGGCAAACCCCTTATGCTGTTTGCTGTGCAATATTTAGCCATGAGAACTTTGCCATTTAGGTGTTTTGTGATGACTTAGAGATGCAGTGAAGAAACAAAGAGATCAAAGCTCATCAAACGGATCATTTCCATGACACTGTGGGATTGGAATATGCATCACTTGGAGAATCATGGACTGGTGGAAAACCTTGGCAGGTGCAAGACTTCAGTCCTTACAAAGACTGTTAGCACATTTTCAAAGAGAAAATGATAGCTAAAATACACTGCACAGAGGCTTCCTTCTCATCATATTCAGTTGCCTTACCAGGTTTCACCAAATTGTTGGTTTTTTTCATAGAGCATTCAAAGAAGAGAATAATATGTTGTCCTTAACTTTGCCATGAACAGAATTCAATCAACTAATTCAATAATGCTTTAAATTTTTAAATAGTATCACTGAAGAATTTCATTGAGGGTAAGCACCTGCTCCTTACAGCAAGTTGCTCACTGCTTAAGGAAACACATTTCCCAACCACTTTTCAAGAACCAGCTGGAAAGGGCCAAAGGTGAATTTTGGCATGAATGATGACTTATTCACACAAAACAGTTTAAATGCAAGTAATATATTCCTGTCACCCAGACAGCTAACAAAATGTCAGTTGCCTTTATCAATTGTTTCAGTACCTCCTTGTCAGCTGCCATCAATCTTTGAAATAAACACTATAAATAAAACCGCATAGGCAAATGGCTGCCAAGTAAACCATGGGTTCAAGCACACTGCACCTATTATGCAATTTGGTGCCAATGATGATTTTGATCAGAAGCCAAAATACAGAGTGGATGCAGATCTTCAGGCAGAGAGGAGGCAAAGCTTGTTGTGATAAATACACACAGGCATTCTTTTTGTATGTTCAGAAGGAAACCATCCCTGGGCCACTTTGGTCTTGCTGTTCCAGTGCCCAACCACCCTCTGGGTGAAGAACCTTTTTCTAATATCCAACCTAAACCTCCCTTGACACAATTCAGGCCATTCCCTTGGGTCCTGTCTCCGGTCACCAGAGAAAAATCAGTGCCTGCCCCTCCTCTTCCCCCCACGAGGGAGCTGTAGACAGAGATGACATCAGCAGCTCTTTGAGGGTTCTTGGATGAATCCCACCAGGCCCCATAGATTCGTAAGGATCCAGCTGGAGCAGCAGACCCCACACAATTTCAGGGTTGACTGGGAGTTGATCATTCTCAAAGTCATGGTCCTCCACCTCAGGGCACTGAGACCCCCTTGGTCTCCCATCCATGTTGAAGACAGAGGTGAAGAATGCCTTAAATACCTCTGCCTTGTCCCTGTCCCTGTTTGTGAGGTGACCAACCTCATCCTGTAATGGGCTGATGTTATTTTTACGATGCCTATTGCCATTAATATATTTTAAAAAACTCTTTATTGTCCCCGGAAGAAGCCGCTGAGCTCCTGGCACTGCCCATCTGGTGCCCCCACCCAACCTGCAGACCCTCAAAGCCCACTCTCCAGCAGCGTGGACCTCCATTCCAGCCCTTCTGCATCCTCAAGAGTTCCCATTACACCGAGAAGACCCGCTCCAAGCTGTTCTTTATGTAATCACCCACCGGGGAAGAAGCAAGAGTGGGGACTGCCCCTGAAAGATGCAGGGGCCAATTGCACTTGCCCAGCCAGTCCCACTTGTGCTTTGGAGATGCAAGGGAGAACAGCACTTCCCATGGGGTAGTTCAAGGTGGGAATTAATAGTGGGGAAAAAAAATTATAAAGGTGCCTTTTTGATGTTTCTTATTTTTTAAACCTCTAGGAAAGGTGATGTAAGAAGAAGATGAGGCCATAAATCTCAAGAATGTAAGCAAGTAGATGAAGTTTAGTTTATAATATACTACAATGACTCCAATAGAAGCATTTTCTAACTATACACTGATATATACCAGCAGCCATCATCAGCTGCTTTTCTAATTCTTTATAGACAAACCTTGTCACAGAAAAAAAAAAAAAAATCCACTTGTTCTTCCTGTCTCATCTGCCATCTTTCCACTATCATGTAATCAGCACAAGGAGACTAAAACAAAAAAGATGGGATAGCCCCTCCTTTCCAAAACTAGGTGAATGTTATAATGGCTAAGGTACAGAGGTAGATTGCCAACCTGTCAGCAGAAAGCAAATACTGAGTGCAAATTGCCACCCTTTTCCTCATTTCAAGCCCCATGCATGTGCTTTTCCATCTTGCAAGATATTATTTAGTTTTTGGCCAAAATGCCAATTGTCTTTTAAATCCTTAGAGAAGTCATTGCACAGCTCCCAACCTAAATAATAAAAATATCCCAAGGAGTATGACAAGGATCTATTGTTATTGAGGGGATTGATTTAGCAGTGCAGAAACCCTGCGATAAAGGAGTCTTAATATCCAACCTAATTTTATAAGGATTACTGATTCCAGAGGCTTCCCCTCACCCTTTGTCTTTTCAGGCTGTGTCTGTAACACTTTGGGAGCCATTGAATTTCAATGGCCCTCAAATTTCCAAGTGGCACTGCACATTCCAGCTGAAGCTGGAGGCTGCAAGAGGCAAAAGAAACAATGGATTTTCCTGGGATGATTAGGCCTCAGATGTTAGGAAGGATGAATAATACTCAGCCCTCACATCTTAACCCCAGGAGGGTTAAGTACATTACGATCCCTGAGTGTCTCAGATGAGAAGTCCACTAAACACACTCTTGAAGGTCACTGCACCTATGGGCAGGAGAGGGGGAGTTTCAACGCTTTTCACTGAATGAGGCTTTTATTTCCTGTGAATACAGGTGACATCAAGGCCAAGAATGAGCGTGATGGAAATGAGGAAACTGTGTCCACTTAAACTGGTTTGGAAGTATTTTCCAATGCCCAGATGTGAGGATAGTGCATACCCTTTCCATACACTGGGTGGGAAAGTGAGCAGCACCAAGCACAGGAGGTAACACATTCCAGAAATTCCCTAAACAACAGGGATGGCAGGACTGCACTGTGTGCTGTGCAGCAGGCCTGCCTTTTGGGTTGGGCACAGCCACAGAATGATGATTGCTGGGAGTTGCATGGCTCTGCTCAAGGGCAAGATAAAGAACGTTTTACAATCATAAAAGCCACTGATAATGAAAGGGCGGGAAGTACGACACTAAAATTGTTTTAGCTCCATCAGACAAAGCAACTGCATTGCTAGATAGGAGGAGGATCAGCTTTGGTTCAGAGTTGGGGAGATGTGGAAGATAACCCCTGCAGAACCAGGGAGTCTTCCAGAGGGATAAATTTTCCAGCAGGTTCCTAAGCTCAGACATTTTCTGGGAAGGATGCAATCCCTAGAGATGTTACAACTGCTCTTAGGCATTACACCACCTGGACTCTCTGGACATACCTAATCTGGTCCTTTTGGCAGTTTCTAACCCCCACTGGAACCCATCCTCTACTCCAAAGACTGAAATATTACAACACAATTCACAGAATGTTTTATGGCAAGTCCACTTTCATCCTGCAATTGGCCCAGCTGCTGAGACTAACCCAGGATGGCTTGGAAAGCACACAGTGCCATGGAAACACTTATCTGTGAGTCCTTAACTCACACAGGCACACTTCTGGTGCATCTCTCTGACTGTCATGTGTAGGGACAGCCATTAGGCAGAAGTGACACTGTGTTGCCCTTGCTGGAGGTTTGCTTGGCGTGCTTTCACAACATCATTTTGGCAGGGTTCTTTTGGCCCATCTAAGTGCAGATTGAGAGAGGAGACACAATGTGTGTCTTCTGGTCTAGGAAAAAGCCAGATTCCCTTTTCCATGAATGAGTTATCTGATTATTATTATTTCTATCTCTTTCTGTAAAAGTCAGAATAAAATCCTGGTGCCATGGAAGCCAACGGCAGAATTCCTACTGATATCACCATGGCCAAGGTTTCCCCTATGTTTTTCCAGATGTTTCGTGCTCCAAACTTGCCATCTTTAATCCCTCAGACTTGCCATATTGCTTTTGACAGAGATTTCCCCCAGTGTCCTGATCATGAATCATCATTCAGTATCCTAGAATCTGTTTGTAAATGAAGTTAACTGACATGGATTGCATATTGTGCCACGTTATTTATGTCAGGTCAAAAATTGCTGTGGGAATTGCTAATTGGAAGCACAGCCACAGTCTGTTTTTCCCTCTAGGCAGACTGGCAGGCAACATGAAATTGAAAAGGGACAAGCCTCACATATCAATTCTTCCCTTTTAAAAAAGCTGTTCTAGCTTGCTGGCTTCTTGAGTTCCCTCCTACAGAGGGAACATATAGTTGCCTTATACAGTCCCAAAGCTGCTTGTTCCTGTATTTTGGGAGCACAGAGTGACGGGTGCTGCAGTCTCTCAGCAGTCCCACAAGAAATGCAAAAGCTCCAAGACAGAGAAGATGGGTGCTACACTCATCTGGCACTTGCAGCTGCCTGAGCAGGACAGAGAACATTGGTTTCCAGAAGTGCACCTCAAATGCAATGTTTTTCCTAAACGTATGGAGACAGCCTTCTCCCTTTGGAAGAATTAATTAATTGTTCAGATTAACATCAAGCTGAGTGTACAGTATTTCTTGTCAAAAAGTTGACTGGTGTTCCACACTAACACTTTCTTTTCATGACCACATTGAATTGGCAGTGAGATTTGGGAATACCAAAAAGGGAAAAGGCTCATTTATCCAAAGAAAAATGGAGCTTCTGATACAAAACATTATTCAAACCTTGTGCTCAGCCTCCATCAGGAGCATCAAAATTAATTATTTCCAGTTACCTGCAATGGGTTTGCACTGAATGCCACAAAGAATTCAAACAGTTTACCTAAGCATGCCACCTGGAAGGTACACAATTCCTCCATATGCTTTTAATGGAATGGGATAAATAAAAGCTTTGAGCTGACAAATACTTTTATGCTTGCAGTTTTCATTATTAAAAGGAAAATGGTTAAGAAATAGTACTTGTAATTTTCCTTTTTTGCCATAATATCGTCTCTCTCCCCATGCTTGTAATTGAATTCCACAAAATTAAGGACTTAATCCAATAACTAAACAAATCTTTGTATGTTTATCAGACAAGCTATATTCTTCACTTACTAAATGTACAATTAAAATACATAAATTTTTAATTCTTATTACATTTAATTGGTAAGGTCAATGCCAATTATAGTACAGGAATGCTTTAACTATAACTTAAAGTTTTATCTCCTACATTATTTTCATTAAGGTGTTAAATGAAATCATTATTAAAGAATAAAGGAAATTTTCAGCAAACCAAGCAGGCAGTATCTGCTAGTATTGTTAAATGCACTTCAGGGAAGTTGTTCCCATGGACTCAGCTGTTATAGCAATTATCAGGAGATGAGGGAAAAGAGGTCTGGAAAATTCCCCACAACACTTAATATATAGCTGTTGCATCTAATACCCGATTTAATGTGAAAGAGAAAAAAAAAATAACGTTAACAACCAGACGAAATCCATTCTCACCTCCCAGTCAGCATAATTGGTGATCTTAAAGGAAAGGGAAAATATGTACCTGACATGGAGAAGGTTATAGACTATGACAGCTTTAATCTGTTATTTTCTTTCTCCCAGAAATGTTTCATTTACACTTGTAAATAAAAATATTAATGGTTTTGCTCAGAGTTTAGGGCCAGTGGGAAGTTAACAGGCAGCAGTAGAGAGTCTTGGACCGTGCCCAAGAAAGAAACAAGACAATAACGACTTGAAATCACTCCAGCCAGACATGATACCACACTCCAAGATCAGGAAACTGTGTGCACATCATTAAATATGCATATTAGTTGGCTAAATGAAGGCTAGGAATAAAACCTAGAGCTAGACACAACCTGTGGAGCCAGGACTCAAGCAGATGTCACTGCATTGATTATACTTTGGAAATATGTCAAGCTCTATTAAAAATTAAATTAAATTAAAGAATGCTCAACAGGTTGCCCAAGTATAATCACTGTGGTGATGCCAAATGTGCACGGTGCCCAAAGTGCTCCTGGGACAGCACGGGGGACATTAATTCTAGGCTGAATTGGGCCGGTGGGCAGGTGGGGTCCCTGTGACAGACTGTGTGCAGCAGGTGGGGAAGAGCACATCCAGTCTGGATTTCCAGCCATCACAGAGAACTGCTTCTCTGCCCAGATAAATACTGGGGGGAGTTTCGCTCCCACCACCACCATCTCTTGAGTGGGGTAGGGACATGAGTGCTACCCAAAAGATCTAATCTGCCTCTTCCTCTGTTCCATCCCAGAATCATCCAAATTACTGAACTCAAAGCAAGCTACAGAGCAAAGTTGGCCAATATTGTGGGATTTAAGGGTTTGAAAAAGGGTGGGCTGAAGAAATGTTAAAATTTAAGTTTACTATCACTGGTTTTACCCTTACAGCTTAAATGACAAAGGTACCTAAAGCTGACAGCATCCACACCCCTTTATTTTAGATCTACCCAGAAATAAATGCAATGCTGATGTGGCTGCATTTATCTATAATTTAACTTCTAATAAAAAACGTATGAATTTTAAATACATAGCAATCCAAGGAATATTGCCCTGCAGTAGAAAGGAATTTATTAAAAAGTTGCTGATCTTTTCGGTCCCTGTTTAGGGACAGCAGGAACAGCTACTGTGAGGTTGTCATGTCTCTAATGACAATCTGAAGATTTATCTGAGATATATTGTATTAACTGTGCATATATTTCTGTGTAGAACAAAGCTTACCAGCAAAACTGCCCTCATTAAAAAAGAGTATAATACAAAATGGAAGAGCCATTACAGCTGCTTCTGTTAGCGAATGCTGCTACAAGTTAAGGAAACAAGAACTGGAAGCACCCATGTCACATCTAGACAGCAGCACATAGGAATGCTCAGCTCGGCAGCTGCAAGGCAGGATGTTACGGCTAACGGAGAAGGAAAATATAGCGTAGCTGCACAACATTTCCAGGGGAAATAGGAATGGCAGGGAAGAGAAGGAATCGTGGTTGAGACAGAAGAGCAAGGAAACCTTCAGGCTGAAAGGGAAGAAAAAGTGAAAGGGGACGGGAATGTGAAATCAAGGCAGACACAGAGACTAAGCAAAGTGAAATAATAATACTAATTATTTAAAAATTAATCTAATTGTAATGTTAAATATAGCTAAAACTGGTGCTTTCCAAAAAGATCATCTTCAGGCAAATTTTCGTAGAGCACTGGGAAGCTAGACATAAAGGTCTTCAAGAGCCCACTACAGCTCCCATTCAAAATGCCACCACATTTTTCTGATTAATGTCAACTCATGGTGTCCTTATCATCTACAAATTCTTGGTATGGACAGAAGGAAGTAGGCTTTGATGTCACGTGTGAAGTTTTTGGTAGGGTCTGCAGGTCAGTTTTGGATTCAGAGCTGCTTTACAAAGCACTGGAGGTAAGACTACTGGAAGAAGAAGGGTCATCTTATGACTACTGCCAGTGTGGGCAGATAAAGCAATTTACAGATGAGTTATACCCCAGACCTTGTGTGATTTTTCCTTACTGGAAGTTCTTAAACACCGATATTACATACAAAAATTATGACGCAGGGAGTAGAACAGTATTCCAACACAAGAAATAATAGAAAATTTTAAGCAAATCAAATATGTTCAAACAACATTCATTTAGAATTAAAGTTTTACTAACACAGAGGATTGAAAAAAGGCTTTGGCTGTCATCTTGTTTTTGTAATATTTAGGATTTGGGATGACCCTACCCTTAAAGCCTATTCTGTGAAGACCTGTGTGGTGGCCGGTAAGGCCAAAGACCAAAAGCCTCAATCTCCTCCTGAAAGGCAGCAGCCGGGAGATCTCTCGTGGTTAGGGCAAGCAGATTGGCTCCTCCCAAGATCCTTTGTTCCCTCATCATTATGTAGGCACCTTTCATTACTGCTATTGGTTTTGTATCTCTCCTCCCCTTATATATCCCGTACGTCTCCCCTTCCAGATTGTTCTCCCTTCCCCACGCTCCCGTTGGTCCCCGTTCCTGGCCACTCCTTCGGGTTTTCCCTGTTGGCCCCTGTCCCCCAACCCCGCCCATGCACCGCCCCTGTGCCCATCGGCCCTCGTGCTCTCCCCGCCCTCCTCGTCCCCATATAAAACCCCCATGACCCTGGTGCATCTTTGTCTTCACCTCTGGGAACCTTCACGCCGTGTAAATTAAAGTTCTTCTGTGGAAACCCTGTGTGGAGCCCCTCCCTTGCCTCCTGTATCGCCGCCGGGCAGCGGAGCCGCGCTCTCTGGGAAGGTTGCGGATTGCTATGCCTGCCACGCTTAAAAAAGGCACCGCAACACAATTCCATTTCACCAAATCCCTGCTGGCCGCAGCTTTTGTCTGTGAGAGAGGACACGCCATATCAGCCTGACAGCCAGGTCACATCCAGCAAACACCCCCTGATGCTCTGCCTCTCTGTGCAGAGCAGCAGGCGTGGATGTGGCAGCACAGCAATATTTGCACTAGTGCTGCATCAGCTGAATTTGGCCAGACAGAAACTTTTGGTCTCTGAGACTACCAATGTGACAACTTCATGGGTATGAAATTCCACGAAAAAGTGAAATGAAAGTACTTCTCTGTCTTCCCTTCTCCCTAGCCTGTATCAGTAGAAAGACATATTTTGTTTGCTATCATGGTTTTCTATGAATTAAAGTTTAAGGCAGGACTTTATTTTCTGGCTTTTGGTTTATAAAGCACTGAACACCCAAGTTCTATGAACTCATCATGGGTTTTTGCCAAAAGAGTTTAAGAACTCCTACCAATTACTGCTTCTATAATTACTGAAGTATTTATCACTAAATTTTTTTCCTTATCCATGCCTGGACTTTCATGCAGAGAAATAGGAACGAGTATTTTCCCTTCTAAGTTTCACCTTTGCAATTTTATTTAATTTTTTAAGGAGCTTAGGCTTGGTACATGACAGTCTTGTCACAGGGGCTGTATCTGCACATTGTTCAACGCTACCTACAGTACCAGCAGATAAAAAGAAGGACTTCTACTCCTGTTTCACCCACCCTACAAAGAGGTTATGACCTATTCAATATTAAAGACAATGTGCAATGGATTGTACATCACAAACAAGCAAATCTGTTTCTATAGAAGTTGAAGTTAACCTTGGAAGAAGACTGAGTCAATTAGCCTGTAAAAATGAAACTTCTCTCTCTGCAAAGCCAGTATGCAGTTTCTGCAAGTTCTACAGCCGTGGTCCCATAAGGATGAGCAGTGTTTCTGCTATGAAATTATAATTTTTGTCTGTCTATGAGGTATCTTTTTTGATACAGCCTTTTAAATATGCAATATCATGGGTGCATTACTACAGTAATGCTTTTAGAACTGTTACCCAAATATATAAACAATGCAAATGGTCCATTTTTTTGATGAATCCCTTACATTTCTTCACTAAAAATTCTCAGTTTTCCCCTTCGGTATGTGATCATGCTCCTCTTACAACAGAAACGCAGAGGAGGAGGAGTTACAAATTGATAACTAAAGCGGCACAAAGCCAAGATGTCTTCAAATTTAACCTTTATTATGCTCTGTATGAGGTCACATTTAACCTAACAAGCCATGCTGAAATAATTCTTCTTACCTATAGGGTAAATAACCAAACCTATAGGGGCTGAGCTGTATGCTACAGACTTCAGAGAAACGTTTGTCTTAAAACAGCCAATATAACTTCAAGGGCTTCCAGTTGCAATTTCCCCTTTTTTGAGTCACCTTTTGCCCAGGATCTTGTGGTCACTTGACTGAGAAGTTGAAGATGTCTGATCTGTTTATCTGAAACAGGGACAGGGGCAATAAAGTGCCTCAACACACTGAATTCTTTATTCTGCTCTGTGTCTTCAATACTGCAAAATGCTTCAGAACAATGCAGCTCTCAGAACAGTTCACTCACTGTGCTGGCATTAAAAGCTAAAATATAGAGGGTGCAGATGACAATGTATAAGAAAACAAAATCCATAACTGGATGCCAATCTCAAATGCTTGTCTGGCAAAATGAATTTAAATGGCAAAAGACTGAGAAGGTACCATATAAAATATGCCAGTAGGCATTTTACTGCTTGAATCTTAATGGGGTTTCTTTTTTGCATTTATGTAAGTTCTTCAAAGATTTATTCTCTCAATTACCAATCAAAAGAACCCATAAAGGCAGAGTTGGTGGACCATGAAGGATTAGAGCTGTCTGCTGAGAAAGATGCATACTTGGCAGGCCCTGTGCATTAAACAACCCCATTTGACACCAATCCCTGGCTCAAAGGATGGCTGACAATAGAAGTTGTTTATCATGAACTATTTTGATTTAAGAAAAAAGATGAAGACATAACCCCCCTTCCACATAACCCCCACCCCCAACAAAACCTTTCGAGAGTCCAGATTTTATTAAGGCTTAGCCTGTAAAGACTAATTTTTAAATCTTGTTTATGGAAACCCAGGAGTTCAGGCTGGTAAAAGCTGAAAGATAAAGGCTGAGTAGATTTTCCTTCCTCAATTTTCTTTTTAGTAAAAACCCCTTAAATTAGTAATGTTATAGTAGCTTCTGCATAAATTTAGTCTAAGACTTACTTATGTATATTCAAGCAATGCTTAACATACATATTTAATTTGGGGAAAAATTGTATGTTTTCTAAAAAGGATTTCTTATATTCTTTCTTGGGTTTCAACAAAGCAATTAAGGATGTTAGAGTCAAGCACAAGAATACCCCATTTACTTAAAGGCTAAGTGGCAAGCCTGCTTGATGGGCTACACAACATGCATGCCTAAATTTAAGCATATTTGATTGGACTGTGGCTTGCCCAGAGAAGGAGTCAATATATTGAGCTATTTTTTGTTTCCTTGTTTCACCACATTTGGTGAAATTTCATTCTGCCATTTTCCATGGAGGATGAAATCTTGAATATACTCAGAGTCATGGAACGGCTGAGAAATTTCCACCTCTGGAAATCATCTGTTCCACCCCTCCTGCTCACAGCAAAGCCAGCTACAGCTGTCAGGTTTTGAACATCTCCAAGATGGAGACTCCACAGACTCCCTAGGCACCATGCTCCAGGGCTTCTTTAAAGACTATTTGCTCTTCAAGACAATTAATATGTAATATAACAAGGATTCATCAAAAGCTCAGTGACTGTTACTTGTTCAGCTATTATTTTTAATGCTTGTCCAGGAGTTTCATGGATACTGATTAGTGGAATATAGTGTGTTATGAATTCCTACATAAGAATTGCCAGCACATGTAAAAGATGGTACAGTAATAAATGCTATCAAAACTTAGTCCTTCCTTGAATTGTTTCTAATTATGTGTAAACAGCTCTAAGTATGACATCCAGCAGAAAATTCAAGGTGAACCCACTGGGCAGGATATTTTCGTATCAGGGAGGAACTTAGCAAGGATTCAAACTTTATCACTTTTGAAAATGCCCAATAATGTAAAAAATCCTCAGTACATCACCTTTGGGTCTGATGAAATACACAACACCCCCATAGGCCAGAAAAAGGCTTTGACATCACAAGGGGTTCAGAATCCAACAGAAAGTACTACCCTGAGAGTAACAAAATTATTTTTTGCTGACATGCCCACGGTGCAGGAAGAGCATGGAGCAGACTCTTGTGCTGGTAACTTCTTTGCCAGACAGCAGTGCTGCTGGGCTGCTCTTTGATCAGAGACAGGCCTCAGTGTGACACTGCACCGTGACACTGGGCAGGCTCAGCAGAGGAAAGCTCCAGCTTGAGTGATCACCGTGATGCTCCACTGAGCAATGGAGACTTGCTCATTGACCCTGGCATTCCCCCACAGGCCACTAATCCCAGAAACCCTTTTGCCTCCTCTCCTGAAAAGCCTGGCTTTGAATTAACCTATTGGTTTTCTGAAGGCATTGCTCTTAGCTTGTTATAAGGGAGTGATAATAAGAAGAATCTTCAAGTCCTTCTTTTCAGTTCTGCCTATATGATCCTGCCCAGATCCACAGATCTGCACTTCCTCCTTTGCTGTGGAGATGATGAATGTGATGAATGTGATTCCAACCTCATTTCATATATCCTTCTGACAGGCAGCAATGTAAACTTTCCCTAGAGATTTTAGTCTTAAATCAAGAGCCAGTGTGGTCTGGTAAATGTAGCACTGGACAGGGACTCTGGAGACTTGATTGCCATTTCATTTTCCTATACCTGCCTCCAATTATTTATTCAGTACATAAAGTCATCAGGTCACTCCTAACTATGTATTATGCATATCTGTTTTACATATATAAAATAGTCAGACTTGGTATTACTTCAATAAGAACAATATTTATCATTAAGATGGTAAAATATACTGAATTATGGAATGTTAGGAGATAGACATCTGAAGTAAAGCCGTGATACATCATAAAGTCCATTCAAAACATTTTTTCCCTTGGTAGCTGGTGTCATAATATTCTCCCAATCTAATGATGGGCTTTGGTATGTTGTAAAGATCCACTCCATATTTATGTCCTCCTTTCCCTAAGAAGATCTTTAAAAGAGCTATTTTGTCAAATTGTGCTAGAGAAGAGCAGTGCTTTAACTATTTCATCACATTAAGTAGGATTCTAAAGTAATATAATTCTTTTAAGATAATGGAGGCATTTTTCTTTCCTGGAAAAGAATATAAAGAAACTAATTTTTTTTTTCCTCACCATTTTTTCGGCTGGCATTTTACCCCCTCTTTTATTATTTGGAGCATTATTACTGATGATATGACAGGCAACATATTGCTGTATTAACAAGGTCACAAAATCCCATTAGTGGTGAAAATGACAGAATGGAGTTGTCTAGTGACAAATAAGGCAGGTTCTCCCGGAATACAGGACTGTAGGTCTCAGGTTCAAATTTACACAATGTAGAAGAAAAGTCACATCCAGTCTGCACAACTCATACTGAGACTTCCTTACTTAGGCAAGAAAAAGTCAATTAAGTCAGTGGGTTCTTTTGAGCTATGCCTATAAAACCCCCATATGTAACCATAAATGCTACAGAATATTGAGCAAAACAACCCTCTTTCAATATTTGTGTGTGATACCAGCAGGGTCACAGATTTTATAACAGGGAGTGCAGAAAGCAAGAGATCTATAATTCAATTAAAGCAGGTATTCTACAAAAGCTTTGCTCTCTGATGGAAAGAAAAGACAGCTACTGCTTAGGCACAACCCAGAGCAGAGGTCTAATCTGTGCTGCCAGCAGACCTCTCCAAATTTCAATTCCTTCTGTGCTTCCTCCAGGCTCCTGTGCACAGCACTATAGCTCTGGCATTCACCAGCAGCACAGGGCAGCTTCCTCCTGCCCCTGGGTGGCTCGGGAAGGAGGGGCAGGAGCCGCACCAAGCCCCGCTGCTGAGCAGGGTCTGCCCCGAGGGAGCTGCACTGCCCGGCACCCCCAGCCTGGGCACGCCGGAGGGGCAGCACGGAGCGAACGCCCCACCTGTGCACAGCTCCGTGATCAAACAGCCGGGAACAGACAGCAGGCACTGCAAAGAATAGTTAAAGTGCTAATAATTCAATGGGGAAACAGAAACCAGATTAAACCTCCCGGAGCCCTTCTCTCTTCTTCAAAATCTGCAAGTTTGGCAGACTGAGGAACTCGTGAGAAACATCTGAGCAGAATTTTGATTAGAGAAAGATGAAAAAGGCAAGCTGTCTTTCTTCAGTTCCTTGCCATAACTCATTTCCCTACAAATTATCAAGGAATTTCTCAGCAGCAGACATGCAACTGGGTTTTCAGGAATTTTCTCCTACTTTTAAATAATTATCCTTTTTTGACTTTATCAAACCCCCTAAAAAATCTTGTCAGAAAAATATATTAACCCTTTAGGTTTTTTTTAAAATGGGGTTTTGAGGAAAAAAATTAGATATAGCTGTTACTCATCTACACATCAATATTTGCTGGGATAAAACCCTGTGGCTCCCCTAAACCTGACTGTTCCATCCATTTGTGCCTGATGTGGCTGAAGATTCATTTCTAAGGTCAGCAGCCTGGACACAGCTTGGACTTGGTTGCGGACACTGTACAAAACCTGCAAGCCCCAGTAAATTCTTTCCCTTTATTAACACTCTGTTGAAGCTTTTAAGCACCATTATCCATCCCACGCACAGACTTTTTGGGTACAGCTGGCCTTTCACTGAAAAAAGGAAATATTTGCATCTCAAAGACATTTCTTACGTTTTGCTGCTTATGAACCATCCCAAGGAATTAAAAATTTTTAAGGCACACTCTCATTTCAAAGACATTTACATAGGAACTTTAACACTCTTGTAAATGAATCAGGCATTGTGCATCATCTGAAATGAATTCAGGGAGTCTTACTGAGCACCTACGCAACCCAAGGAGAGCTGGATTTTCGTTAGATACCTACTTAACGCTTAGAAAAATCGGATCATGAACACAGCTTGGCTTTTCAGGCACTGCCCTTTATGTGCTTTAATTATTTACATTGACAAATATTCCAGATTTAAAGTAGATTTAACGCAGTAGAGATTGAAGGTTTCAAGAATGGGAATGAAACACTAAATCTGGTTACATCAGTGTGAGTTTTGCTCTTTGCAATTCCACTGAAGAAGAAAATTAAAAGCAAACCCCTACAAATATCTTGGTGAGTTTCTAAAAGCTTTTCAGGGTCACCCAACAAAGCAATCCCAGCTCCAGGTGGAGACTTGGGACCAGCAGGTTCTTGGAAAAGCGTTTGTTCCCAGGACACCCAGCGAGGGATTTTGCTGAGGGCAGCAGTATCCTGTCTGCTTGGATCCCACATGTTCTAGAGAAAGGCAGCTCGGGATTCCAATGGGAGCCAAAGCAGCTCGACACCTTGTGAAAATCAAACTGCCTGATTCGGTCTGACTGCTCAGAGCACAGGTCATGGTTTCCTGCTGCTTCCCTTTCGGCTCGGGACATCAGTGATGCACATAACAGAATAAGTGCACTGCTAGTGGGACTTCAGTGAGTCACTCACAGGGGCAGATTTCCACCTTCCTCAGCAAATTCTGCAAAAGGGGCAGATACATTTTGTGAAAAAAACGTTCCACCTAATGGGCACAAAGTGCCCATTCTCTGTGTTGCACTTTCAGGCTGTCAAAAATTTTGGCTGAACTTGTTAATACAAAAAGTTGAAGAAAAAGCAACTTTTGAAAGAAATGTCCAATTAACTTCCTTTTCTGATTTTTATTTGTCCTGAAATTAGATTTTATTGGAATTGTATTTACAAAACTTGTGCTGTGGGATATCTTTCCTCCACAGTCTGTCATTGCTAATGAGCAAAGGACACGTAGAGAGTTCTTAGAGTTCTTTTTTCTCCTGTCGCTCCTCAAGGTGAACTATGATTTCTTTCAAGAGCTTTGCTTGCAGAAGAGTAAGGATTTTGTGAAAGACGGAGGCAAAAATATTAATTGCTTTTTCCCACTTTACTGACAGTTCCAATAGCAGCAAATGTTACTGCAAAGGAGCAAAAAGGCCTCCCACTGTCAACTGCAAGGTCACATCAGTCCTGAAGTCAGCTCAACCTTTGCTGTTCCTCCCACCTTCCCCAGTAATGTCTTGGGAGGGTGCTGAGGCATCCTCTCCAATAGAATAGTCATGAAAAAAGTCACAGAACGTTACAATCACCAGGTAAATTAAGTGAAATAGTAAAAGCCATTCCTATAGGGGTGGAATTTTTCACACCCTGGAAGGGAAGGGAGGGGAGAGCAATAATAGGAAACTAGAAGGGGAATTGTGTTTCCCCCCTTTTCTTTACAAGAGATGAACTTTCTTCAAAAATTCCTGTTTTCAATATAGAGGTTGTTTTATTAGATGCTGATTTCATGCTTTAGAAATCACAGATAAGGCAGAAACATATATTTGCCACCTAGAATA
Source organism: Daphoenositta chrysoptera (assembly GCA_013397915.1). Lineage (NCBI taxonomy): Eukaryota > Metazoa > Chordata > Aves > Passeriformes > Daphoenositta > Daphoenositta chrysoptera. The sequence goes on along the minus strand of VZRO01004987.1, from coordinate 511,910 downwards.
GAATATTGATTTATTTTTTTCCCAGCCAGCCTGCCAAACAAAATCCAAGCTAAAGCAGACTCTGTGGCAACTTGAGGTCACTGCAATTCTCTTTAGTTCTTCTCCTTGTCAAAAGCTATGATATCAAAGCTGCCCTTTTGTTCTCCCTAATTCTATCAAATGCACTCCCCACCTCCACGCTTCCCTACTTTGTCAAGCTAAGATGAGGAATAACTCAGAGGCTTGGACTCAGACGTATCTATAATCAGGATCTGAACTAGAAGAGCCAACAGAGGCCTCTTTGCACAGCTCCAGCCCTGCAGACAGCCTGTGTTTTCCTGGGAGGTGGAAAAGTATAACGTGAACGAGAACCAGGGTCTGCAGCATAATCAATAACAACAACTAAAAGTAATGTGTCAGATTCCAGTGAACTTTTTCTCACAATATGACAATTTTGAGGATTTCCTGAACCAGACCCTGCATAAACCTGTAAATATGCAAGGCCATTGGTCACTACAAACTTTTGAATTCAGTGTCTCCATGCCCATACCCAGGAAAACCTTTGAGTGGAAATGAGCTGAGGAGCTTACCTTCACTCTCTGTTTTGAAGGCCTTCACAAAATATTGTCATGGTCCTGTCCCCCAAGGCCCAGGAACTGCCAAGGCTTGCTGCGTGCCTGTTCTCCTGGGCTTTATAAAAAATAGACCAAACAGGACTTCTAAAATATACAGCCCACTATGGGGAAAACATTCCCTCCATCCCAGGTTGTGCAGAATGGCTGAACTGCACCCTGTGGCTGCTTCAGCTAAGTCACTTCCTTGGTCTGACAGGGATTTAAAGCTTCTTCTCTTCCTCAGAGGTACATTTTTCTCACTGTTTTGGGGTGGAAGCAGCCTTTTCTTCCCACAACCACCTCTTATCGGTGTATTCAGCACTTGGGATGTTCCCCTGGGAGAGAAACACAGCTAGAAATTGGTCATTGTTAGAAAAGTGCAAAGTAGATGCACAGCTGGTGGGTAGGTGCTCTTTTGTTTGTTACTTTCTAGTTTGTTTTGCCTTTTTACATCTTATAACGTCTAACTATATAATTTCTACCTAGATTTATGATGCATTATTTCCAAATGTGTAGTTTCTTTCATTACAGACAGTGTGAGATAACCATGACGCCCACAGCTACATCACCCATGACTAGAAAAGACCTGTCCATCATGCTCCACTCATCAGGAATTCCTGATACAATAGGAATGAGCATAAAGAGCAAGTAGCCAGTGTCTCAAATTTCACTATAAGTTGTACTTGCAGTTTGGAATGAGCTTATGAAAAAAAGTTTCAGTTCAAAAAAGCCAGAAGAGAAGAAAAGCCGCCCGTCACATTCTCAGAGGGATTTCCAGGATAATCATATTATAATATATATTTTATATATATATATATATTATATATGGAAGCGTGCTTTCATTCACTGCCTTTACCATTTTGAGTCCATAGGTTCTTACCATGGTTTTCCCTTCAAACCAAAGCTCCATAATTACAGACACTGGCCACACCATGGAATTGACCATTGCATCTTGTATTTTGGAGAACAGAAACACTGACTTCTTGGAGTTCTAACTGGGAAACTGGTAACAGAGACTGACCTTGAGATCTTTTTCTATGTTTTTGGCTAAAAGAATGATAGTTTTCAAATCTCAAAAGAAAGTAAAAGGGGAATGAAGGCAGCACAAGTTTCCTCCTAGCACTGTCAGCACTGTCAGCATGAAGACTTCTATCATTACTAAAGTTTAATATTCAGAATATTGCCAGGAGTCTGCAAGAGAATACTTCCTGAAGTGGAGGAAGATAAAACCAAACACTGCTTTGAGTTTAGTTAGTACAGAAAGGTCTGAGCATAAGCCAGAATGCATGCAGTAGTCATGCGTGGATCCAGCATTGGTTTTGGAGTTAGAAATAATTATTTTGATATTTTAAAAACACCTTTAAAGAAAGAGTATTTTCATAAGTTACTTTTTCTGACTCTTCCCAGCAAGATGAATAGAAATTGGCTCCTTTATTTCTTCTCCTCTTGCTAACAATGGCAAGCTGAAGTACCCTGTAAAGTGACTGTGGGAACCAGCGCTTTCCAAATAAAGCATGAAACATCCTGAGCCTTGTCAACAAGATACTCTGTGTCTTCAGCAATAGCAAATCAGTGGCAGAGCAGGGAATAAAACCCACAAGCCCCGACTCCCACTACTCTTAACATCAGACAAACTGATTCTCAAACATTAAAGCTGCTTTTGTCTGAATGTCATCATCGAAACTCCTTTGGATGACAAGATCCCAAGAATTCTCAAACCTCTGACACTAAGTGGTCTCACAGAAGAACCTAAAGGTGGAGTCAAACTGTCAGGTGATCCAAGATTTAGTACCAAAAATAAGGTTCATGTCACTAAAATGATAAATTTTTCAGCAGAAGGAATACCACCAGTGTTGGAGGGTTTACAGAAGTGACCAGCTGTGAAATAGTCAAGGATTCTGGCTGATAAATCTTTAACAGCTACCCTGAATGAAAGGGCCAGCTGATCACTTCCCTCCTTCCTGACAACTCAGGAATATTGTGAAGCCCTGGATCATGGGTTTTTAAAAGCTCATTTTTAAACTCTGAACAGCAAACAGATGAAAATATATTTAAGAAAACATTTTCCTAGCGACTAGTAAAGTGTGAATAAGTGGTTCTGGGTGATCATTGGTAGTAGTTATCAACCTCTTCAGACATTTTTAAGACTGCAGTAATTCGTGTGTCTTTAGCTATGTTGCAATCCAGAAACAATTTGGAAAAATACTAAGAGTCTTCTTTGTTAGGAGATCTTAAAATATCTAAACACAAAAATTTCTGATTCTTAATATGTAAAGTTGTTACTTTACTGCAAGCTACGCCATTCAAAATGCTGTTTTCAAAGTAAGAGCTTCTGGCCTAGGGACTTATATAAAGAAGGTGTGTTCTTTATTGTTTTAATATACATTAACTACATAATTGATGAAATTATTCATTCTCAATATTTAATGCTCCTGTACCCAGAAGACCATATCTAATCAGAACATGAGCAAAATATGCAACAAGAAAAGACAGGAGCAAGAAAATATATTATTTGCTAAAAAAGAGAAAGAAAAAAAAAAGGACAAAAGTTAGCAGCTCCCCACCTCGAATTGAAAGCACAGGCACAAATGTTTAGACAGTCATTAAGGTCAAAACTGTGTTTCCCAGGGTGAAATTCTGCCACTGCTATACCCAAAGTCAGCCACACCTCTACCCTGACTGCGGGGGAGACAGCATTTCATTTCCCAGGGCTTTCAGTGAGGACAGGGTCAGAGCACAGCAAAAGCTGGCAGATTGTTAAAATTAGCTGTTTCTGGTGTCCATCCTCTCATGAGCTCCACAAAAATTCCTAATCAATTGTACTGCAATTAATTGCGGAAACATTGCATTAAATATAGACAAATCTTTCCAGAGGTACCCATTTAAGAGGAGAATTTAGTAGCTGGCGTAAATCCACCTTTCTTGACATGCCTTCCCTTTTTTGATTTAGTTTTAATCTTGCACTTCTCCATTTTCCAATACCTTTCATCCCTTGTTCCATACTCCTTCCTCTCAGGGAAAATGCAGGGTGATAGTATAGACTGCACAGCAGCAGGAGGAATGAAAGGTTTTTTTCAAAGTTGCTCTGTTCCTTTTTTTCTGTGTGTGGCTTTGTTAAGTACATACCGTATTTCTGAGATCCAGCTAGGAAAAACTAGAAAAGTCTTCCAATTATAATCCTTGATATTTCCCCTGAAGCTAAACCAAAGCCCCTTTGAACTAGAACAGTGTCTTTCAAAAATGAGAAGGGCAAGACCTGAACTTTTCTACCTGTAGTCTTCTAGTCCAAGATTAGAGTTGTGGGTTGATTTTTTTCCCCCTCTTCTCAAGGAAGAAAACACACTGATTTTTAATACAACTATTTTTAGTTAATCCAGCTTTCTTTTTTGTCCTCTGTAGCCAATGCCTGCACCAGTCATTTGAGCATTATTTAAGTTATATGTCTGCATCAAAAGTAACAGTTTCCCTGGTGTGTATTTGCTGGCTGTGCTGAGGAGGTAAATAAGATTTCGCAGTGCTTCTTGTCAAAATTCCCATTGTCACAGGCATGTTCATTGATTGATTTTCCCGAGTATGTAAGTTATGGATTAGCCTTTGCTTACATTAGAAAACAGTTTCCATTAGGAAGTCAATGCCTGGTAAGGTGCAGATGGATTAAGCGTGCGTGTATTCATCTGGTGCTCTCCCAAATGGCTCTGAGGTGGGTTTGTGGGTGATTTCAGGAGGGAGGGGATTCATCATGCCTGCTTAGGGGCTGGCTAATGGGCTTCTCCCTGCCACCCTGGGTGGTGCTCATGAGAACACAAAAATTGAGACCCTGCGTGTGTTGGTGAGAATAACCACTCTAATGCAGGTGGTTTAGAAAACTTATGAGTCACATAAACACAAGTCTTCTAGCATGAAGTGTCATAACAAGGTGCAGTGAGGGTTTAATGCACAGAAAGTGAGTAATTCTGATTTTTCTAATGGGTTCTCATATCCATATGAAGAAAACCAGCTTGGTTTCCTACATCTTTTAAAAGTAGCATGCTTTACATAAAAACTATAGCCTTTCTGCTTGATCTATGTTTTAAAACATAATATTATGCCCAGAATCTGAACTAAAAAGGTAATAAAGATACTGTCTTCTGGGACCAGGACAGCAATGAAACTTCCATTCTCGTAACTCACCAATGCCGAGTACAGCTTATCAAATTTATTTGCATGGAATGTTTTACAAATAAACCAAGGGAAACATGTTCAAGTGAAGTAATGTTCAGTATTTTAATTTGAGGTCTGTGTGAGGACAAGTAATCGTGCATTTTACTTAATCACTTACACTTATTCCTTGTTTTTTAATATGTCTCCAGAAAATCAGACAAGAATCTTTGATGTGTTCTTGGAGTTGTGTCAAAGATCATGTTACTCACTTTGTATGCTCCAGCAAAAGTCCAAAAGCTACATAGGAGACAAACTCGACTAGAGTGAGGGGAAAGTCTCATGAAAGGAAGTCTCCTGGTACATTAGCAAAGTTAAGAGTGGATAGTCCTTCTACAGGACCTCAAGCCCAGCAAATTCCTTGCTGCATCCAGGAAAAGCTGGATGGTTGCTTGTCTAAAGTACAAATATAAAGCATTACACATTTCAATGCCTCAGGTCTCTCAGAGCTACAAGGCAGCCAAAAAAGTCTTTATCTGACTGCTAAGGTGTTTTGGTATTCTTAGTTAGCCCATGATTCTAGCATAAAGGACCTCTCACTGAGGGACTGCCAGTACACAAGGAATACTGCTGCATGGAAGATTGTGGACACCAGTTCTTAAGGCTTTGAAGCCCTGAGTGTCTTTCTTTAGAACCTTGTGGTGGAGCCAACACTTCTTCCCCTCCTAGACACATTTCAAAGATGCCTACATCCAACACTGAGGGGAAACCAGGTGCTGTGGTTTCCAAGGGCTGCTTGTTGGGAAAGCAAGAAGCTGAAATGAGAGAATTCAAGAGAAGAATGAGATTATTCGTTGGCTGACAGGACACTACCCTACTCAAAGAATACCAATATTTCTCCCTTTAAGTCCCAAAAGACAGGACTGAGAAGTGGTAGAAGATTTTTAATGAGTTCTCACAGAAGCACAAGGATGTTGGTGTGTGCTTGGCTCTCTCCTTTGCTCTTGAAAGGAGAGAGCCTTTGGACCACAGTCTAGAACTGCCTTTGCAATGGTTACCCCAGAAGATCTGAGAATGACTCTTGTCGGCCTGATCAGCATGGAAAAAGCCATCCCTATATTCTTTTTTGGATAAAGGATAAGGTAGAGCTACACTGCAGCAGTCAAAGCCTCTTTTCTAGACATGAATATGACGTGGAACAAATCAAACATTTTAAGGTCACTACCCAAGGGAGACAAAAGTCACACTCTGGACTTTACCTACATTATTTTATTACCTTGACACTGACAAGCTTGCTAAAAAAGAGAAAGTAGCAGACAGCGTCTCAGATAGAGGCAAGCCTGGTGACAGCTTTCAAGCTGCCTTTTCTAAGCTATGCACTTCAGAGGAATATGTATTGTAGCAAGTACAAATTAAAAACACTGGCAAAAGTTTCATACCGAAAGCACCCTCACTGTGAAGCAAAATACCCCCCAAGTGGTTAGCATTCAGAAGCACAGCTTTTTTAGCTGATATTGATTGATTGATTCATTAGATGTACAGAAGTGCTATTAGAGGGTGAGGGCTCCTATCCACAAGGATGGGCACACTCAGCACAGCTTCAGAGCACATCTCAAAAGCAACCATCCAAATTAAAGACATCCCATCACAAGTAAATCCAATCACATAAGCTCTATAACCTTTCAATTGTCACTTCCATACTGTCCCACTAATTTCGGGGCCTCTTTTGAAGGAAAAGACTGAATCCCATCATGTGCCTTGACTTCACAATGTGCCCTGGCTGAGACACTGTTTTACTCAGACCGAGAAAAGAGGAGGCATTTTCAGACCAGGTGTCAAGAGCTTTTGAATTACAGCAGTGCCTGGCCCATCTCTCCTCACTCATTTTAATCAAGGAGGTTCCAATTCAGATAACCCCTGCTGATCACAGCTCAGACTAACATTGTAAGAAAACCAGGAGAATGTTAGAACTGTGATGTAGATAGGTATGCTACTCATATGTGCTAATGTATGCACGTCTCCTGAAACAGCCTGAAATTGCTTTGAGTTCATGATTTTTTTTTGCCAGCCCAGGAAAAGCTTCCACTGATGTTACCAGGAACATTATTTGACTTGAAAGAGCAAGTGTGAATTTTGTGCATCTGCCCAGCAATGTGAAATCAATTCCGATAATGCCATTGAATGTAACTTATCTGAAAATTACTTTCTTGTGCTGTGGTTTTCCCTGTGAAGCTCTGCAATGGTTGAACTGATAATGTTAGATCTGAAGTCTCATGACTATTATGCAGTATTACTCTCCAGCTGGGAGACTTGGCAAGGCAACACATTGACATCTTCATGAACTTAGCACTTCACATGAAGGAGAGGATGTGAGCCTGTCAACTTGGCACTCAGTGCAATCTCTTTCAAATTGGCCCTTAGAAATCTTTACAATACGACTGGAAGCTCTTCATAGTCATATAAATAGGATACATTAGATTCAGCTGCCACAAAAAGAAGTCAAAGGGTACTAATCATGTACTTTCCCTCAAATTAATATTGTCACATTTACTTACTTGTACTTAGAAGATGTTGGTGAAATGTCTCTTCCATCTGTTTTGGTGCATACATACAACCATTAGGAGGAGTCTTTCATTTTGTCTTTGCTGAAGCTGTCCTTCAATTAACACAGAATTTCCTTCTAGCTTGCCAGATATTTTTAAAGTTACAAATATATGTGAAACTAGTATCTAATCCTTAAGAAATGCCTTCACCTCATTAAATTAAATGGAGAACCATCTTAGGTTCATTACAATGGCAGGATTAAGGGAAATGATCAGAGGTATTTAAAAATTATTTGACAGGGTTATAAAGATGAACAGAAATTCTGAGCACTTCCTCCTGCTTACCTACTCTGCATGGCTTTGAAAGTGATTAAAAAAGTGATTAAAGATAAACCAAGAACAACAAGAATTTGACACTTAGAGCCCACTTAAACAGTCCTTTATATTGAACTAGTGTACTTTACCCATTAATAAACTACAATTTAGCTTAGGAAGAGAAAAGGAAATTTTATGTCGCTCTCATGATCCATATTGCAGAAAATCTCAGAGAAAATACGAAAGTCTAGGCATCAAGAGGAAGGGCCCTAAAGGCATAAACTATCTGCCAGATATTCCCTGCACCATCTTCTTCTGTTGATGCCAGGGAGATTTTAATTCCAGTACTTCACATTGCAAAAGTATTGCACAAGGAAATAAACGCCTCTTGGTATTTTAGCGCTGTTCAGATCCTCTATGATTTTACACTTTCATACCCGTACCAGCAACATGAGTCAAACTTCTGTTTGCATAACAGGTATGTTTCTGTACATGTGAGATGAGTGCACAACAGCATATGGACTAACTGCAATTACAAAACTGCTCAAGGGCCACTTCTGTGCACAATGCAGCAGCAAAAACCCACAGGATGAAAAATGGAGTGTAATCTTCATGCAAAATACAAACTTGGACACCATCCCTGGCCACCTGAGACAGTTCCCAAGGGTCTCAGGTGTAAAACAGAAATTTGACATCAAACACCCAGCCATCCTTTCATTTAATTACTTCCTCTCATTTCATTAGCTCTGTGCTTGCTGAGTTGCATAAGCAATTCTATGGCATGAGAAGGATCTGTAGCCATGGAAATATTTTTCTCTGAAAGCATACTTGCTCACTTTGTAAAAAATGTATAATCCTCCCTGGCAAAAAAGTGAGGATATTGGATGTTTGAAGTAAGCAGATTGAGCCCTGGGTATAGCTTTCACATTGCAACCCACAGTGTGGAACAAAAAAAAAAAAAAAGCCAAACCAAAAAACTCTTTGGTCCTGGGGGAGTCCTGGTACATCTCCTGTCTGAAGGCAGCCCTGCCAACCAGGTTTTCCTGGAGCAAAGGGGAAGCATCCTGCTCCTTTCTCTGTGCTTGGCAAGCATCGGGAGCCAAGTCCCCACCACTGCTTTTCTACCTCTTCCCTCTTGGAGGAGCTGACACCCGGAGGCGGATGAAGAGGAATCCCTCATTTCACTCATCCAAAATTCAAGGAGTAGTGCCTGCAGAATACATGGAAATGGCACCAGCTGTCTTTCTGTGAGGAATAACCCAGTGCAGGGTGTGTGTCACTTAGTTCTGTGAATTTAAGTACAAACTATGAAATACTAGAGTTTTAGATATGAGTTAATTTTTTTCCCCCATTTTGCTGTGGAAGAAAAAGCTAGTAAAGCTAATCCTTATTTCAACTATTTTCAAGAGGCAGAAAAACACACACTACATTTAATAGTCCTATTATTTGTGTTGGTAGATTGGCAGAAGATCCCACAACGTGAGCTACACAGCAATAAAGAAGCAGGCTCACATGAGACCTAGTTCTGCTCTTGAAATTAGAGTCTATAAGCCTCTCCACCAGCAGCCTGGGGGAAAAAAAAATCCACTGTAATATTTCATCAGAATTTAGCCAAAACATCTGCATGTGTTCTACAGATGATTGTTTTTTTTCTTTCTTACACAAATCACATTCAACTGCACGTGGCTGCTGATATTGGGAATGGGACATTTCCTGCAGGGAAGCAATGACTCTGCAGATCCTAGTCTATCACACAGACTTCAGACACCCATAAATATTTCTGTTTTGTTTCCATCACTTCAGGTCTCACACAAATTCAGTGATGAATTTATAGAATAAGGCATCTGTGACTTGTCAAAGTTTACTTTTACATGGCAGGCAGCACAGAAAAAATTAATTCCTGGCTATCACAAATGGATTACAGTAAAGTGCCACGTCAGAGTGAGCTCAGCTAAATTCAAGTGTCCATTGAAAAGATACAGTATTTCACATTCAAGAGCAATTGCTGAATTCTGGCCTTTTTGCAAAATCCAAGGAAGGGACAATTTATTATTTAAGCAAGCACTGCAGTAGATCAGGAGTCAAACTGGCACCCTGGCTATTAATTACCCTCCAGGGTGACCAGCAGGGAAAACTGTCAGTGTCAAACCATCTACAGCTCCCATGTCAGTGAGAGAAGAAGGGATGAAGGGATGAATATCTACCTGCTTACTACTTCTGCTCAAATACCTATTTGAGAATAGAAGCGAGGAGCTACAGTATTAACAACCAGTTTCAACAGCCAGCCCTAGACTCAGAGGAGTTATTTTGGACCTGTAGAGGCCACTCTGACTCTCTGCACTTGTATATATATTTTTTTTTCCCACCTTGGAAGTCACTGTTGGAAAAGGATGCTGCACACCCAGGTCTTGCCCCAGCTGGGAATCAAGCCATGTCCAAAGTGCGTGGCTGGATCCCAGCTTACACAATGTAGGGAGCAAGCAACATAGCCTGACTTCCACCAGGTCTGTGGCTTCCCCTGGCTCAGAGTCATATCCTAAACATAGTGTTTTCATTTAGGCTGGAGTGGGAGGAGAAAGGTCTGCATCCACCTGAATGCTAAGATAGCACTGTTTGAGTTTATCTGCTCCTACCTCATGACTTCACCTGCACAGGTAAGAGCACCTGGGAACTACGCCCTGGTTCATCACAAACCCTGGGCACTTGGGGTTCAGCCCAGAAGTAAACTGTGATTTTGCCAAGAGGCCTCAGGCTAGTGCTAGGCAAGGGCTAATCCAACCTTCTGACAGACAGGAACCAACCAGGAACAAGGAACAGAAAATACAGGCCATGGGCTGAGATGTGGGCAGCACATTCCTGGGAACCATTTTAACTTCTTAGTTCTTAGAGATCCCAGCTAGTTCACAGGGCTTCTGAGCAGGTTGCCGCTGCTGAGCTGTGATATCTCCTCTGCTAGGTAAAAAATTATTCAAGTAAACACAACTACACAGTCAAAAAAGGGTTGAACAGGGGTAAGATCATGTTAAACATATTACCAATATCTTGGGTTTTTCATCTTTCCAAAGAGCTGAAAAAGCATTCAAGAGGCAACGTGTTCTTCCCCTTTAGCATAATTTTCTCCCACTATCCCTCAAGCCTTTGCCCTGCTGATGGGGATGCCCTCACATGGTGCAACAGAGCTCCTCATTTCCCCTGCCTATAACTCCTGAGAGGCTGCATTTCTTCCTGCAAAGTAACAGTAAATTTTAAACAGGACTTGCTAAATCCTTGGCTGAAACAACAAATACTCTTTTGCCCCATGCAGAGATTGTGAAAGCAGCAAGGGCTGCTGGCCATTCTAGCACAGCACTGAATGGGTTGCTTTGCATTCTGTAACCTGGCAAAACTGCAGCAGATGCTCCTTTTGGGAAGAGCAAAACCTCTTAGTAATCTCTATCTTTTTAACTACTGGGTTGGCAATTTATTGGCTACTGAGCTGGTAAATGACTGAAAAAAGTCCCACAGGAGCAACAGTGGAAAAGGGAAAAGTGGTGCAAGACAGAGCTGAATATGGTGTCATGGGTGGTACTTTTTTAAACCACTCCTGTCTCTGCAAAACACTTATCCTTGAGTGTACATAGTTTCCTCCTCAGCAGCACTTTTTCTGTATTCTTTCGACCTGCTGCATAATATCAAAGTATCTGAAGCTTGTGATAAGCACTACACACTTAGTACTAATCACGGTGGATTTTATCCCCTTGTTCTTTCTTGAACTTCTCTTAATTTCTCTACTTGTTTCTGATTGGATCAACTATAATTGTTATATTGATTTTAAATTTTTTCTATCTGCAATTTATCAGCAGTATCTTTTCTATTTGCAACTGCCTTTGACTGCAGGAACAGTCTGAATGAATCAGAATTAGGTCTACTCACAGCCGAGCTGTGGAAACCTGCTGAGCCATTATAACTAGAGCCCTGCATCCCAGAAACTGTCATAAATAAAAGCCATTATGACTAGTACCTCATGCCATTTCTGACTGTGAACATATGGCAGCATACTCTGTATGGCCAGGAAAACAATAACCACTTTGTGGACCTGTCTGAATGGTAAAACTAGGAGTTTTTCTCTGATGTTAGGCAAAAACATCAGAGTTCCCAGTAATTGAATAGTAGGATTTCTAAATTCTGCTTCAAACATTCAGTGCATCTCCCTCCTCTTGTCTGTGAACTGAAAAGCCAGACCCAGTGTGAAGGAGAATTTATTTTCTAAGAAAGCAGGAGACACAGGGATTGCAGCTCTTGCATGTCTCTACAGGGCTGACTGAAGTGCAGGAATCTTTGTCCCCTCTCTAAGGCAAGCTTATCTCAGAAAAAAAGTCATCAAACCAGGTGCAAACTAAGTGATGCAAATAAAATAAATAAGATATATCTGGGCAGGTCTGGAGATGGGAGCAAGCAGGGAGGGAGAGCAGAGGAGTGGAAGGAATGGGGATCTCCACAATGAAGCTTTGAACACAGGAGTGAGATGAACATCTGCCTGCAGCCTTGTGCTGTCCGAGGTTGATACCTTAGGTTTTAATTTTTATATTTTTCAAATCCTGTATTGCCTAGTGTGTGACTCTGAAGTTTCCTGTGGCCTGCTGGCTTCTGTTCTCATCCCAGCTAGACATAACAGAGCCTCTCTAGGTTTGCTCTCCAAGGACACCCAGGCAGTCCTGGGCCCAAAATGTGTAAACCAACATCTTAGAAGGGGGGGATCTTGGGGACATTACATCATTAACTGAAGCTTTAATTGGAGAATTAACCCTGATATGCAAATGGATCAAACTTATTTATAAGTGTGAAGAACCCGTGACCCAGGGTCCATCTTGGGTGTTGCCTTTGGCCTGCCCAGGGTGTACCTTTGAAGGCTCTTCAAATAAATACCTGCCTTTATTCTCTTATTTTTGTCTAGTCTCTGTTTTTCAGGTGGCCTCTCAAGAATCAAGGTAATTGGGTGGGATAAACTCTTAATTAAAACTCATCAATTCCTATCCTGGAAACTAGTTGAAGGAATCATGCCATCTGTGCTATGGGAAAAACACCTAAATGCCTGTTTTTACATATGAAAGTGTTATGTCAATGCTGTCACTGCTGCTCAAAGAGCTCTTTTCCTCTCCTCCTCCCTCCTTTAGTGTCTCCTCTGGTAAATCTGTAGATATCAGTCGTATCCTCTCTCAACCTTTGTATTTTTCTCACCTGAATGTCCTGGGTTGCAGTGTATTCTATTACCATCTACATGAACTGTTGACACCAGGTGGGTGGTGTTGCTTGCCTCCGCCCTCCGGACTATCTTCTGCTAATGAGTTTTACCACATGACTCATAGATAACCCATTCCGGACAATATTCTGTTAATGCCCTTACCACATGACTGACAAAATTACATCAACCCATTGTGAGATGCCCCGCCCAGAGGGAGGGGAGAAGCATTCCATCCTGGATATAAACTGAGATTGCAAACACCACAAGGAGCCCTGTCTGCTGGTTTCCTGGAGGACGGGAGATACCACTGGACCTTCGGCTGGAGACGGGATCTTCCACGGAGTCGCTGCTTCAGCTGAGCTGCTTCATTTGGACTGCTACCACTACTCTAACAGGGTGTCAGGTTGTATCTGACTTTGTCAGTGCTTTTCCTTGTTATTATTTCACTTATTTAAAATTTTTTTTTTCCTTTTGAATTTTAGTCTGACTTGCAGTCTCCCACTGGTTTGTTTTCAAACCAAGACACTGAAGAAACCATACTTTTGATTTCCTTTCATAAGATTGCCGGCTAAGACCATTGTGCCCATCTCACTAGTTCCATCTTAAATTAATTTTTGTGAGATTGTACAAAGAGACATACAGTATTTCAGATATAGGCTGGAGCCTTGTAAGTCACTACACTAAAGGAAGAATTTAATAACTTATGACCCCAATGAGCTTTTTCATAACTACGTCTGCAGCTGACTAAATCACATGACCTAGCTCCCTCTCTGCTCCCAGCTCAAGCACCAGTTAATGCCTGAAATTCTTGTTCATGGTCCCAAAGTGCATATCTTTGCATTTTGTACTATAATGTTCCATCACATTTAAATGGTTCCTGATCTCAAGGTCATGTAATTATTTCTATGTAATATGGTAATTCACATTTTTATTGTTAATATGTCCCACATCTGCACCACCCGAATAAAAGAAGAGATCATTAATTCTTTCCTACTTTTTGGTACTGAGGTCATTGATGAAAGTATTAACTCATTATTATGATTATTTATTTTTTATTGGATTATTATGCCATAGTCTGATAATTGTATTTTGCTAGACACTTTCTAAGAGTTCCCCTTATGGCCTTTTGCCAGCTTCTTCTGGACCACCTCTCAGCATCACTTCATAATTTTCATAAGTTCATCCTGATTTAATTAAGTTACTGTAAGTTTAACTAATATTTTCCCATCTGGCACAACAGTAGACATTTTACAGAAGACTGGAATACTGCTTACACATGTACTTTTTTTCCCCTCCCCCTCAGCTATTCCATGTCTTAGAAATGAGGAGGAGTAAACTAGGGCGGAATAGCCTTCAATCCTACAGAAATGTTGGAGTTATGCCACAGCATAATGCAGCAGCTAACAGCTGCAGTTAATGCAGCAGCTTGGGAGCAGCAGGCTGAGAAGACCAAAACATCATTGTTCTCTGGGCAAACAGAGATTCAGGGCATCCCCCAGGTTTGAAATTCAGCCTTCTCAGCATCCTACATCATGAGATTGCAGGGAAATCTTGTCCTATTTCCTTCTCCCTGGCAGGATGACAACAGACATCACTACAAGAAGATGCCCTTGAATGTTTCTTCCCTAAACTCAATTTTTCCAGAACGGACAAAAGATTAAGGAGTTCAGCAGAAACTGGATTTCTCCGCACGTGTACACATATACGTGTTTTTAAAGCATCTTTCTTATTGTTCACAGTAGCAATTCCAGAAACATTACTCTTGAAAATTACTGGTTCAGCATGAATGCAGTAAAGTCCCAAGTGCTACATTGCTGTCCATTCCTTCAGTGCTTGCAGCTTTCTTGCAGCCTCCTAAGAAGTCCAGACTCCCGTAGGAGCTATTCAAGATGATGAAGTCATATTAAAGGCCTTTGCAGCTTTTTTTTTTTTTAAGAAATGTCAGAGCTAATACTCGGCCTTTGTGCTGTTTTCCTCTGGTATTACACAAATCCTGTGAGATTTTCCCATTTGACCTGATGACCACGTACCTTGCCCTTGGCAATAAAAGGCATATCCATGCATGAGTCAGAAACAAAGCTGTTGCATTTCTTGGCCTTTCTGTAAATGCTAGAATTCACACTCGTTTAGGCTTTTATCAAAATCTGTATTTGGAGAGTAGTGTGGATGTGAAAGGGAAAAAGAATGGGTTTGGCAATGCAAGTGCATCAGAACAAGCCCTTGTTGTATGCTGCTCATCCAGTGAGCTACAGCGTTTTTGAGTGCTGATTTCCATTTGCCAAAACATTTAAGATTTATGGAGCCTTGTTTTATGCTCCTATCATATTCCCATCCATGACTCAGGCTTACTGATATTTTTATTGTAGCTAATGTTCTCTTATGTCAGAGCATGACATGAAAAACCTTTAAAAAGATGGTGTAAAAAAGAGATTACTTTTTTTTGGTTCAAGGTAGACTATCAGGATTTTTAGAGCCATTTGCAGCTGAGACTTTGGAGTCTGGTGCCATTCTCATGTTACCTGTACCACTGGGGACACAACCAACAGTTCACAAATATTCCCATATTCCCCTTTTACCCTTCCTGTCAAGGATGACTCAAAATAATACCAAGTCCTTGAACACATCCCAGCCATACTTGTTATGCCTCCAGTAAAATTTGATCCAAACTGTGATAGGATGGGCTTTTAATTGCCATGGCTTCAGGGAGTCTGGAAAGTTTCTGAGTTTCCTTTCTTCCTCTTTGTTTTATGGCTAATGCAGTTAGCATAATATGGGCTCTAATACAAGAAGTAACAGAGAAAGCTGAGATGGTGAACTTAATCTCAACATCAATGCCTTTTTCATTTCATTCTTTATTAAAAAGGTCAGCTGTAATTAAGGTGCTTACTTATTTAAACACCTATAGATAAGGATGAATGATCTCTCAGAGCTGTGCCATGAACACTTAGATAAAGATAAGCTAGATGTTTTCCAAGTGGTTGGGTCTGATTAAATTTCTCGTAAAATACTTCTGTAGAACTGGCTGGATTAGTCTCAGATTTCCTAGTGGTTATCTTTGAGAATTTCTGGAAAATAAGTGGAGACCCAAAAGACTGCAAAAGGATAAAAACAACGCACCTTTACCATAAGGTAGAAAAGAGAATATTATAGACTACACAATTGCAGCTCTTGGAGGAATAGTGAAAAAAACCCAGTTGAAGAATGCATAAGCAATTAAAAGAAAAATAAGAAAGACTAGAAACAGCCAATAAACAGTCACTAGGAACAAATGCTGAAGACCAATTTAGTTGCTTTCCTTGGCAGGGTAAACAGCTTGTATTTAGAGAGAAATTGCAATAAATACCAGATATCCCGACTTGGGTAAGATTTCTGACCTTATCTCCTACAACATCCTCATAAGAAACCTAAGAAACATGGTATAAATGAAACTACAGGGTGGAAGACCAAGTGTCCTGAAAAACATCCATAGAGCATGCACTGCCAGAGTACAATCCCATGCAACACCTCTCTGTGGAGGGATACAGTCTCTTCGTGATTTGTTTCTGACCCAGATGATAAAATATAGGATGTGTGTTAAATTGACAGGTTTGCAAACATATTAGATAAGAGAAAAATTCAAAGTTTTACTTTAGCAAAGTCATTACAAAAGGTAATCCTTCCCTTTCCCTTGGGGCTCTCAAGGCCTCTGAGAGAACAGGGTATTCGGGTTTGGCCAGCATGTTTCTAGGCAGGTGTGGAACACTTGGGAAGTAAAGAGGGACCAAAAGGTCCCAGTTTTCTGCAAAAATTTGGGCTAGTTTGATTTAGGGAAAGTGCTAAGAGGCAGAATATATCAGTGTTCATCTATGCAAAAGAACACTGTAAAAAGCTCTTACCCATGACAAAGGAAGACAGTTAAAAGCTAATGAACTTCAACTACAGCAAGAGTAGATATTAGGAAAAGCTTTCAGCAGTAAAGATACTTAATTATCTATGGAATTTTTAGAAATTCCATCTTGGAAGATTTTTAGTGACAGATT
The DNA here is from genome assembly GCA_013397915.1 of Daphoenositta chrysoptera. NCBI lineage: Eukaryota > Metazoa > Chordata > Aves > Passeriformes > Daphoenositta > Daphoenositta chrysoptera. The sequence goes on along the minus strand of VZRO01004987.1, from coordinate 495,082 downwards.
CGGGTAAGCTGTCCATTAAAAACTCCAATTTACCCACAAAAGATAAAAACTACTTTTCCTCTCATACTTTCTTACTCCAGAGTCCTTCTCTCAGTGCCGATTATATTCCCCACATGTGCAGCTCCTCTCCTGTGATGGAAATTCTGCCCTACTCCCACAGCTCCTTCCTCCAGCAATTCACACCAGCATCCTTTCCTTTACCCATCTATTGTAACCCTGTCAGCAGATTTTAAATGCACCACATTTTTCCTCATGCTGCATTAACCCCCTTGCTTTAGCAGGCCTCAATCTTTTTTCATCTCCATACAAGCTGTATGTGCTTGCCATCTAACTGACAAGGGATAATTCAGTCCCTGGGACATGTTTGACCAACTAGGACATGCCAAGCAACACCTGGCACCTCTAAATCATCAGCAGTCCACCAAAATTCCCCCCCAGGCTGGGTTAAAGACCTACTCTGAGCCACAGGGCTATGACTGGGTCTGGCTGATAAGGAGTTGGATTGCTTGACTTCCTGACTTCCACTCCATTTAGGTTGGAAAAGAACTTTAAGATCATCAAGTCCTGCTGCAAACCTAACACTGACGAGTCCCCCTCTAAACCATGTCCTTCAGTGCCACAGCTACACAGAGATGGAGCCCTCTCATGCAGATGAAGCTGTTGCCTTAGGTTTTAACTCATATTTTTCAAGTCTTGACTTGCTTGGTGTGTAAGTCTGAAGTTTCTTGTTGCCTGCTAACTTCAATTCTCTAGACTAACAAAGCCTCTCTAGGCCTGCTCTCCAAGGACACACAGACTGTTTTCTGGGCTGAAAATGTGTAAACCAACATCTTAGAAGGGGGGTGAGCTAGGGGAAATGACATAATTAGCTAAAGTTTTAATGGCGAATTTATGCTGATATGCAAATGAACCAAACTTATAAAGGTGTGGGGAACTCGTGACTCGTGGTCCATCTTGGGATGTAGCCTTTGGCTCCCAGGGTGTACCTTCGAAGGCCTTTAAAATAAATACCTGCCTTTATTCCCTTATTCCTGTCTAGTCTCTGTTTCTAGGTAGCCTCTCAAGGCATCAAAGCTCTGTTCCAGTAGATCCTCCTCCACTTTCATTACCCTCCACACACAAGAGGTGATGGTGAGGCAGCAGACAAGTGATGTACTGTTAGACCCCAGAGAGCTCCCTTGACTAAGTCATGGACAATCATACTTTGAAAAGCAAAGTCCACTGCTGCACATAAAAGGGGCAGCAAAAGCTCTTAACTCCACAGCACTGGCTTCAGCTGCCGTGCATCTGTCCGACAAATGCAGCTCTCCAATGAGCAAAGAGTCAGACCTACTCATGATACTCCAATGCAAGTTATCCCATCCTCATCGCTGCAAAGGAACGGGACAGACTCCATGCACTTTGTTTATCAAGCAGATTTACTCAGCTAAAGTTCTGAAAGTTTTATGTCCGGTTTTTACTACAGGTAAAACGCTATTAGGTGAATATGGGCTTCTGTATTGGATTTTAGGACCAGCACTTCCATAGAGAGTTTTCATTCATTGATTTCAGGTGCCCGCACTGAGATTGCCAGGCATGGATGTTTAGAAGCACTGAACTTTAGTAATTATGTGTTTTCAATAAAATCTATCCCATACATGCCTTAACCCTCAGTACCAAGTTGAATACTTCTAATTAATACAAAGTACTTTAAACATGTGTGCTTTCCTGTCAGTACTGCTTCACTTCCAATACCTGCCTCCAATTGTTCTAAGTTTTACAGATACAAGGCATATGCTGAAAAATCCTGTGAACACTTCACTAAAGATGGACATTTTAATTAAATAAAATGTGTTTGTCAGTCAGCTAATTTTTTTTTTTTTTTTTAAGAAACAAATAAGACTTATTTGAGCCTCAAAATTTCAGGCACAGGTCTAGAACTTATCATCATCTATTTTAGAAGTTTGTACTTTGTGCCTATGGCATACTTCATTTTGACATGTCCATCATTTTTCAAATGGATGCGTGCTGCTATCCAAAATCCATTACTTGTGCTATGAATTGAATAACGCTCTATTATTTACTTCTGGCATAGTATAATCAGACACATGCATCTTTGTTGCCTTTGTTACTGGCTTTCACTTTCCAACGAAGGAGCCTGAATATATTAACTTAACATTTTAATGAACTGGTAACAGTAATGGGCGCTTAGAGTATAGATTGCTTTTGTAAAGTGCTACTGTATTGAGAAGTGCCTTGAAGTGTTGTCCAACGTTTACCAAGCAGTTAAGAAAGCATGATTTATTTCGGACTAGTTTTATTAGGCAGTTATTGATAGCTATATAATGAATGATCAGTATGCAAGGAAAAGCATTCGATTGCTTCTTTCAAACCATTCTTGACATGTAGCGTAGACAAAATAAACAACGTCCTTTCAGTGACTGCTTAAATCACAGAAGAAATCCCTACCAGCACTCAATGAAGGTTCTTTTTTTCCCCTCTTAAGGCAATTATTGGTCAAGCACGTTATAAAATACTGGGTATTTTTCACCCAAATGTCAAAGACTCAAAATTATTCTGCACATGGTTGAAGGGGGTAACATCTCTTCCCTTTTTTTCATGTGAGTGCAGCACAGTGTAACAAGACAAAACCCACACAAATATACTCTCTTCATACAAGGAATGCAGTGGTTCAAGCTGCAATGAATATACACTCTTGTTTCTACCAATGGTAGTCCTCCATCCCATGTTTCCACACTGTTCAAAGCCAAAGTAAAACCATGTTTGAAACTGAATTTTAATTAAAAGCTAGAAAGTGATTTTAACCTCAACAAATGAAAAAAAAAAAAAAAGAAGGAAAGGGGAAATATAAGCCTATGATATCTGACTACCTGCTCTCACCCCAATAGCTGCTGTCACCAACTAGAAAATTATTAATCACATATTTATTCAAATTCATATTTTGAACAACATCTAAGCATGTTTGTGAAATGCATCACCAAGAAGCCATCTGTGCATTTTCAATGATACCATTTATATTTCATAAAACCAAGCAGCTGTTTTGCTGTGATTTTTCTGAGCCTTTAAAATTGGCTTTCAAGACCCCAAAGCCGTTGAGGTTATAGAACATAAAAACCACAAAGCATCTATTTCTAAGTGTGCCTGGCAGGGTGATGATGAGAAAAGCTTACAAGATGCAGAGAGAAATTCTTAGTGTTTACAGTCTCGATTAGAATGAAAAGTAATTGTCAGGATTATTTCGACCCTCCAGCCTAATTGCCCAAATTCTCTTCTTTTATTAGACAGGGTTTGAGACTAAAGGTGGGAATGCAAACCTGAACTCCCGTTAAAGAAAACAATCAGACAATGTGTTAAAAATAATTATTGTGTCTGATTCCACAAGAGTGAAAATTTTAAGTTAATGCTGAGCCTTTATAATATGGGTAAATATTGGAAGAAGGAGCATTTTATCAGCAGAGTAGTGCATTTCTAAGCACAGATGAGTTACATTTACTGAAGAGCAGCTAATATTTATGTTGGAGGCAGAACGTGAGTCACTGTTCTTTATATTAGAATTTGTTCACTGCTTCTGCCTGAACCAAAATAGTTGTGTTGATTAAAATGGTAACGCTTACCTCAGTACAGGCCAGTATAACACACACTAAATTAAAGACTATATTCTGTGATTAGCTACTTTTTACCAAAGTATTATACATTGCCCTTTGTTATAGAAAAGAAACTCTCCAATATCTTTGCTGTTGTTGCTTCACAGGACACCACAGGGATACAGCTTTAAGAGATTAAATATAGGTAGGAAGATTAGGAGGAATAAAGAGTAATTGTACCTTCCAGTAAAATCACAAAGTCACAGAATAACTCCAGTTTGAAGAAAGCTGGAACATCTGTAGCCTAAACTCTTGCTCAAAGCAGGATCAATACTGAATTCAGAACAGGTTGCTCAGGGCTTTGTCCAGGGCTTGAAGGCTTGAAAGCCTTCAAGGATGGAGTCACTGTGACCCCTTTGTGCAACCTCTTGCACTTTGTCCACCTTTACAGGGCAAATAATCCTGCTCCAACCCTACTGGTCTCCTCCCCTAAATTTTCTCCAGTTCACTGATGCCTGGCAGTCCCCACTTTGGGTGCAGTACTCTAAATGGGGCCTAAGGTGTGATATTTCCAACCACTTTCAAAAATGTCTTTTGGCTACTAATTCTACAGCAAAAATTGCATTGACTTGAGTGAGGGAAAATGTCACTCTGACTTTTTATAATTTTGGGCCTCATTCTAGCTGTATTAGACTGTGCCAGGTGTATCTGGAGGTTTTGCCCTTCCCGAAAAAGGCTGAAGCAGAGCCACCGCTGAAAATAGGAAGCACATTGGAGCTCCCCAGGGCACGGCTCAGGGAACTTTGCCACCAGTGACTGCACTCTCACTGAAATTGCATTTTGGCAAGGTATATGACTAACCCTGAAGTGAGAGAATGCTCAGCTGAAATTTTTTAGAAGTACTTTGTCATCTCCTTAGTCTAAACAATGCCTGGAATGGGAGCAATACCCAGGGGCTTTGCAATAACACTTAAACAATCAGGTTTATTATCTGCTTGTCTTAATTAAATGCCTCTATTTTTTTCCCAGAGGAAGAAAGGTTTTTTTACATTAAACAATTTAGTTTGAAGTAAATGGGCCTCTAAAAGATATATTGTTTACTCTGATTTGGTTTACTCTGCACAGAAGATTCCTGTTCATGACTATTAATGTGACTTAGTCCAATCAGATACGTTTCATTTGTGTCCTACTTCAAATCTTTAGTTTCTCCCATATGTCAAAAATGTTGGGGCTGCTGAATGATAAAGCCTTGTTGCTATGGCAATTAGTTCCATTACCTAGGTGACAGTGCTGGCATAATGTCACCACTAAAGCAATATAAATCCTGAAATATTTTTAGTGTCTGTGGCAGATGAACCACAGTAAAACCACCACTTATCAATGAGCCAAAATACCCACAGGTGATGGGCAGAAGGAAGGTGAAGTTTGACCACTGTCTGTGCTATCTGGAGAAGTGCAGGCAGACAGCAGACTGGACAAGTGGACCTCCTACATTCAGCAACAATATGAGAGGATGACAAGGAATAACAAAGAAAACCCCATAGAGAATAATATTAATAATATTTTAAAAAAGAGAAAAAATTTCCTTGTTTGGGCAACTGCTGAATGAACTACGCCTCTCTACTCCCACCACATTGCTCTTTCCTAATTCACTGAGGTAATATGAAGGCATGTGCTGTAGCTGCATGAATTTGCATATTTTAAGCCTTTGTATTATTTATTATACAATATTTAGTCACACTTTTAAACCTTTGTCGGGGTTAAAGTCTCATTGTATCAGGAACTGTATGAATAAAAGCAGTGCTTGATAGCCTCTGCCCTCCCAGAGCTGCCAGGTTTGCAGAAGGGTTCAGGTGATGGTGAGGCAAAAAGCAGCTACTGCCATTTTCCTGGTTATCTGCAATTTATGAAAGCTTTTATCTTCTAGTCTCTAGTCACACCAGTTCATACAGCCCACAGTACAAAGGAAGCCCACAGGTAGCAAATTTGGCAGTGATTAAAAGGACAATGATGGTAGCATCTGTTATGTTTTGGGTTTTTTCTCCTCCCTCAGCTTTTCCTCAGGTTTCTGGGGCATGCTGAAGCGCTGGTATTGGCTGCACAGTCAGCATCCAATTGCACCTGCTTTGACCAGGAAATCTGCATAAAACGTGACAGGATTTTTCTCCTACTTCTCTCTCAGAGTAAGTCCATGTTTTGGAAACCTGCCAGGAAATCAGTAGTTAGGGGAACACCCATAGCCACGTTAAAACAGATGAAGGACTTCATCAATCTTTAAGCATTCAGACAGAATAACAAAAACATTATTTTCACTATCCCATAAACAAGGTTGTTCTTCCCACTGCCAGGATAGTGTGTAAGCAACTAAATACACCCAAGCAAAGAATATGCATCAAATAACAACAAGAATTCTTGTCCCTTTTGCTGGTGAAGACCTGCTCCCAAAACGAATAAATTATTAGTTTATTTATTATTTAGAATTATGAGGCTATGCTTAGAGCAAGTAGTCCTTGATCCATAAATCATTGGCACACCATTAATTATCCACACTCACTGCTTGCTGACTTGGTTAGTCATATAAATTACACGGCACCCTAAGCAGGCAAATGATAGTTGTTAACATTGCATTTGTCCCTTTTGTGTCACTTTCCCCACCTGCTCCTCTGCTGGACTTTGTCAGGAACACTGCATCCCACTTGCACATCAGCAGCCTCTCTTTGATTATCCTTTCTCTCCAAGTATTCATTGGTACAAATAGCATTTGCAGCAAACTTCTGAACTTGCTTAGTTCAAGATGTAGTTCATGGTCTCCATGCTCTCTGCCTGACCAGCTGCCAGAGAGAAGCTGAAAAAACCCATAACAACAATGCCATTGTGGAAGAAAAAAAAAAGGAAAGAGCTTCTCTGATGAAGATGCAGACTGACTTCACAGCTTTAGGGACTGTACTGCCTGTACTCCAAATTGTCAACAAACCACCAGAGGAGTCCTACATGTGGGCACACTTCTGACATGGTCAAAGGTCACATCAGTAATTTCTCTCTCACGGGGATTAATATTTCATATTGGTCCTCTGCTGGGAAATTCAAGTAAATTGACGCTGATGATGTGCCCTTTACTTGCTGGTCTATGGACTTCATTAGGGCTGGAGAAGAACATTGTTTACTACAGAAGCCACAGCAAACATCTCTTTTACAAACCTGCCCATGCATTATTTCTTGCATTTGATCCCATACTGACACTCTGCTCTCTGAACATTCATTTCCCTCTTACCTTTTTTTCCCATGAAAGTGAACACAGACGACAGCATCAGAAGCCCACATGCCTGTGGATCCAGATCTGCAGTTTTGCAGCACAGTTCGAGAGGTGGGAGAGGTCACATGGAAAGCCAGCCCTCTGCATATGTTGGAAGCTTAGAGTTTTGGCTTTCTTTGAACTACTGAGGAATAAAACAGGGATTGTCATTTGCAGCTGAGAAAGGGGGAATATTAAAGCTCATTTATGAACAGTCACAGTACCCAGCTGAAGCTTTAGCAAATGTAATAGAAGGTCACCTAATCTACCTGCTCAGTTGACAATTTTCTTACAGACACCCTCCAAATGTCATACTTCTTGCATTTTGGGCACATTAATGTTTACATAGAAAGTGACAGAGTTCTTACTCTTGTGCCCCAGGATGTGTGCACTGCATCTTTCAATTTATTCTGTGTAAAATCCCTATTTTGGACTTATGACAGCCTTCACTGGATTGCATACTGGCAGACAGAGCCAAATGCCCAAGTCAGAGTTTTATACAGTATGTAGAGAAGGACTTTGGCTTCCTTATCAATATCCTTCTTCTCTTCCAAGGAAGCATCTTTGGCCTGGGTGTTTTATTATGATACTCAGTACGAAGAGTGCAACCCTGAGACAAATATTGAATGACTGCATACATGGCAAATAAAGTGAAGGTCTCAGCAGGTGATAACCAAAAAAAAAAAAAAAAAGCCAAACCTTTTGCACTACACAGGAAAGTACACAGAAATATCCAGTAGGAACTACTCAGCCAAGAATAAGGGATGAGGCACTTCCAAGACACCCCAAATGACAACCTTTGTCCTTATTACAGTGCTTGGTCCTGAGAGAGCTGAGCAGCCTTCTCTGCCAGCATCTCCAGTCAAACAAGCGCACGTGCACTCTGTGAGTCAGAAGCTTTCAGAAGAAAATGCTCAGACTACACCTAAGGATCACTTAACAAATGAATAACACTCAGCTACCTAAGGTGGAACCCACAGGAGCATGTTATGTTGTGCAGCAGTTTACTTTATGAGCTGAAAATTACAACTGATAATACTGTCTAGCTCCTGTCATGAGAAAGACATTGAAATTGCTGACCTTCCACAGAAGATAATCTCAATTCATTCAAAACAGTAACATGCCATAAAAAACAGCGTACACCAGTGGTGCCTGTGTTACAGAAATAAGTATAACCAGTTCTGTACACTGTAATTTATACATAATAGCCATAATACACCATCTATACAAATATTCAGCCTGAATGTGCGAAAACAGGAACGAAGATACTAACCTGTACTGGGGTAAAGACATTTCTCAATACAAAGCTTTAAAAACATTACTCATTTGCTTTCAGCAATATTAAGATGAGGCAAATCTTTCAGCTTGTCCTTAGAGACATCTTAATTCAAGCTCTGCAGTTATCATATTAGCACAGGTACCAGCTGTCAGAAGCTATAGGTTATAATATTATAGGCTTGCTTTATTTATTTTAAACTTTTGTTAACGTTGGAGAGAGACCCTGGGAAATGTGGTGGTATAAAATTCTTATGAGCTCTTCCTGATGTTCAAAGATGCTCAATTAATTCCTACTTCCTTGAATGAGAGAGTCTCAAAAACAGGGATGGTGCAAACAGTGTGTCATCTAGTATTAATAGAGAGAAAATGTAAAATGTCTGCAATACCAACAGAAAGGTCTTTAAACCCATACTTCATGTTACCCTTGGTAACCACTATCACTGTCAGCTGTATCAGTGTTCAAGGTTCTTCAGAAAACTGCAGCTTGGGCTACCCAGGGCACACACACACACGTACACAAACCCATAACCCTAAAAAGCACATTCCTGCCAATAGTACTTACCTTTTCAGCTATTGCTATTTTATTTCTCACTTGGTTGAGGAAAATTATGTTTCTTTAGTAAATAGTCCTACAGGTCAGTTTATGACAAGCAGCTAGAAACACACATATGTCTTATTTAGGATTCAAAGTAAATCTCACAAAAATCCCATTTTCCACTAGAGAGTTAGGATTAAATATTTCTGTTGGTAATATCCAATACTTAGGTGGTGTTCAGCTCCACAATGACCACATTTTTGGTCTGTGCAAGTTGCTTTCCTGAGGACTGAGCTCCACTGTCAGTGGTGGCAGGTGTTCCAGACATTCAGGGTTTAACTTAGATCTGCTTGCTCCAGAGGGGACACAGAGGCCTGCTCTTTCTTGGAGACTGCATCTTTTTGGGGTTTTGTTTACAAAAATAGATTGCTTCAGCAGGGCAGAAAAAACCAGAATGGGATATAATAGGAAAAATCCTCTTTTCCCTTCTCCTCCCTATGTTGCTGCCCAGCAGTGTGCTGGTGGAAGGAAGACTACTTTTAAAGGGAAGGAAAGGGCTTCTTTGTCTGCTTGTTTAAGGTGAAAAATAACAGGCAAGTCTTCTTCCCTCTGTTTCTTCCTCTTTTTCCATTTATAACCCTCCTGCATAGTACAAATTGTGTATTTGCTGGTGCTTCCCCACTGCCCCATAGTTGCACCAATTATAAAGGGATGGGAAAAAGAGAAACTCCTTTTTCTTTTCTAGCTATAATCTTCCACAAATCTCAACTATTCCTGCTACAAAGATGAGCCTTGGTTTCCAAGCACTTCACTCAATACCATCTGTACACATCCAAGGACAAAAATGTCCCTTTTTTTCCTCAAAAGTGGCCTTGTATAGCTCTCAAGTTGCTGAGAGAGTTTGGCTACACAGGAGATTAGTTTTCTTGCTGAGAAATATCCTATTGTGGGAGCTGTATTCCTATCTTTTTAGAAAGTAGACAAGCAAGAGGAAATGTACAGATCACCAACTATGCTTAAAGACAAGGAAATGTCCAACGTATTAATAAATATCTCTAGAAGTAAGCACTGCTCTGCAGTGCTCACAAGTGTTCTCACTGAACCTCTCACCTATACCACCTGCAAGAGACTTTAATAATCTAAGACCCAACCTCATTAACAGATGATTTAAAAAAAAAAAAAATCTGACATTCTGCCTCACTCATACCAACGTCTTTTCACAGTACAAGCAGCCTAGGTGACTTTAAGTACAGCCACTGAATTTTGTTTTGGGCATACTGAGTTTTCATGAAACACTATCCAAGAACACCAGGTGTGGCAGAAAGACAACAGGGACTCAAGGACATGGTTGTTTTGGAGAGGTTCTTCAAGTTCTGGGTGTAGCTCTGGGCTTTCTGCATGTGCACAACACATGCACGGAAAGGCTCGACCTTCTTTTGGGAAAAAGGGAACTCTTCAGTTGGTGTTACAAAACAAAAAGGGGAGGTCTAACCACTATCTGGGTTTGATCTTAAAAGAAGAGTAACACTTGGGTTTAGCTCACCAGTGTCCAGAAAGGCTGTTCTGCTGAGCAGCTGGAGGACCCCATCTAACAGAAAAGCTTAAAATCTGTGAAAGAAAACTTAGGCCAGGAAGAAGATAGTGATGTCTGGAATATAAACAGCATGAAGGAAAGCAAAATTTAAAAAAAAAAAGTAATCTGAAAAGACAGCTCTATTATTTTAATGTCATGTTCACCCTCAGTTTGAGGAGTGGAAAATTAGTAGCCAGAGCTCATGAATGTGCATCAGTAAAATCAGAGTATTGGTGGCAGTCCAAGTACAAAAATTTTAGCTCCATTTTCTAGGGTCAGTGAAAATATTTTCAGTGGACATTTCTAAGCACTCATTATTCTCTCTTCTTCCGATTCAGGATACTTAAAAATAAAGTATAAAAGAGGAAGAAGAAGAAAAAAAGTGTGATTGAGAGGGTCTGGGTAGGCTTTGCTGGAATAACTGAGCCTTGCTTATCAACTGATGCTCAAACATCAGAGCACTTGATGGCTTATCAACACATTAAAAATACCTTGACAGTAGTTCTTTTGTTACAGTGTGGGTCCACAACATTTCTTTCTTCTCCATAAATACCCTGCTTAAGTTGTCTGACTGATCTTTAAGCACTTAAAAAGGAAAAAGGTCCACTAATGCAATTTCACTGTCATTGTTTTCAAAGCTATTGAACTGTAAACCTTGTGTGTGAGGCAGCTGATGTGTGAACACCTCATCGGGCAACCTCTCTTTAAGGAAAATATTTCAGGAGGTAAATTTAGTTAAAATGTATATAATTAGAACATGAAAAGGCAACTTATTTCAAGGAGCACATGAGATGCTTGGTATAATACTGGTATATGGTAAACTTAATTTCTTTTCTGCGTTTGGTCTTCACATATGTAAAAACCTATACAGACATGTTGGCAATTGTATATTGTATATATTTCATGCAAATATTGAATTTCTCTTTACTTATACTCTGAATTACTCAGCTCCCTGTGCATGAGATAAAAAAAAAGAGGAAACTAAGCCCTGAATATGAAGGTTTTTTTGCATAATTGTGAAGTCCACGAGAATTAGTTACATTTCTTTAACTTGGATCCACTATGATTTTTGAATGTAATTGAAACCATTCCTTTTTCACTGGTAATGTCAATACTTCGCTGTTTTGCACAAGAAGTTATGAATTATCACAAAATTCTGAAATTGACTCAGTACACATTTTCAGCAACATAAAGTGGTTTTCCTTGTCATTTATTTTTATTTCAGTTAGTCTATAAAATTAAATAGGCTTGATATTAAAGAGGAAGATGGATAAAACACTTGATTCACCACACTTGACCCCTGGCATAGTAGAAATTACAGAAAAAACTTTACATCAGCATTCTTTGATGTATTAGTTGATCATCAGTATTCAATTATTTAAAAGAGGATTTGTGGATTGTGTACTAATAGTAGTGACACATGACAAAATAGTAAAAAAAAAGGCTTCAGAGAGCTTAAAATTAAAAGAGAAAAAGAGAATATGGTCTGAGCTAATAGCTGCAAAAAATCTTGCACACAGAACATCTGGATTAGTCGGTGACACAACTTGCTTTAGATCATTTGGTTATTTAAATATTTGACAGCATTCAGTCCTGAGTAAATATTCTAGAATTTACAAATACATTCAATAAGAAAGAAAGCATCCCGAGAAGTGATCGTTCAGGACACTGTCAATATTAACAGAGACAGCACTGGGCTGGTCATCAGCCATGAAGTCTTTACCAGTTAGTGTGAAACCAGAGAGATTTGTCTTCTTCCACCCAAACCGTGTCTGCAGTGATGTACTGATAACCTTCAGCTGCACCTTACCTCAGACACACTGTGCTCTCCAAGTCACTTCTCAGTTTCCCTAAGCTGGCCAAATAACACACAAGGAACACAATAAAACCAGTTTGGAATGCCCCTGCTTCCCAGACCCACGCAATTTATCTCCTTTGCCAGATTTTCTTCTTCCTAAATCCCTGCTCCCCTCTGCCAAGTGCTGGTGAATTTTCTGCCGACTCTGTACCTTTAATAAATTAAGCAAGTTTTCATGAGATCTGTTATCATTATTATTCACAGAGAGGAGGGGTTTGTAGGAACTCTAGGAAGGATATACAAACTAGTAACATTCAGAAAAGGAAGAAGCACAAGGAAAAGACTACGACAATGCTACTCAGGGGACTTCCTTCACTGGATGCTGCTTCCTTTTGTGTTTAGTAGGTCCATGAAAGTGTCCAATTTCCCTGGAACACTCCTGTGGCTGTCCAAATTCTATAATACCAAGAGGAGGAAGGCTGCTACAAACTTAATTTCTTATGAAAAAATGCAGAAACATTTAAAAGTGGGCCATAATCCTATTTTTTCTCACTCATTTTTCTTTAGCATAAATGCTTTCTAAAGCAGAATAATAAAATAATGCAAAGAAGAAAACAATGTAGAATGGTTATTTTGCTTGGGGTTTTAAGATCTGTACTTAAAGGGGGAAAGGTTTGGTGGAATTCTTTTTGGGCATCTGGGTGTGGGTGGTCTTGGTGTTATTTTTAGTTTTAAATATCCCAAGAAACTGTAAAAGAAGTCATGAGTAAAAAAAAACCAACAGAAATTAACTAATCAAAATTTTCAAATCAGATAGCAAATGTCAATCTAAGACAAACTATAATATGTTAAAATTGCTGTTAAAAATTTGGAATTACCAGACAAAATAGCCCAGCAAGGTTCTAAGGCTACACTAGATAATAAAGGGGAAGTAGGGACAAAACCCAGCAGTGAACAGGAAAGTTACGAATGACAGAACGAGGAAAAAAAAAAAAGAAAAACAATGCCAAACAAAACACTAAAGTAACACCTCTCTTTTTCATCTAGATGTTAGCTGGAAAAAAAGAACTGGGTAATACCACCATACTGGTGACCCCTCCACTGCTTTGTGGGCAGTCAGAACAAGATGGGACTGGAAAGGATCTCCCAGGTTACTGAGATCAAGGTTATACCATTGCAGGCACAATGTCATGCAAACACTTGAATGAATTCTTACTACTCCAGCTGCACGCTGTCCTGCAGGGCTTGAGAAAGAATTTTCCCTAAATAAGTGTTCTTTCTCCCACTCATGCTGCTCCTCAGGTCCTGCTTTGCTGTGTGAAACAGGGAAAGCATTTTTACTCTCCTACTAAAGGTCCTTCTTTTCTCCAAGCCCTTCTTATCTTTTCCATCATGAATGTGTTTTTAATGAACACTCCTAACAAGCTTCACACAATACTCCAGATGCTGCAGGCTGGAAATGCTTCTCCTGACACATCTTCCAGTCACATTTGTCTTTATGGCACTTGCTCAGTGTTATCAGTGCATGACACTCCTCTGACCACCCAAAGGACTCATAACTGATGTGCCTGATCTGCGTTCCAAGCAACACAGATACACATTTAACTCGAACACTGAACAAACTGCAGAGCAGGAGGCTCCTTCTCTCATCCAACAAGGTATCACTGTCTGATGACTGACAGCAGAACAATACCCTGCACGAGCAGCTTCCAAGTGAAGTTACTCATTAGTGCAGATGTTGTGAAGGTAAGAAGCCATCAGAACTTGGCAGGAATAACTTTGTCATTAAGTTATTCAATCTCTGAGTGACAAAATGATTTGTAGATGACTGTGCTGCGTTCTCTGCCTTTCCTTCTCACACTCCAACACTATGAAGGAGTGCAATTTGGGATATTTTCCCTCGCAACTGTATTTCTTTCTGGTCTCCTGTCATCTTCTAGCAAGGATGGGAGTAAGAGGTTTGGATGTCACCGCTGTTCAAACATTGTGAAATGCAGCAGAAATGGAGCTGTTAACGACAGAGCACAGCACAGAGCAAGGAGACATGAAAACATACAGCTCAGCTGGAAGTCTGGAGATATCTTAAGGAGACAAGTCATGAAGAGTAGAGCAGAACCTTATCCTAACCACGTGCTCTCAATAAAGCCTGGTGACATGGTATAAGGCATTTTCAAGTCCTAATCTTTCAGTTTGGCTTGGCTGGGGATGAAAGTCAATGTGTGAGTACACTGTCACTGTGGGAAAGGCAGACTGTATAGAAGACAACAGAGCAGCCACAGATCAATGCCACAAAACTTTCTAAATGAGGACCTCCCCTGAAGTGGGTAAAAATATTTCAGGGAAATGTGGAGGCAAGCACAGGAAAGTGTTCTCCAAATGGCGTCTTCTCATGCCTGCAATTCAAGGACCTCCTATGCAGGCAGACACAAGGCACTTTCCTGCTTCAAAATGAGCTGCAAATATCTCTAAGACAACCACCATCCCTTTTGATGTGAGCATCGTGCTTGTCATTAAACTCCGTTGCCAAACCTTCTGAGCTGACTGATGAACATAGCTATGCTGGCACTGTGCACACACTGACGCGAGACAGAGCATCTCATGTGCAGGGAACAAAATGTTACAATCCTGAGCAACAGGTTATTCAGGACAATGGTGAGCCAAAGGACAGAGTCATGAACAACTGGTACCATGATTAAAAGGGACAAATAAACTGTTTGTGATACAAATATTACAAAAGGACTATTAAAAAAACCCCACTTTTTTCCCAATATGAAATTAAAGGGACACACCAGACCATACTCTATTCATATAATTATGCAATATGCGTAGTGAGAGATGTTTACATCCACAGTACCTCTCCTAGGGCCAGTTTCCACAAACACACTTGCACAACTTCACTGCTGTCACAGTCTCATTAACCCCTAATGACCATTTCCACTCGGTGGCTGTGATTAATTAGTCTGCTTTAAAAAGCAAGCTGCTCTGTGCCAGAAAACACTGAAATTGTGCATTAAACACACAGGGACGCAGCTGGGCCTCCAGTCTTCAGCTGCATCAGGACTTCTCAAAGGCTCTGAGGGCTGTTTTGCCATTCCCATGTGACAATGTGAGTCCATGTGCCAGCACAGACCTGCCTGTTGCTGTTGCCACTGCAAAACTGCTGTTTCTTTCTGCAAAGGGAAAGGGTTTCCACCATTATGCTATGGCTCATCCAACCACACAGACTCTGGAAATAAAAATAGCCATCAACATCAGCAGCCTGACTTTTAGATGTGTTAAAAATGTACAGCTCTAAGAGTTACTATACAGAAAAGGCGGAATTCTTTCTTGGTGCCTAGCACCTAAGTATCCAAATATGGATATCTTTTGATTAATTACCTGTCAAAACCCCATGGATTTGCAATATTATTCCTCCAGCTACCTTCTAAGAGATCACTTTCCTGCCTTTTAAATGCAGATCTAGACTCAGGTGCATATGTTGATCCCTAAAGAGCCATTTCTGTATCAGATGATTCATTTTCTGCATATGATAAGGTACAATAAAAGCAGTCACCAATAAACCACACCACCTCATAATTTACCTCGTTTAATTGCTACATTTAAGAGCTTTGCACGATGAAGAGCTACTGGTAAGTTTTTTCCCTCACAGGTGCAGCCTCTGTTCCTCTGCAGGTGCATGTAAAGATTAGTGAAACATCGCTTGGTTTAGCTTTGCTTGGATTCAAATGCCACAGAGGAACCCGCCTTCCTGTCCTAATTGATGGTGTGGGACTTTAGACAGGAAGAACAAAACCCTCTGTGGTCTGTGTATAGAAGGCACCAAAAAAAAAAAAAAATTGGCAACAAGCTTAACCAGAGACTAAAAGTAAACCACAAATGAGTGGAAAATCCAGCATTGCCCATAATGGTTATTTTTGTCACTATCAGGATTTTTGCTGTGACCGTAATCTCGTACAAATAAAGCCATTTACCAGCAACACATCAAAAAGGCATTATCAGGAAAATCAGCCAGATAGACTACTTCAGCTAGAGCAGTGCATGCAACGCTGCCCCTCTTAAAGGCTCAGATTTATGAGGCAGAAACATTGCTCCAGGCGGTTTGCAAGAATAGGTACAGGAGGCAGAGATTCCAGGGAGGAGGGTGTTGTGTTGTGGTTAAGGGTTATAAAGCTGCGTTTACACCATGCTCCTCAATAGCTATAAAATTAACTTAGATATTTCAAGAAAGGACAAGCACAAAACTGTCAGCACTGCAGAAACAAGGGTGGAAAAAAACCTTTTTTTTCTCCTTCAGTAAAATTCCTGTCAAAATGGAAAACAGTGGATTTATGTAGAGGTATCAGAAATGAAGTTAAAGTTTCATCTGCAGAGAGTTCAATTTAGAAACAGACTGTGAGAGAGGAGGAGAGGACAAGGCGTAGGAAATTTAACATGCTTCCCAGGCACATGCTGTGACAGTATGAATCTCACCTCCTAAAGCCAATGAATCAAAGGTATTGAAGATTCAAGCATTTTTCTCCTGGCAGTGGGTGGCCTTGTCCCAAAATCCAGCTGCCTTTCTGTATGAGACAGCTGAAATCATCTTCACATCGACACTAGATTTATGTTATTATGCAGATCATATCAAACATATATGCTCTGTTGAGTTTTCTCACAGTATAATTGCCTCCTTCTCCAAGCTAAGCACATGTCTCATCACAAAAGATCCAAATAGGTCTTTAGGCATACCCAAAATAATCAACAAAGTTATTAGATGACTATAAATAGCCATTTTCTCTTTCTTTCCACTCTTACTCACTGACTTTCATCTACTTCAGATTTTTTCAGTGGTGACCTGGAGCTCAGCTCTTTTCAGAAGCAGAAGTGGAGGGCTAAGCTGAAGAGATCTCACACTGAGTACCTACTTGATTATTTAACAGTCAGGGCCACAGAGTGACCACACAAGCTGCCAACGTGGCTGGGAGCAGCAGTCCATGCAAGTCAGCCACGTTGTCCTCAACACTGACCAAAACAGGCCCCTTTAGGCAAAAATCCTCACAGGCAGCTACACACAAGAGCATGGAGTGTGTTAGAAACCTTTCCATTGAAGCCAAGGGGTCCCATGCTAAAAGATTTATATCCCTGTCCATGGTGCTTACAGAATCACAGAACTGCTGTGTACGATCCTGATGTCCCCTCATTTTCTACTCTTCCTCTACAGTGAAGAGTCCCAATTATACATACAACAGGCTTTCCACAACACTAAACATTCTACTTTTTTTCCTTGGAAGACTCTCAATCTCTGCTGCAACCCTTCATCACTGGCCCTTTTTTCTCTAGCCCAGATGTGAGCACCAGCTGTGCCTTTACCACTCAAGATCTTGTCATTTCCATCAAAAGGAGAGTTTTTACTCCAAAAATCTGGTGTACCAGGATTTGGTCTTTCAAATAATTTTTTAATCATTCACTTAATAGCACAAAAGAATCAGTGCAAGGTCTCCCAGTGTTCATATCCACCTCTCAATGCAGCAGTTCTGCAACAATTTAGAGGAAATAGCTTATTACTTAGTGATAGCTGGTATTAGCCCTGCTGGCTTTTATACCATGTTAATCTAAAATGGGCATGTGAGAGTGTGGTATCTCCCTCTGCAACTATATGCATGTGATTTAAAGCAGGGTATCCAAATAAGAATTTAGGGGGCTAATTGTAGATACTCACTTTCTAAAATGGCAGCATTAAAAAGATGCCACTTCATTTTGTAGTTAGCACCAGGCTTTTCAGCAACTCTCCAAGTGCAACTTAGCATTATCCTTTCAAAGATCTTCATCTCTGAATGAGCCCAGAACCCAAATATCCTGATTTAGACACCAAGTCTAAATGTGTGTGTGGTATACTCATCTGGGCATCTAGTCCTTGGAAAGAGCAGCTGGAAGCCATGAGTGTTTCATTTAAATGCTGTAGTAGGATCTGAGCTCTTCTGAAAGCCAGATATTCAGGGTTAAAAATCTATAAGCATTCAGGTCAGTAAGAATTATCATCTCTGTTGGAAAGGACACATTTGTTTTACTAGATAAAGCAGCAATCATTTAGCTGTTTTTCTCACAGCAAGAAATCCCATGTTTCATGAATTTATGAGAGTGTGGCCAAATCCCGTATGCTTTATCTGTGTTTGCTGTATGAAGGAAACAGGTAAGGTTTGCAATAAGACAGAGAACTAGCTGAAAAGCTGCTGTCAAGATTTCAGGTTTCAAGTAAAACAGATATTCTGAAAGGCTCTACTAATTCAGCAAGAATAACTGAAGTCTGAAGACTAAAAATATTAGCCTAAGGAAGATCCTATATAAAGTCTGTGCTATTCTGCTAAACAGTTTCTACTCCACTGATGCTATTAGGGTGGCACTTTAAGTGTTGCTACGAAGATCTGAAGTATGTTGAGCAGTTTCCTTAGTTAGGGAAACTTATTTGACATCTGTGAATGTGCCATTTATATATTGCATACGTAGCAAGAAAATACTGATTTATTGGTGTAGCTGGTTCTTGAGTAGAATAGACTTATATATTCAACTCCAATTTATCTACTACCTTGTGGGAGGGACAAGAGGGCAGAGCTTGTGCAATGGAACAAAAGTAGTATTTGTTCCTTACTGGTTTTGGAAAAAAGCTTCCATTTTTTTTTTTTATAATATCTGCAAATAACAAAGAGAATTCCCTGCTGAAGATGTCTCACCACACATTTTCTAGCAAAAAGCTTTAATCATACCAAACATGAGGTTGACCACATGCGTGACACCTGCAAGTCTCATCTTTGCCAAGATCCTGTCTATCCTATTAGGTAACACAGTTTTACTTCTTTGGGCTGGTGCATAATCCTCGAGGAACAAAGCTGCCAAGGCTTACCATTTTATGGAGTTTCATATGCTATTTACTGTTTCCTCTCAAGGCCACAAGCCTGAGAATATTACATGCCCACCCACACATACAAACACATCTCTTCTTTTAATTGCATTCCCAGCCCTGGAGATTACAGATCCTCCTGGAACTGCAAACTATGTGCATCCCAAAATACCAAAACCAACCTGAGATGCATGCAATCTTTGGATCTTTTCTGCCTAGGATTTTTGGGGTGCGGGGAGAGGGGGAAGATTTCTGATTTGGGAATGCTCCTGGTGGGCCAAGTTTACCCCATTGCAACAGCTCTGAGTCACTCGCTGCAACCCATCTGGTAGGATGCATCCTGCTCCTGGCACAGCAGCGGCTCTGGTGCGGCACACGGAGGGGCTGCAGGTGCATCCAGCCTCTTGTTACCTCAGGACTGTGTGGCTGGGAAAGACAAACGCATCACAGAGGCTGCAAAATTAAGCTGGAAGTGGTGTGCACCCACCAAGGGTGAGGAGGATCCAGAACCTGCCTAGGAAGGACCAAGCCCTCGCCAAGATGGATCACGGGAAGACTTTCTGGAGGGTGAATGCTGAAACATCAACACTGTTTCCTTAACATATTCACAGGCAGCATCAGCTCGGGTGAATTGAGAGCTCCAAAGCTGGAAACACAGTGCACTAAAACCATTTGTGATGATGGGCCAGCTGCAGTGGAGATATCATTACAGCCAATGTCTTGGCTTGCTTCAACTGCCATTTATGTCCTAGCACAGTAAAATTGGCCTTTATTTTGCATTTCTTGAAAAGTGACTTAAAGACTTACTTTCACACCATTTTTTTTCTGTCAGCAGAACATATTTTGGAGCCTTGGTTGGTTTTGTTCTTTTTGTATTTTTTTTTAAAGCCAGTGCCTTAAAAAACTCAGTAATTTCAATGAGAAGACAAATGTTAACTACTTCAATAAATACAAACCATGAAAGAAGTGAAATTATTAAACTTTCTCCCCTCTTGGAAGCCAGAGAGAATTTCATATCTGTGGGATGTACTGACTGTCCAACTGTTTGCTTAAATATGTTATTTAAAGTATTCTTAAAAATACTGTTTCCTCATAACATTGAGCATCCCCATTACCCTAACCATCAAAATGATTTTCATAATGAATGCAGGGTATTCATTCTTAGTTGATTCGTGACAACGAGGAAAATAGAAAGCGGACAGAAAATCATGTATAGTTGTGCAGTGTTTCTATGATGCCGAGCATGAATGGCCAAAAAGGTCAAGCTAATAATTTCTACACTTGTACCATTTTGGGCCATCCTACTCAGTTACTGTGGAAATCAAAGATTCTTCCTTTCTTGATCACCCCTGAAAAATGAACAAGTACCAGCAGCCTCACTGTACTATTATCAGCCCTCAAGTTCTAAGCTGAGAGAAAAAAAAAAGCTCAAAATATAATAAAGAAGGTAGGAATACATCTGCCTTTGTAAACAAAATCACACTGATGAATAAATGGCATCCATGCTACTACTGCCAGAGGCAAAACTGTGACCTGAGAAAAGCATCAATCTCTTTGAGTTGCTCTAGCCTCATTGGGATTGCTATATTTATTAATATCCAGATTTTTCCCATACATCAGTTGCTACTACTGCTTCGTACTTTCTCCCCTGCAAGGTCAAAATGTAACTCATACAGTGTTACTATTAAAAATTAAAAAAAAAAAAAAAAAGAAAAGAAAGGTTTGTTTCCAGTCAGCTCAAAGTCACCATGAAAGACAGACTGATCTGCACACAGAGCAGCCTAGAAAGGAGCTTCAAACTGTAGAAGCAGGGATGCTAATAGAACCACACTGAAAGGTCAATACAGTTCTGAAATTAAATTAAAAAGAGCAAAAGAGCCTGCTCTGTGCTTTCTTAGATGTTCACGTCCATGTGAGGAGCACAGCTATAACTCAGCTGTGACACCCACGCACCTCAGCAGGCTCCTGCGCCACATAGCACATCCCAGCCTGGGGTGCTGCTGCTGGAGGGGGTGCAGGGTGATGCCACGATGATTTTTTGCCTTTTCTTTTATACCCCTTTTATATACTTTTTCTATATTCTTAGTGCTTCTAGCCCACATTCTTAGACCTAATATTTTGTTAAGCCAAGAGACCAAACATCTTGGCCGCCTCGCAGTGAGGGGTCAGAGAGCCCCAGACACCAAGGGCCTCTCTAGAACACATTCTGTAAACTGAGATAGGCCCAGCCAGGGGAAGGTTCCTCGGGGTGGGGGGTTCACTCGAGCCTCTCATTGGGGACCCTTTGATGGATGTGCTCATTTGTAAGGCCCAGAATGTGATCCCCGACTGCCCGTGGGTGGGCATTCCGTGTGCTCTGCGGGCATTGCCCCTGGATGTGCTGCATCTAAGGATCCTGCAATAAATAGCCAGGGAAAAACCTTTTTCTCCCTTCTAACCATGTTTAACTCTTAATTTTAGGACCAGGGAAAGGCATCAAGGGTACCCCAGCAATGCATGCTCTGAGGACCCTGTCTAGCCTTATCACCCCCATAATTTGCCTCCCTCACATTTATCTGGCAAGCAATTCAGCACTGCCACCTATGAAAAGCTGGAGATGACAATGATCCACTACAGATCACACCATGGGAGCTCTCCCAGAGCCATCCACTCCCCATGGGATGGTCTGGAGCAGGGCTACAGGCTGAGCAACGCCTGGGGTGACCATAGCTTATTTTCTGCCCAAAGCAGGCAGGACAGTCCCAGCCCTGGCAAACAGGGATCCCTCCAACTCCACAAAAGGAAGCACCCTGCCCCTCCTCCCTACTGTGAGCCACGTGGCTGCGGGAACTACGATGGAACAGCCACCCTTGAGTGGCAGTCCAGGCCCTGGTGGAACATCATACAACGTTCACAGGGGACATCAGACACCTGCTGACCTGCTCCAGCCCAGTTGCCCTTCAGCAGGCACAGCCATCCCCTCTTGGCCAAGGCAAAAACACCCCCAAGGGAAGGGGCACAGAAAAATGATTGCTGGAAGACAAATTCCAGCAGCTCATTCATCCTGGTGAGTTCAGACGTGCTAAAAGAAGATAATCTCTCTGCTGTTTACTTTTGTTCGTGGTTTGTTTTCAGGCACAAAGTAGCCAAATTGGGTCTCAGCCGTGGTGCTGTATAAGAGCTTGTTGTTACTGAAGCTGTGCAAGTAACACCATTCTGGCTCACATGTGTTGTGATAAGCAAGGTTTTAGTTCTCATATTCATAACGCTAACTTTTGAGTGTAAATTTGCCTGAGATGCGAAGTATACTCAAAGCCCCATCAGGTCTAACGATTTCAGTCAAAGACATCATCTAAGATTGCCTTGAAACCTTATAGAAAATAACTAAATGTAGGATTTTAACAAGGTCCAGGCAGGATGAGTTTTGATTGCTTTCAGATGTGACAGCAAAATCTGAATACTCATAGCTGTTTCTAAATTTAGGCAAGAGCTATAAATCTCTCTCTCATTTGTCAGTTAAGTTCCAGTTCTGCTGCTCTACTCAAACGCTTGGCAGGATTATGCTTCTGTGTTTTATTTCCTAATCTGACCATTATGGTAACCAATTTATTTCTATGTAATTTAATTATCTTTAGCTGTTCTGCATCCTTGGTGCTCTCTGACTACTCCATCTCCAGCTATTTAATTTTCACTCTTCTCCTGCATTTGAATGATTGCTCTTTACATAGATTGCTGGCATGGAAATGTTGCTTAACTTGTAGCATCTGCTGGCAGAGCCATCATTTTATTTCAATACATCATCTGGCCAAGGGGATGGACCACGGAACTTTGATCTTTGGTCCTTAGGGTTTGCATTCAGAAGCCATTACTTTCTTACTGATTTTAATAAAGTTGCTTTGCTTTTTCCCTCCCTTGGTTCCTGTTCCCATTCCACCACCAGATACTATTTGCAAAGCAGAGGCTTTCTTTGATCCTTGCAAGTCCACCTTTAATTCCTTTATTTCTATTTTAAAATCCTGCCAGGCCACTGCTGGGAGATTCAAGTTGAGGAAGAACCTACTTCCTCCCCTTCTTGGTGCCACTGATCTTAGCACAAGTTCCACAGCTGAACTCTGTGGAATGCAGATTTCACCTCTGCCTACAATACAAATGTATTCCATCTTCAAAGTCCTCCCAGGGGCCCAGCAGTAGCTTTGGCTTCTCTCAGGGCAGCCTTTCCTTGGAGCTGCCTCCAGCTCCTGGGTGCTCCCCTGGAACGTACATCCCTTTCCTCAGTGCATAGCAACTGCAGGGTACAGGCATCATTTCTCTTGTTTAGCATTCTCCCTGTATCACCTTTCTTACAGCTGTTCTGCCACTGCAATATTTGTAAAAGTATAATAACCTAAAATGTGGCTTTGGAAAACAGAGGCATTTCACACAAACTTGCCTTCAATTTAGCCATGTGTATGTGTGTCTCAGAGGAAAGCAGCATTCCTCACACCTTTTTCAACATTTTTCTAAATTAATAAGTCTCAAAATAGAATAGCTGCAGATAAATTTACTTATTAGACAACAGCTGCCAAAATCTGCCACTCACAGGTGTATGCAAGATGTATTTCTCTACAGTAAAGAAGAAATTCAATCTCCAAATGGTTTCATTTGGCACTAAGACAGAAGTTCTTTATTCTAAATGCATGTCTACAAGGTTTCCACACAAGTTTTACCTTTGTGGTATATTAAAAAAAAAAATCTTGTTTAATGCACTGTTCTAAGGGCAAACTACAATTGGCAGATGATACCTTAAAAAATACAAAACATACTCAAATTATCTGCTGATCTTTCTGAAAGCCTGCACACCTCTTCCCACTTTTTTTTACCCACTTTTTTTTTCTTCTTGGCTGGTTTCACCCTAACAGACCATGCAGTACCTCTCACCTGTTTTGCTTCAAACTAGTCACTGCCCACTCTCTGAAGTGGGAACTCAGGTGCCACTCCCCAGTTTGAAGATTTTTCAAGGGTGAGAGAAAGCTGAGTATGTGGTGAGATGACAGGATACAGGATTCAAGTCGGGTCTGGCCAGACCATGTACTAGAGTGAAAGAATATTATCAGCTATTCTGGCTTGCTCTGATTTTTTTTTTTTTAAGACATCAGCAGAAATCACACAGTGATTCCTCAGCGTGAGTTTACAGAGGGAACGTGATGCCCACGCGAAGAAAACCAAAGTGAACTTAAGTCATCCACTGAGAAACTGGTAGACTTTGAATGAAAGCTGAAAGCCTGGTGGAGTTAGTTCAGTGGTGGCAGGCATCTGCCAGCTGCGCTGACCCTGCTCCCCTTGCACATCACTCCTCTGTGCCATCCCAGCTGCACACAAACAGCCTTCCCCAAGACAAGCTTTCAGGGACGAGCATGATTTATCCTGCAAGCACTGCTCCTGCCTGCTGGAGGTGGACTTGATTCAGAACTGGGAGAATATTCTGGACATTCTCCTTAGCGGTCCCTATGCAGACGTGGGGATGTTAGAAACAGGAGCCCAGTGTCTGTGGGAATATCACCTGGTACCAGGAGCTGACTGCAGACAGAAAGAGCAAGAATAAGCAGGAAGGTGAGAGCATAAAAGTCTACGACTGCATTGCAACAGGAGCCAGAGGTCACAACTGGGACTATTATTTTCTGGCAGGAGAGAAATAGTAAATCGATGCTTCATTGTGATCTGGTGGCTGGCTGACATCTATGGCACCCTGCCACAGGTGGCTCACATGACAGCCTCCTGCAGTTTATCTTCCACACTTAGGAACATCACAAGAAACAGAACAGTTTCTCAAGATATATTGTGTTTGTGTTTCCAGAAGCCTCTGAAACCTCACAATAGAACAAAACAAGACCAAACACAAAGCAACATGCCCAATGTACAGGTACCTGAGGTCTCAAAAGCAAGGAAGTTCCAGAACTGGCTTTGTCAGTACTACCTTAGTTTTATTTTTTTTTATCTTTTTATAATTACACTGTCTTAAATGCAGGAGAAAATATTAGACACGTTTTAACAAAATACTTAGAATTATGACATACACCTGGAACCTGTGTGGGTGAATTTGGGTGTTTGGTGATTTTTCAAACACACGAGGTCATGCAACCTTTCTGCTGTCTAAATACTTCAAATTGCACATCTCTGTCCCAGAAGATGTTTATCTGGGAACCTTGTACTTCAACCATGTAAAAAAACCTTTTAGTTTTCAGGCTGAAAATACACCCCAGAAGGCACACTCCAATTTCCTTGGTACTGCCCCTCGATCCAGCTCTATAAACGGACCCCCAGCAAACTAACTCACTCTAATGTCAACCAAGGAGTAATTCTGCTGCGCTCCAAGTACTTGTTCTGCTTTCCTTGCCAACATCACCAGAAGCAGGGACAGAAACTGCACTAAAACACAGGCTGTGGTCCCAGGATCCTTTAGCCTGACCCTCAGGCAGGAGAGCAGGGATGCATCAGCAGACCTGTGCTTCTGATGAGGTAAATTGTGAGCAAGCCCTGATGTGAAATTGCCAGGTACGAGTCACCTGCTGGTTATGATAAATTTTGTTTGCTCCATTATTACAGGCAATATAAAACCAGGGCATTGCACAGCTTCTGCACATACATCCAGTGCAGAGAGGGATTTCTCACAGGTACATGTGCCTCCAGTATCATTGCTTCAGTATTTATCCCTGGCTCCATTCACTTTCCTGCTTAGAGCTCACACCCAGCTGTGAAACACTGGCTTTTTTTTTTTTTTTTTTTTCAACTCAGTTAATGATGGAGCTTTGCACATATTAACAATTGAAGCTTTAGAAATAAAAGGTCCCACAAATTTTGCCCCAAAGACATCCTTCTAAATAGAGATCTGGGTGTTACAACCCCAGATTTTGTCAGAAGTTTTCAGTGTCACTGTAAAACCATTTATGTTTCAGCATACCAAATGGACATGCCTACATATTGGATTTTTTTTGTGGCTAGACCATCCAAGACAAGCAAGGTGACATCAATGGTTTGCCAGAAGTCAGTGGCTGTAAGACGCTCCAAGTTTACTACTTAAACTTACAAAAGCAAACTGGCACTAATCTGTACTTTGGAGTCCATTTAAACAGGCAATACTTGCAAATGCTAATTTTGCATAAACCCTGGTAATGTTTATTAATGAAAGAGACAATATAGTATCAATTAGGAAATGTTCAGCAGCTAGTTAATAATAGACAAAATAATCCCCTTTGGCTCCTCAGCTGTCGTAGCAAATGTTTAACAATGAAGATATCTAAACTTGAGCAGCCTAATTAAAGAGGCTTTTCTCCTTATGTACCTTTCTGTCCTTGAATGTTTAGCTCAAATATATCAACAATTGAGATTTACGAAGGTAAAGCCTAACTACACATTCCCTTTCACTGCTGCACTGTCACAATATGTTGTCAGGGGCTACACAATGACAAAAGCATCTCTAGTTCAGGGGTAGACCAGGACACACAGCCCTCGGAGTGCTGGAGATGACATTCCTTCTTGATCAGCATCTACACCTTGACTCGTGGCTGCTGTACCACAGGAATGCCACCCATTCTGATAGCAGCTCTCTATTTTCTCATTTTGCCTTTTTCAGATCTGCCCCTGCACAGTCCAGGATGGGTTAGCACTCTCTCTTACACAAACTATGAGGAACTGCAAGTCAAGAGGATGCAGGAACCCTGATGACACATCCCAAGGTCAGCCTGGCACATGTGCAGGATTAGCAGTTTGGGCAGGCAGTGTTTTCCCTGGCTTCCTAGCAGCTCTGCATTAACACAGTCTCCAGAGCCAAGTACTGTGAAATGCTGAAGTCGCTGCTGGGGGCTGCAAGAGACTTGACAGCATGGCTTCAGTTGCCTGTTTCTGCTCAGCAAGGAGCTGCCCAGAGAGAGGCTTCAGACCTTTGAGCAGTGTTGCAGTGCACGCGTTTGTTTACTCATTTATTATATGGTTTTTGTATGGTTTTGTAAATTGTTTGTCCCCAGTTTCCCCTATTCCCGGTTGGTTCCTCCCTGGGCTCCACTCTCTGCCTTTTACCCTGTCAGTCTAATTGTCCATCTCCCAGTTACCCTGCCCTGTTTATGGAATATTCTTTTATACTTGGCACCCCATCTGATACTGCTGTTAACCCTCCCTCCTGGACCTTCGAGATTTGTCAATGTTATGCCTGTTATGCCCTGGATCCTCCCGTGTTATTCCTGCATTGGTTACAGTTATTGCACCTACCCTTGTACCTCCCCCCTTTAAAGCCCTGTGCCACCCATTGATTTTTGGATTTGGTCGCTGGTCCTCCTGAGAATAAACCCTGCCAGAATCCAGGCCAGACCCCACCTCTTTACTGCTCGCTTCGCCATCCCGCTGGTGCTCATCTGCCACCCCTGCTCTCGCGGCGTTGCCCTGCCGGCGCTGCTGCCGTGGTGCTCTGTGCAGAGGCTCCTCCTGCGGCTGCCTAGGGGATCTCTCCCGTCTGTCCCGTACTGGGTGTGGGTGATCGAGGGCTCTCCCTCGGGATCCGGGCGAGGGCTGAGCCCTCGAGCCGTGCGCCCCCAGGGAGCAGAATCCTTTCTCCCCAGGACATCCCTTCTCTCTGTCCTTGCTGCTTCTCAGTCACATCTCAGTTCATTATCCAGCTTTTCCACAGCAAGACTTCAGAGACTTATCCCTCCTTCAAGGCATGTTGAGTTGAAATTTGCTGTCACTTACCCACACCATGGGAGGAACAGTATTTCACTACAGGTGCTTCCAAAAATTAAGTGAATTACAAGAAATACTAATGAATTAATATAATAATAATATGCTCTGTTATACTAATTGTTTCTATCATATTACAGCATAATAAATATAATGAATACTCTTTTCTCTGGTGGCCAGTGACAGGACCGGAGGGAATGGCATGAAGCTGTGCCAGGGGAGGTTTAGGTTGGATATCAGGAAAAGGTTCTTTGCCCAGAGGGTGGCTGGGCACTGGACCAGGCTCCCCAGGGCAGTGGTCACAGCACAAAGCCTGACAGGGTTCAAGAACATTTTGGACAATACTCTTGGGCACATGGTTTTACTCTTGGGGCTGTCGTATGAAGGGCCAGAAGCTGGACTTCGATGATCCCTGTGGGTCCCTTTCAACTCAGGATATTCTATGAGTCTATGAATTACTGTGATCTGTTCTTCTTCCTTCCCTCAAATCCATAGCACCAAGGTCTGCTTTTCTTTAGGGTCCTTCTCACAGGCTCGCATGGCATGGGGATTAGCAGACAATGCAGAACTGTCTGAGAGCATTTCAGCAGGAAACAGTGTCAAATTAGCTAATTTAACATGATAGATTGTGATAAATTGAATGCTTGGGGTGCTACATGCTCGAACTATGTGGTGCTGTGTAGCACAGCAAATGTATTTCCTAAAAACCCCTAACTGGGCAATTTCATCCATACAAAAATGCTATTAAATATGCCTTTGCTTGTTGTCAGACACTTTCTTCTCCCTCTCAGCAGCTATAAAACATATGGTTTACACTGCTAAGAGCCTCTGTAAATCATGCTGTAATACCTGTGGGTTATGCTTAGCCATAGACATGCCTTCAGCTGATGTCAATTGTTGTAAGAGGCCTGACGTCAGAGCCGAGATCATTTACAGCAGCTGAGGATCTGTGCTCAGCGCTTACCAAGGCAGGCAAATGAGAAGGGATTTGGCTTTAGGTTCAGGGGGACTTTAAAGTAGAACTTGGTCTTGGGAAATTAAAGCCAGGCAATGACTCAAATCTGGTCCTTGTCTGCTTGAGAGCAGATCTATAGATATAAACCTGTTAATCTTGACTCTCCTGCTTGCTGCTCCAGCTGCCCTTTACCTTATACAGCATAAACCTAAAGAAACATCTGACAACAACATGAATACATACATACATAAATAAAATTTTAGAGGTATTTACCATTTGTCTCATCCTCTGAAAAGAGAGGATGACAATACCCTCTCATAGGAGCTGCTAGGACAAATGCTGAATCTTCTCACCAGCTTCTCTATACACGAAGGAAAGGGGAGGCTTGAAGAGGCACCTCCACACTATAATTCACCCACCAGAGAAGAGAAACTTCATCCAGCTCCTACCTCCCAAGGATGAACAGGAATGTCTCCTGGACTGTAACCACAGCAGGACTCCAGGCCTCCTCTCAGGGAGGGTTTAGTAGGAGCCTTCTTTTAGTAAGAGGAACACAGCAGCTAAGTGCTACAGCCTAGGGGTAAACCTCCTTCACAGCTGGGAGGGTTTTCCAAGCCACTTCTTAAGCAAAGTTCCAGGCAGCCCTCACAATATTTTAAGTTTTGCATTGCTGCACTGCATATAAACCTCACAACCAAGGTTTTTGCAATTTCCACACCACGGTTTTATAATAGCGCAACGCAATAAAGATTCAGGAAGATAAAGAGTAAAGCACACCATAACCATCTGATAGGAGAACAACCTCAACCTTCCCTACCTGCAGGAAGCTGTAGAACTCACAGGGTTAAAAATTATTTTTTCAGTCAATCTCATTATGCATCCCACACACTAGAACTTATCTGACATGGAAGGGAATAGATGGATATAAATATAGTACATAAAGTGCAGCATTAACTTTAGTACAGACAAATTATGTTAAAGACTGTCAACATTTAGTCTGGCACAACTGCTATACTGCTACAACATTTGGGGGAAGAAAAGAGGGACTCAGGATGGTCTCATTAATCTCCTTCCAATGGGTCATTCAAAATTGAATCCTGTGTTAACCCACCCCAGGCTATGGGGAGCCTCAGTGGAAAGATGTTATTTCTGAAGGTGCTTATAAGAGCAGCTTCGTGGGCTCTGCATGGGGAGGAGGCAGCACTTTGTGGAGCTCCTTGTGGGAGTGTAATGGCTTATCTGGGAGACGCCTGTACTGCAGCACCCACAAGGGACAGCATCTCCTCCTCATGTAGCCGTGCTTTCAGAAGGTGTTCGCAATGCACGGGCTCCTTCGTTTTGCTTCTGTTTTAACAATCCTGAAAGCTTAACAATTTCTTTCATTTAAAGGAGGAAAATCAAAAAGAGAGCCAGAAAACCCAATTTCCTATTTATTTTTAGTGCCACTTAATGTGCATCCTGCTAAGCCAACAATCATCCCAGCGTGAGCTGACTAGAAGCAGCAGCAGGTAGCTTCCTGGCTAGCTGGCAGGCATAAGAGTGAATAAAAGAGAAATAAGACTAGGTTTGCCATGCAGAGTAAACCCAAGCAGGGGATTTTACTTCTGCCCTCCACCCACATTACAAAGAGCTTCCTTTTGTTATGGCAGGGCCCCTTAACTCAAGATATAAAACTCCAATGCCCCCCTGAAAGATTTCACAAGACCGAATAACTGCTGTGAAACCACCTCTGGTGCCAGGGCCTGCCTTCTCGTCCTCATCTCTGCTTGTTGCAGACCCATTTCGTTATCACCTGGAGGAAGCAGCAGGACCAGCTTATCCCAGACAGGAACAGAAGTGGAATTTCGCAGTGAAGGCCCTGTAACCCACAGAGATGCTTCCTGGTTTGACTCACATCTGCTGGCTGGCTTACCAGCAGCTGCTCACTAACACGCAGGGCAAAAGGTTTAGTGCCTAATGCTCAAACACTGTCGTAAAACTCTTCTTTTACAGATACCTGCCCAGTGGAAGAAAAGTGTGCTCTATTAGCTGCACAGAGTATGCATCAGCTTTGAAACTCCAAGGTCAGATCTCTGTTTAAAGATATATGTCTATGGGAAAGCAACAGGGGAAAAAAAATTACTTAAAGGCAACATTTATTTCGACAGCAGCATTTTCAAATTTTTTCAACAAAATAAATATTACATCATTATGAGCTTTTCCCACTGGGTGAGGCTTGCTAGAAAAAACTATACTGACAAGCCTTTGTGGTATAAACAACAATTCAAACCAGGTGCCTGCCAGCCAAAATAATGCACATGCAAATGCCTTACTGCCCAAATCAAACTGCAGACCTGTGTGTTGGTTATCGGACTTTGGAGAAATAAAAACTTAATCACTTTTTAATCCAGAGCAGTGATGCTGTTCCCAGGACAAACTCCCTCTCTGCTAACTCAGGTGAGGGCACAGGAGGACAGATGCAAGGACTAAAGGAGGCAGGCAGGACTCCCACCTCCTGCCAGGAAAAGCCATCATACAACACTGTTCCTTTTCCATGCCTAGCCTGCCATACTCTCTGCCATGCATTCATCACAGATTGCTAACAAGCTGGTATTTAAGTGTTGCCCAATAGTCCATTCACAAGTGAAACACATATTTGACTTCATTTTTATCATTAGAGGAGATAATCTGGGGCCTTGGGGCAAACAGCCAAGGCTCTATACAGAGAGTCTTTAAAGGTACCACAACTTCCCCCCAGAGTTTATGGTTTCTACTATGCAATTACTCATCAAACAGACAAAATAAGTGTAATTGGGCAGATAAAGCACGAAAAAATGCTGGGACAAGGGCAGCAGTATCTCACAAACCTGAGCTCCTTAAGGTTGGTCCAGCAGAAAGTTACAATCATGCATTTTTGTTAGAGCAAAAGCACAGTCTCCAGACACACAATTAAATCTTTTCATTAAAAACCAGCACCCGGGGGCCAAACACAACAAAAGAAATCACACTTTGGAAGTGAACTTACAAATCACAGCAATTCCAATAGTAACACACAGCAGGCTTGAGGTCTGCCAAGCAAAGTGCCAGAGAGCAGGTGCCAGAACAGCAAAACACACTCTTCATTTTGATAAGAGGAGAGTACTCATGACTTTGCACCTACCTCAGAGGAGACAAGCAGCAGAAAGGCCCTTTCCCTTCCCCAAGGAATTTAAAGCCCAGAGGTGTCTCCTGGGAAGACCACCAGGCAGATGCTAGCAATCAGTTGCATCTCCAGTTCCACTAATACTTTGCTTAATGGGATTAGGTTCACTACAGCAACTTCACTCTGACTGGTTTGCTATCCCTCTCCCTGTGGAAAAGCTACAGACTGCTCTGCCAGGAGCTGAGCACAGGACTGCAGTTATCCAGGCAGGATTTCCATCCCTCGGGGATGGTATCACTCACCTTACAGTGCATGTGAAGAGCACAGTGAAAGGCAGATTCAAGAAGTCATTTCAAATCATTTGCTTTTTTTATCTTGTCATCAGAATAACACCCAGAACTTATACTGAAAGCAAAATACAGGAGAAGGATAATTCTCCAAGCTCTTTTACCTCTATGTGTCAATTTAGTGTTAAGATTAGGTGACACAGAAATAAATCCCCTCTCTCTTCCTCCACTTGGGAGGAAGAGTCTGCTCTCAGAAAACTCAGATTAACCCCCTGGTTCACCAGGGAGCTGAATAACAGCACCAATAGCTTCTACTCATGCATTCTGCAAGTCTGGTGACAGGACTATCAAGAGCAAGGGGATGATTCTCAGTGCCAAGGCCCATGCTAGGACACAGCACCCGACCCAGCAAGCTGACAGCAACGTTCATGTGGCTGTCAGACAACTGTAGCAGGACCTGTTTTGCACAGCTCCGCTCACAGTGTGACATCTAATGTCGAAAAACATCTGACACTCTTTGCTAATCACCAGAACCAGCCCAACCTGGAGGCATGTGCCAAGCTATAGGCAGGAAAAAGAATGGATGGAACGCTGACCCTGCTGGGATGCTCAAGAGCATGAAATGAAATAGGCAGAGTGCATCCCAGGATATCACGTTCAGCATTGGCATAGTGGAAGCTGTAAATACTTTCTGTTTTAATTGGCTTGCTTGTGAAGTGGAGTAAATGCTTCCCTATAATGGGCATGTTGTTGGTCTGAATCCAGTCATATACGATGTACCTCTCTGAGAAGATTAGAGTGAGCACGTTCCCTTCAAAGTCTGTACAGCAGCTCTGGGTGAAAGGCATCTGGGCACACTGCTTATAAAATAGCCCATCCATGGTGGCAAAGTCCTGGCTGACAGCAGGAAACATCCAGAGCTCTGTCATTTGCTGAGCAAAGAGCTCAGAGGTGTTAACATCCCAGAGCCAGCATTACGCAGAGCACTTTTGAGCAAGGGAAATAGCCCATGCCCCCTGAAAACCAAAGCAATTCCTTCCTGGAGATCACAGTGATGGGCAAGGGAAGCATGGGGCCCTTCACTGGCCTGGGCAAGGTGAGGAGGTCCAATAGCACCTGTAGCTTTCTGCTGAGCCCATGCAGAGGTTATCATACTGCTCCTAGAAGATGGATTTCCCCATACAGGGGCAGCAACAGCAGGCAATAGCTGTTCTCTCTTCTCTGGCTTGCAGCAGTGTGTCAAACACGCATTTGATAGGCATGCATCGCTGCCTGCAGGCCAGCTCCAATTGGACTCCAAAAAGCACCACATGGCTTTGTTTGAGGCAGGTTGCAAGGGTAACACATTAGAGAAAAACACTACAACACAACTAAAATGTTCTGTTAGTTTTAATTAAGCTCATCACACTGGAAAACTTGCTGATTCCAGGGAAACATTTATCATTGGGATTCCTGCCTTTTTTTTTTTGTTTGTTTTTAAGCTTAAAAACACCCAAATTGCAAACCAGCAAGTGTCTAAGTGATCCCGGTGAGCTCCCCCTCAAGTTCCCACACTTTGCAATAAGCTCAGCAAGAGCCCATCTCAGCACTGAATATTGGATATGGTTTCCAGTTGTTCATGCAGGGCATCAGGACAACAAATTACCAGGACAGGAGACCTGTCAGAGCCATCCTCTGTTGCAAGACTTCCTTTCACAGAAATGACGTGCGAATTGCAAATGGGACAAAAAGCCTGTGAGACAGCAGCTCCTGACAGGATTTGTTTCTCACTGACTAACTGTGAGTTCAGCCTTTTTCAAGCCATTTTCTGTCTTTTTACATATCATGCTGCTATAGGAATTGCAAAGGTAAGGAACATTTTCTCAGGCACACATTCTTAACACAAAACAAAGAGGAAGCACTAGGTAAAGGAACGTAACAGAAAATGTAGGTCACATTCAAAAATACTATCAGGAGTTTGCAGAGTATATCATACCTCTACAATGAGCTTTGCTTTCATGAAAATTAATTAGGCACAGATTTCCAGAATTGTTTTTCATTTCTGAGCTGTTGCCTCAGCTCTTTGGTGTCACATCTCAGACATCTTGGCCTGGCTATTCATAAGCATGGATCACCTCCAGCACGACCACACTGATCAGGACCTGCCCACTGAAACAAAGCTTTTGATATCTCAAAGGCCACATTCTGCCTCGTCTTGGATGAGAAAACAGGTGACTACTGCAGGTATGCCTGTAATCTCCAATGAAAGGGCCAGCAGAGACACAACAGTGATTCTCCGTTGGTGGTAGCAATGAAGGGCAGTCACAGAAAAAGCCTAAGAAAACCAGTGCAAACAGATCTATTTTTTTTTCATTTACATACTAAGTGGGATTTGACATAAGGAAACAATTTCACACATTAGTTTCAGAGGAAAAGTTTCATTTCAACCGCTGAAGTAGAATACTGATTGCTCAAACCACAGATTTTCCAATACATGGCCCAGCTACAGATCAGCTAAATGTTCAGAGGCATCACTCCAACGTCTCTCAATTTTCTTTCACACTTTTCTTCC
The DNA here is from genome assembly GCA_013397915.1 of Daphoenositta chrysoptera. NCBI lineage: Eukaryota > Metazoa > Chordata > Aves > Passeriformes > Daphoenositta > Daphoenositta chrysoptera. The sequence continues at coordinate 460,549 of VZRO01004987.1, read as the reverse complement.
TGTCTGCTATTTTTTGCCTTCAGGAATCTCAATAACTCTAGTATTGCTTCTAGTTTTTATCATCTATATGAAGATATATTTATACAATGAGGTAGCATGTTTAGAACAAGGAATTCTCTGGAGTTTACTGTGGGAGAAAAGATCACAGCAGATATGAGAGTCAATTCACAATATATTTTATGGCCATCTCAATCCCGTGGATGAAAAGTTGTAAAGGGAAGATGAGCCTCTTTTGCCTCCACCTTTTGTACATTCTTTAGTCGAAGAGCTAGGGAAGATTACAGTGACTGGACATATGAGTATCACTGGAAAAGTAGCTTTCAAGACCAGAATGGAAGTAGAACATTTTGCTTTAAGAAATGAGGGGTCAGGCATCTGTCCCAGATAAACACCAGGGTATGGGGATACAAAATTCCTACAGTCCTGCATTAGTACCTCTAAAAGTCTCCTGTGCTGGACCTATCCAGCTGCTGGAGTCTCATCCAAATGCTACTGCCTTCTGTTTAATGAATGTGGAAAATTTGACACCTCACACATCTATATTTACGCCATGCAAACTCATGACTACAAAGGTAAGTAATTCATGGCCCTGAGGAGGTCAAAGCACAGATTTTCTAGCTATCAGTTTTTGCAGCTCCCAGAGAATAAACAGGGTTTGAGCCCAGCCTCCGAGCACAGTGTTCAGGGAGCCTCAGTTTATGTGCTGCACATGCAGAAAGGGAGTCCATCATAAAATAGTATTTTTATTTCTGCCATATTTTCTCTAAAAACATAGGGTATACAATCATAAATGAAATCTTGCTATACCTCACCGTGCCAAGTGAGACAAAAGCCCCAAAGCCCTCATAAAAATTAAACCAAGACAAACTGTGCTCCAAATCCCCAGAAAACAAGAAAAACATTGGAACGGAGAAACATAATCCACTTGGCTCCTTTGTTGCTGCAGCACCAGGTATTTATGTTCTGATGGAAACTGATGGTTTGTAATGTCAGAGATAAGAACTCAGCAGCACAAATGGTAGCCCAGAGCAACTACATCAGCGTGTGTGACTGCATGATAGTCCCTGAATTTCTGCATGTTGATGCTCCTGAAAGTTCAACACGTAATGATTTGAGTGTGGGATATATTAAATTAATATATCCTTTCAAAACTTGAAACTATACCTTTCGCTGGCCTTTACTTCCCAAGATTTAAGAACATAAATGTAGTCTTAAGGAGCTATCTTCTAAATAATCTGCTAAAATCATGTTTTCTGTACAGAGACACAGCTTTTTGATGGGACTGTAGTCAGATGTAAACACAGCCTCCTATCACGCAAGCGCCATTTCAAAGCACTCTCCACATACCCATTATATCAGGCTGTTCTATGCCAAAAGATTAAACACTCCCTGTTATGTCTTCTCGCTTTTCCTATAAAGGGATATTCTAGGGTTTGGACATAGATACAATTGTTGTTTCTGGAACAGACGGTGAAAAACGGCAGCACATAACTTACCTCAAGCAATTGATAATGGGCCATTGTTCATCTTGCCCCACCACAGATAAATGGAAGCACATGTTGTCATGAATGGATTTTGTGAATTTAGTTCAGCTCCTGTCTTTGCCCAGGCCTATGGCAGCAGGCAGGAGGTGTATTGAAGTGACCAGCACCCCAAAAATCCACTTAATCCACAAGTTCTTTAATAACGGCTGATTTGGTCTATTATGAAATGAATTATTTATTAATAGACAAAAAAACCTGACAGACAAGACTTAAAACAGACTATTACTACACAGGGATAAACCAAAAACAAATACTACTAGTAGATTGACATAAGTGCACGATAAGGTACCCTTTTGAATTACAGCTAGTGAAGAAATACTATAAGCTTAGGATTCAATGTATCTTACCATCGAATGTTGGTGGGGCACACATCGAGATCCTTTCCCTCAATCCCCAGGGAAGTAACCGCGAAGCTGCGTCCAAGCTTCGGGGACAAGTCTCGAACACTTTCAGGGTGTAAGAGGCTTCTGCCTCAATGATAACTTGTGTATCTTTTATAGTCGTAAAACGGTGTTTCTTAAGTCAGAAATATCTCTTATCTCTTCCCCCATCAGCTTGCCAGACTAAGATGTTAATTCTTAGCTGGGCGTGAATCACTCTTGGCGCCAGAGAAAACCACTGTTGGGCCTTTTCACCCCCGGGCTATCTCTTTATGCACCAGCTACTGTGGTACAGAGGAGGGCGGGGGATAGATGTCCTGACACACACGTTCCGTAAGCTTGTGGATATTTTATGTCTGCTGACTCCTTTGCCCCTTCAGAGCTATTTCAGCAAACTAAAATTAAAGACATTTCCCACTAAAAGATTTCACAGGCAAAAACACAGATAATGATACAGCTGCTCAGCTGTTAGTGCTGCAGCAGGAGTCATTGCTCAGCTTTAGTCGTCATATTAAAATAATTGACTGTTAATTACTTAAGCATTAAGATCAGGTTATCAACTCTACATTATCGAGCAAGAAACCCATTGGCAGCTGGGCACTTGTTGTTTTGCAGTTGTGGCATGCCAATTATTAAGGAGCTTCGTCTTAGTGTTTGTTGCAATTTATGTTACTTCCTTGAACTTTTTTCCCCTTTTATCCAACTAATGGCTGATTTTACCTTTGTTGTATTTCTCATACAAATGGACCTCCCTGGACCTCATTTCATTCCCTCCTACAGCACACCTGATGGAAGATTGCAAGCAGAAATGTTCCAAGGGTGGTATGTTCTCTTGGTGTGAACAAAGCCAGAGGACTTGCATGTAGGATAACATCCCTGACTGTGAACAAATCCTGGCACTTGACATGGAATCAGACTGGAAAGACCTGGAGACAATGGTGTGCTTTAGAGAGGTGCCTTGCTCTGAGTGTAGCAGTGAAGAAACCCAGTTAGATGCTGACCGTAGCTGAGCAATGTGTGTATCCAGAGAACTTCACCATCATAGATGGTAACACAGCTGGAGGTGGACAGTCATTAGTATTCACTAATTAGTATGTCCCTGCTGGACAAGAAATGTATGAAATTAAAACTGCAGAGCTTTTGGTTTGATACCACAAATACTCGTTTGTTTGGGTTTTTTAGTGAAATCCCCCATAACAATTCATGACAGTAAGTTTTCTGGCAATTCTAAGAAGGTATGTAAATAAACTTGTAAAAGAAAAAAATTGAATTTAAAAGTCCGTGCTTTCCAGATGCTCAAAGAAATGCAACTTTCACAATCCTTACCCAGTAGATTACAGTAGACATCCTTTCCTGGCAGGCAGCATTGTTATTTAATATGGCTGCCATCTAAAATCTTGGTGGGGGGTTAACTTTCCCTACAGATTTCAGTTAGAATTTACCTGAAAAAAAAAACAAAACAAAATATATAGCTGCAATTCTTTGCAGGGTGCAGCAAAAAGCCAACACTAATGCTGTGAAATCAAATAACCTGAATGAGGGCTGAAAGCTCAGCCCTAGTCCTTCGCACTCTCCCTTCCCTCTTGGCAGGGGAATCTTGAGCAAGCTGCAGTTGCTCTCTGTAAAGCAGGAGTAATTCTATTTACTTACGTTGCATAAAGAAGTGGATAAAACTCAAGATGCATCATCCTAGGCAAGACGAAATGTTTGCAGAAGCCAGCCAGGGTGGGAGATGGGAGCAGACCTCTGCTCTGGGGCCACAGTTGCTTGTTCTTCCCTTCAACCACGTGCTGGTGAGCAAAAAGCACAACTCGGCTGGTGCCTTCCAGCTCCAGTAGGGCTGTTTAAATGGGAGACTGTGATTCACCCTTATGAATAACAAAAAGTAGCTGGAGTTTCACTCTTACTGGATGGAAGAGATTGAACAAGCTGCAGCTTCATTAGAAACCCCTCCCCTCAAGGCTGTAACACCCAGCATTTTGAATGGCAAATGCCAGACAAACCTGCTGGGAAAGACGGCCCACAACAGGGAACCCAACAGCATGGATGCTTGTTTTCTTTGGGAAAGAGTCTCCTAAGGAGCTGTATGGCTGCTAGCAAGGTAACACCAATAATTTTTGCAGTTACAGATAAATTAATTGGACATCACATCACCAAAGTCCAGATATTTCAAGGCATTGAGTCAAGCACCTCTCTCTCTCCTGTGTATATGAGAGGGGAAAATCTGGGAATAGATGTGTTGTTTTAGCGTGGCAAGCAGTTTATTTCAAAATTGCACCACTTTTAGTTCTATTTGTAAATCTTTATAAGATTTATGAAACAAGACAGTTTAAGTGACTCAGCTCACCCATTCTCATGCTACTTCAAGAATAAACAACAACATGCTTTGTTTTGGGGGGCATATGCATCATTGAAACACATACAATTCAAAGATTGTTTTACTTCCAGCTTCCAAAAGCTCTGCCTGTGGACTGAGTCCAAGCACGCAAAATTTCAGCATGCATGTATTTGCCAAAATTATAATCACCTTAATGATAAGGGCTTTGCAGTGGTAATGATGCAACCTACACCTATCTGTGCTATAAACAGCAAGTAAACTGAGTTAGGACTATTCACAAATTCTTCTTTTGTAAATGCGTGTACACTGACAAAATGAAGACAATTAAAACCTCAGGCTGAAAGTAGAAGGTGGAATTCGAACACTTCAATTTAATGGACCTGGGTGATGAGAACTGGCCACCTGCAGACGTGTGACTCAAATCTAGACAAGCTGCAAGCCTTACCTGACTTTTGGTTTGCTGTTGAATGCTTCTGAGTTGCTCCTCATGCAATGAATCGGTAAACCCTAGTCTGTTTCCAAAAGCACAGCGATGCCTAGCATGGAGGTGGCTGTGCCAGCACCAAGGGCTCCATTTGAAAGCCTGTAGAGTTCCTCTGGAATACCCTCCACAGTGTTGTTGTGCAATCCCACCAGTTTTCCCCCCGATTCCCTCCAAACACGTTATCCTGTCCCTGGGCTGTGCTCGGGGGTGCACAGCAGGTCCCTGGCGAGACAGGGCTGCGTGCAGTGAGAGCCCAGTGCAAGGTACAGGCAGCACTGACTGCCCCTCCGGCCTTTCCTGCTCTCCTTTCGGACTCGCAGCAGCCGACCTGGCATGCTGCCCTCCCCACCACAGCCTCCGCCTTGCCCTCTGGCAACACAGTCTCACAGCCACTGGACTGTGAAATAGCTCTTTTTACGATTTTTGCCTCCTTGATGAGCTGTGATGCAGGTGAAGAGAAGGAGACAAGAGGCTGTGCCAGTGTTGGTGAGAGCTGTGCTTGCTGTCCTGTCCATTCTGATGGAAACGTTTCCCAGCAGCAATGCAGAGGAGTAGAAGGAGCAGGCCATATCCAGTCCCATTCAAACCTCAGAGTCACACAAGGACCCATGAAAGAAGGAGAAAACCAGAAGATGGTTCACACTGGGTGCAGCCACCTCTTCTCGGTGTTCTGAATGCTGCTAGCTGGAGGCAGGAGTCTCAAGGCCCTGGCGAGGACAGTGCTCCACATGTGGAGTCACCTCTCCTGCTCCCTCCCATCCAATTTCCTTTGCCATCCAGGCAGCTAAGGGAAGGGGAGCAGTATCTCCCACCTCCTCTCACCTTGAATTTTGCCCTTTTTTGGGAGACGGAATTTGCTGGCCACATGCCCCAACATGCTGGCCACAACTATCTCTAGGCTGTGCCTTACCCGTCAGAATGATGCCCTCCTCAGAGCCAGGGGGGTGGAAGAAGAACTCTGTCCTTGGCTGCTCTCCATTTCCCTCCCATGGAGTTTCCCTCTCCCCAGTCCCAATCTGGATTACATGGCCAGGGGAGTGCAGGCAGCGCTGGCTCCATATGAATGACTATTCCCCGGAGGAGGATGCCAGCGTTCTGGGAGGGAGAGCACAGTTGCCTGCAGTCAGCAGAAGACAAAATTAATGACCTTTTTTACCTCATTAGTTGAACGGTTAGGCATCTGGTTTTGACAGAATAGAAAAAACTTGAAGCTGCTGCTCAGTATCTGGTGCTGAACAGAGGCCTTATGTCTACAGGGATTTTAGTCCAGCAATTTTGATGAGCCCTACATTCACCCAAAGTGAATACATATCTGTGCTCCTGGAGAAGCCATTCTAAAAGGAACTTTGAGCAAACCTTTGATAACTCTTCCCTTACTTAAAAACATCCCCTTTGGTTGACAGGGTGATATCAAGACTTCAAATTGGAGCTGGTGAAATGCTCAGATCAAAAAGGATGAATTTATCTTCCCAGTAATCTATAGCTGCTATATCAGACACCGTGCTGCAGTGTGTCCTGCTGTGTGCCGTATGCCACTTATAAAGCAATGATAAGCCTTCCCAGATAGTGCCTCACACAAAGTGTTTACCAGAATATAGATTGCTGTGAGATACAGTTAAAAGTTGCTCAGAAATAAGAGATCGGGTAGGCTGACCATTTGTGAGGAGGTCAGCCGTGCTTTTTTTTGTTGTGCCTTGGTTTTCCAAGGTTTGCCTTTTTGCTTTTTCCCTTTTTCTTCCCATAGCAGCATCTAAGTGCAATAAAATATCTGTGAGAAGAATTGCTATAGCAACAAAGTATGTTCTCCTAATGGAGGCTGTGTGTAATAGCTGACTGCCACTAGAACTTTAAGGAGAAGGAATAAAATCCATCACTAAAGCAGGAAAAGGAAAAGCATTAAAAATTAAGATTTTATTATTCCATGATTTATGTTTACTTCCTTCACGTCTCCACATGATCTAGAGAACTTTCAGTAGTTCCCTGCTCCTATTTACTGCTTCACACAAAAATTTTCAAGAACCCAGAAAAACAATGGTGTGAATGATCTATTAGTAGTAATATAATGATACAGTTTTGCATTCAACAGTAGCAGGATTGCTATGAATATGAGGAATTAGGAGGCTATAGCGGCACTGGGAGACCACAGGTAAGACAGCAGTTAAGACTGACACGATGCCAATACACAGCAAGAGAACATCCTTCCTTTTAAGATTCACAAAATACCGAGAGTGAAGGGGAGACTGCCCCAGAGAAATAAAATAACGAGTTCAGGATTACTCAGCAAGCCAGTGGCAATGTCAGGACCATGTCCTCTCACTGACCATCATCTAATAAAGCTGTTTATAAAGCTAATTTTACTGTTCTTATACAATGTGATTGCCACAAACCTTATATATGCAGAGAAGATGGTTTGTGTCAGAGTTCACTGGGAGTGTTAAACTGTCCAAGGTAACTACTGGATCCGTGCTCCATCGCCGAGCCCCAGCCAGCCCTCACCCTTAGTGGGACAGTAAGACCATCTTTCCCTCCCCTCCTTTCTTCTCTGTGGGTCAGACTGTGGTACCAGTGACAGCAGAGAAAAGGAGGATTATCAAATGGACAGGTTTTGACCTCCAAAATTATTACACAGGATATCTGGAGAAAGAGAAGATTGGTTAAAGAATTTAACTTCGAATCACAAGTTTTCTCCACTGCTTCTGGAATGATGAAGCTTCCAACGCCTTCAAAAATGTTTTATGCTGATGGAGATAGCCCTTGTCCTGTGTGGTAATGCTATCCCATGCTCGCTCTGAACAGATCCTCAAATTATAATCTAGGTTGAGACAAATTCCTTCTGCAGATGAGGAAACTGAAATGCTGCATTTAAGGTCAGTGGCAAGGCAGGGCAAAAAAGCAGCAAGTCCAGAAAAGTTGATTCCTACTGCCCTGGTTGAGCCTTTGCATACACAAGTCTGGAAACTGCAGAAGGAAAGCAGAAAAATTAAAAGGCTCTTTTAAAAAGATTCTCTCCCCACAGCGAAAACATTTTCTGGCATATCTTTGCAACGAACCTTGTTATATGTTGTCCTATTTATAACTCACATGTCTCCCTAACAAGCAAGCTCCTCAGAGGTAGAAAAGTGAGTGTGATTTGAATAGAGCTGTATATCACAGTTTGATATTCCCACTCTGGCTATGATTTATAACAAAAGCATAGCAGCATGGGTCAGCCAGGGAGGGACATTCTGCAGAAAAGAAAACTGAATAAGTAAAAGTTTCCTTATGTGTATGAAAGGCATTTTTTTAAGTGAAAAAGAAGAGTGTTCTAGGCTCACATCCTACCAGAGTAAGCAGCAAGTTGTCTTCATTTTAAAATGTTGTCTTTCATTTTAAAATTTTAAAATTTCTTCTCATTAGTTCCGCCTCTAACATTCTTAAATGAGGCATCATATCAGATAATAGTGAGAACAAGAAAATATGAGTGGCTAACTCACAACCAAACACACAAGTGATCTCAAAAATTGTATAATGGTACACTTGAGATGTTTACCATCTGTGAAAAACAAACAAACAAAAGCAACACTGGAGTTTCCCTCAGACAGCAGAGGTCACCTTGGGTTAAAGTCCTGCCAACAAGAATCAGCCCAGGCAGCCCAGACAGCAGCTCCTTGGGTGGGAGAGGGCAGAGAGGAGGCAGATGTGCACTCTTGCCACGACTGCTCTCCTCAACCTAAGGCACCAACTGCTGCATAATTTCTTGTGATGGGCTGAGAGAAAACCTGCAACCTTGTAATTTGGCAATCTCAGACAAATGAAACCCAGTAGGTAAAGCTGTCCTCATGTACACTGTAGTCAGTTTTACAGGCTACAGCAAAATAGGGGCACATCCAAGTGATAATGGAGCCTAATTTCTACACCAACCTAGTGCACAAACAGGGGAGAGATCAAGGTTCAGAAAATCAAGGGCTGCCATCTCCTATTTGCAATTGTGAACAGGAGTGCCCAGTGATTAAAGCCATGCTGTTTTCAGCTTTCTCTGGTCCCATGAAACTGTTACTGCTTTTTCATCTGTCGCCCAGCTATTATCACCTCCTGCTCTTCTGGGTAATCATCTTAAAATGAGAATTGTGCTGCTGGGTTGTTCCAAAGAGTTTTTGCACATGCTGATACTCTGCGAGGGTATTCAAGGGCCTGGCTGAACACAGGGCTTTCCCAGAGCCCTACTGCAGCCCTACTTGTGAAGCTCTCCCAATTTCCTGCTCGTTCCTAGCATCCTCACTGTTTTGGGCATCATGAAGAAACCCCTATTCTTCCTCAAGGTAGAAGGTCAAATGTGGCTAATGAGCTCCAGTTTCGGGGCCAGACAAATAAACCATAGGCAGTCCAGCAACAACTTCCTGGGTTCAAGCTACCACACAACAAAAAGAGTTTTGAAAGAGTCTCTTGCTTGTGTCCATTTACCCTAAAATATGAAACCATCTTTGTTTAGAAACTGAGCACATGCTGCGTTTTCTCCTGAAGGCTTAGTGAGTTTCTACCCAGCTGGGAACTGTTTCCCAATCCCAGAAGACCGAGCTTGCATAAATGTTTACAAATGAAGTTACTTACATTCTGAGTAGGGGAAAAGGGGAACAAGTAACGGGCTTGGTGAAGAAGTTTCTTTACATGCCTCTCACCAGCTTTTTCCAGCTGCCATTGCCTACGAAGGTGCTGCCTAGGTGCCACCAGGACCTGGGGAAGACAGCAAGCTCTAAATAGTTCAATAGCTCTTGTTACAGGTTTCCCATGCCCAGAGGAAGCTAACTGGTCCTTGTCTCGTCTTTCAGTGGGATAAAGCTTATGTACATCATTATGAACATCACATTCTAGCACAGTCCTTTCCCTGATATGCGTGGTTTTGACAGATTGCTTATCCATCGACCAGTCAGTACACAGCAGGCTAAGCATGGGCTCCTATGTCAGCTCTCTCCCATTTAAGAGCTTACCACACTGGGGAACATACTGATGGAAAGGTCCAGCTCTTTAAATGGGATGTTATTCGAGTGGTGTAAAGGTGTTTGGGCTTTCTGGGAAGTACTTTGTTACATAGTACTACTATGACAAAAAAATTAAACTGCAGGGACTTCTCATTGTGTCAATGACAGAATGCCATCGCAGATATTAGCTGGAGTTATGCCATTCTTTAGTGTTTTTCCTACCTGCTCCACAAATAACTTAACATGACTAGTGATAGCTAGTTTTGCTATCAGGCTTTTCTACTGAAAAAGACCAACCCTATTTTAATTGAAGAGTTATACTATACTGTATTTGATTTAACATGAAAGTATAAGAGAAAAAATGAAACTAAAACCTAACTCCTCAAGCAGAACAGTTATAAAACAAAGCCATAAAAAGTGCCTCTTCCATTTACTTTGTTTGAAGATGATCTCATTTGTATTGTGGGCAGATTTACCCTGCTCAAATCAAATTTCTATGAATAGAAAAAAACTGTAACTGTGATAAACACCCACAATTATAGCACATGATTTTCTCTTCCATAATTTAGCACAGCTTTAGCTGGTAAACTCTCTCTTCTTAGGAAAGGAAATTGTAAACCCTGAATTTTTGCACAGTAGTTTGCAGGGTGTGTTGTGTGCTCCTCTGAGTCGTGTACATTGTCCAACGGTGCCTAAAGCAGACAGTTCCAGTCATAGACTCATAGAAGAGTTTGGGTTGGAAACAACATTTAAGAGCCATCAAGTGCACTCAAATCCACTGTCTACGTCATTGATAAAGTCACTAAACAGTTGTGGTCCCAGTGTGGACCCTTGAGGGACACCACCTTTCACTGATTATGGACTGGACATTGAGCCATTGACTGCTATCTTCTGGATGGAACTATCCAAACAATTTCTCATTCCCACATCAAATCCACTTATCTCCAGTTTACAGAAAAGGGTGTTGTACAGGAATGTGTTAAGGCCTTACAGGAGTCCACATTAACGACATTCATAGCCCTTCCTTTCTCCACTGATGTAGTCACGCCATCACAGAAGGTCACTGGGTTGGTCAGGCAGGACCTGTCCTTGGTGGAGCTGTGCTGGCTGCCCCCCCCCACCATCCTTTATGAGCCTTAGCACAGATTCCAGGAGGAGCTGCTCCATGATCTTCCCAGGCACAGAAGTGAGGCTGACAGGTCTGTAACTGCCAGGGTCCTCCTTTCTACCCTTTATTAAAAATGGGTGCAATGTTTCCCTTTTTCCAGTCACCAGGGACTTCACCTGACTGCCATGACTTTTCAGATGTCATGCAGAGTGGCTTGGCACATACATCAGCCAATTCCCTGAGGCCTCATCAGGTTCCATAGACTTAGGCATGTTCAGTTTCCTCAGATGGCACATTACATCATGAGTGCTGGAATGCATGTTTCAGGAGTTATGAAGACAAATAATCCCTGTCCCTTCCTCCATCCCCTTCCTTAATTAAACAAATTAAACAAAGAAAAGTTAAACAAGAAAAAATTTGTTGTACATCTGTTTCCCTGTGTTATATGAAGACTTCCTCCCTCTCAAACACTCACTGGTGCCTCTTCCCCAGGAAAGGTCATTCCTAGGAGAAACTGTCCCTTTCTAGGAGAAGCGTTTTTAGGAGAAATGGATGCATGTGACAAAGTGTATTCCAGGATGGCCACAGCTGCTAAAAGCTTTCTACATCTTGGATCAGTGATTCCATCTCTCCTGCCCAGGCCTCTACTCTCTCTATTCATGAAAAACAAAATCCACTCATGCCCTACACCAGCTGTCTTCTTGATGTTGAGACTTCTGGTATCCCAAGGCTGGGACATCCTACCCCGCACCCATCCCCTTCCACCCTGGGAAGAGATGTGGCCTGAGCAAAATGTTGAGTACCTCAGTCTTCTCTTCATCTCTTGTTACCAGTGTTTCTCATTTTGGGGGCCATGGGGGGTTGCTCTTATTGACATTCCTTTTCTGAAAGACATACCTGTAGAAACCTTCCCTGTCACTCCTTGCATGCCTTGCCAAGTTCAGCTCCGTCCCCACCCTGCCCTTCCTGACCCCATCCCTACACAATTGGACCGTGTCTCTGGACTCCTCCCAGGCCACCTGTCCCTGCTTCCACTGCCTGTGCATTTCCTTCTTGCCCTTTAGTCTCAACCCAGCAGGTCTCTTGCCTTCCTTTCCTGATTTCTTACACCTGGGGATCAATAGCTTTTGCACGCTATGGAAATGATCCTTAAAAGATCCTTGTGCCTGAGGGCACTTTCCCAGGAAGTCCTATACTATAAGTGAGCCAAATATGCAAAACTTACCCTTTGCCTTTGATATTCCATGTAGCTTTTTGTTTCCAGGTGAGAGACAGTGGCATAAGACAAAACCTGCAGATACCTCTATGAAAGCTTTCTCCTCCTCAGAGGACTTCAGCCAACTGCTTGTTGGGGACACAAATGCTCACCAGATCAGCCCTGTTTTTGTGTGCTCAGGACAGGCTCAGCTCCTGGTGGTGTCTGAGATGTGTTATGGGTACACAGGGACCTGTTCTGCTTCCCTGGCAGAAGAAGGAGAAAGCACAGGAGCAAACTGAAGAGAACCAAGTGGGAAGATCCAGATCAGTAGAGTCGGGAGTGCACATTTGGAGGGTAGAAAGACCAGGATGGTGACAGCAAAAAGTCCTCAAAACACAAAGGAAAAGAATAATCTTAGAGGTTGAAGGATGGGTTAGGTAGAAGAGAGCTGGAAAGGATGAAAACTGAAAATGAATAAGCAATGGACACAGCAGCAGAAAGCAAAAGCCATTTGCAAGGAGCAAGCTCTGTGAATATCAGTAGTCCAAAAAGAGCTTTAACAGTCCCACCAGCCCTATGAAAACACCATTTTCTAGCATTTCTCTAAAAGCAGTGAGAACTAGGGAATGAAATCTAGGATCATCTATACAATACAGTTCATAAAACTTCATAAAGATGACATGTAGATCTGTGAGGTTTGTAATATAAAGGAATAAATATATAAAATGTGGAAGAGCATGGCAACAATTCTCATTTTCAGGATAAGCCATATATGAGGATTCTGGCCCTTGTCATTTTGTTGTGTAGGAAATTCTGCCCATTATAATTAAAATACTGAAGCCAAATTTAGAAACCTGGCTGAGACTACACTCCTATGAAAATTTACTGTGGTCACTCAGTACACAGTAGGATTCAATACCTTTTTCTTCCTGTGTGAATTCTGAATAAGTGAATTGAAATAATTTACATTTTTCATAATGATCAGGGAGTTGAAATAATGAAAGGTGATCATGAATATTTTAATTGAAGAATAAAATGATATTAAAATAATCTTCAGATTTCTCTTATGCTTTGTCAAAAGACACCAATACTATAATGGTATTGTAATTTTCGGAAAGGCATTATAGATTCAAATATTCACTATTCATAAAGTTCATTGATGCCTTTTTTCAAAGGTGCTTTAGAAAAGATTTAGAAACCTATTTAATCTTTGAAAACATTGTCGTTTGTGATTAAATATATCCACAACATAGCTATAAAGATATGCATCTGCATCATAAAGTCAAAATCAGAATGTAGCACAAGATCAGTGCAATTGACAATTTCTATTGTTGCTAATGTTTTATGCAGTATCCTTCAGATGACCACATCACCTAATAAGTTTCTTACAGAATCACACTAAGGGTCCTTAAGAGTGGCACAATTCACAGCAGACAGAGGTGATGCTGCTGTCTGCCTTGCACCAAAATTTAGTAGTTTAAGGGTGTCTGTGTTCTTTTCATCAAAAACCTTGCAAGTCTGCAAAAAGACCATACAACTCAAAGTCAAATTCATTTGCCTTAGTGGAAGAGCTGAATATCAGCTCAAAATTAAACCTTCATTTTTGTTTGTTATAATATTAAAGGAATTTAAGTATAAGAACAAAACATGACTACATCTTATTGCTGGGTGTGCAAAGTATAAAATAACCATTTAAAACTTTATATGTCTATAAATAGATACCCCTTCAAAGGACTGTCATTATGCTTCTGTGTCCTAACATCTACAATGACTACAGGAAGCTCCAAGACTTTCTGCATTGTATTCAAGCTGTTTGCTTTCAGCATTGCTTAACACTATATATCCAGCTGTAATACTTCAAAACCAATACTCAAAAAATGGAATTACAGAGAGCTTAGCTTCTTGAAATGTGTATTATTTTCCAATGTTATGCTACTAAAAAAATCCTCTATTTTTCCTTATTAGTTATTGCAGTTTAATGAGATCCTACTGTTTCTGTTCTCTAACTCTTTGCAAACATCTAGAGACATACTCCCTTTTGTCCATGAGATACAGAGAGCAGAGCAGGAAGTCTTGTCAGCAGAGCAGTTTCCACAACACTCTGATGAAAAACAAACCGTTTAAGAGCCATGTGCATGAATGCATGTTTTACTCCAGGAGGTACGGGCATCATGAGTGCAGGTTCCTTCAAATCCTAACTAATTACATTTTCAGAGAACTGGGGCACTGATATAACCTTTAAGAATGCAGCAGGATATCCACAAATAATGCTTCTTTCAAAACTTATCACTGCAGGAGAAATACTGGTCTCAGTAGGAGTTATGTCCATCACAACTGGGAGGTAAATCCCACTGCTCCTTGTGCCTGCACCTGTTCACCCCAGCAGCTGATGCAGGATGCTGGTGAACAACTGCAAAAGAGCAGCCAGTACTGCCCTCCTTGAAGGCAAAAGGTGGGGCAGAACAAGTGCATGAAGGACACTGAGGGACCAGCACTGCTTCATCTCAAAAATTACTTAAATATCAGATGCTGAGTGGCCAGGAATTAATTTAATCTTTGGGTTGCTCACACAGAGCTGATCAAAGGGTCTGTCCTTAAAAACAGGCTACTTGGCAAGCAATCAGTGTAATTGTATGTCAAGGGGACACATGGGCTTTCTTTGGAAATGAAGAAGAGCCCTTTATCTGAAAGGATAAACAGGCAACACAGAAGGGATTTTTCAGAATAAGATTTCACCTTCCCACAATTACCAAAAAAGCTTCTCCCAGCAGAATAATAATATCTAAAGTCCTCGCTATCCAAAAAGGTACTGCTCCTTCAGTGGAGTCCCAGTTTGCCATGCTCCTCACCTCAATAAAGACAGCTCAGCTTTTAATAGGTTTGCAAACATAAAGATCCATTTAAGAAGCAGGTGCTTGTGCTCACCTCACTGTATTTGTATCTGCTGCCCCCCTGCCTTGCCTCAATTCCCCAGCCCTGCTCAGCATCTCCACACTGCAACCTCATCTTCCCAAACCAGACAAACAGCTGCCTCCAGATGCCAGGCCAGCGCCACTGCTGCAGTAACAAACTGGTGAGAGGGGAAGGATTAGAGGTACACTTACTGAAGGAAGAAGTAAATGCCTCTTCCAGGGGCTGAACACATCACCTCCCTAAGATCAGTGAATAGCAAGTTGTTTTTGAACTTCCCTCCATCTGGAAGCACAATTATGCCAGTTAATCTTAAAATGCCGTTGGCAGCTGTCATCTCGGGGTTTTTTAAGTTATCCTTTAAACTTTTCTAATGGTAAGTACACATGCAGTGAGAAATAATAGCCCTTTGTGTAACAAGCAATACAAACACTTTGTCCAATCACTTTTAGAGTGCTTTTCTCTGTTTCAGAAGTTATTATCACAGAAGAGATTGAAAGCTGAGCCATCATACCACAGCTTAAATGTAGCAGTGAAATGTTGCCTCTTTTTCTCCCTTCCCCTCCTTTTTTTATTTTTCAAACCAAAGGTGTACAGGATGCTACTTGTGACCAAAATACTGTAACTTCTCAAGAAACCCAGCCTAATCCCAGCACAGCACTTGCTGCTCTGCTCTCAGATCACAGCCTGTGTGGCCCTTTCAGGTGTCTGCCAGCCTCCAAACCAGCAGTCATCCCCTGCCACGGACTTCTGCTGATGCCACAGGTTAAATAACACAGGGAAGGAGTCAGGCCCTGCATAAACAAGAAATAAGATAGTGTCTGCCACTCAGTCTTGATGCCCAGTAAATGCTGTGGGACTAAGAAGTGAGAAGCCTGCAGACTGAGACAGCTGGAGGCACTGGTAAAGAAGCTCACTTTGAGAAAACGCAGTTGATGTGCTGAGTGTTTATCCTCAACAATTTCTCCTTGGTTTAACTTGGAGCAGGCAGGGACAGATTATTGCAGGAGAGATCCTGGAGATCTTAGTCTTGGCACTGATGTCTGACTTGCTAGGAGATCCCAGCTGACCCCAGGGCTCTTACTGTGCTGCATTTTCCTGGAAGTGCCCAAGCTGGAGTGTTACAGTAAAAGCAATAAAAAATTTTAAAAAATAAAAGTAGAAGAAATCCATTGAGAAGCCACTTTTAGTACCAACATTCTCCAGTGTGAACCCCAGTGTTTAGAACAGGAAACGGTTGAGGCTGATTGTGAACACAGGTTCAAACTCCCGTACAAAGATTGTGAAGGACAACACTGAATCCAAACTGTGCCAAAGACATCAACATTTTTTTTTTCAGTGCCTGATCTATGCACAGTGCTCATCTCCTTTTGTCATTAATTTTTTTCTTTTCTTTTTTTCCCCTCTTATACTTCTTTTAGAATGCCTGATTGATGAAAAACACTCACAAAATCATGACCCAATAACTGCCCCAGGTATGATCCTGGATTAATTCTCAGGATCTGTTGCCTTTTCTACAACCAGCCCTGGTAGCAAAGGTTGACACCTACCTTCTTGTGCCTAAACGTCCTTCCTCCCTGCGAAAACGCAGTCTGTTTCCCATCAGAAATGTTATTTCAAATTCAGCAAGTAGTGTTTAAAGCAAAGGTCACCATTAGTTCTGGATGTGCTAATGCACTGTGCTCATAATGGTTCTGTGTTGACTCTTTATTTCAGAAGATGAGGCTATTATACTTATTTCCACCTAGGATTCTTAGTAGGCACTTAAAGTATGTTTTCATTAGCCTGTAGTAGCCTCTATATATTTAATAAAACACTCTGAGGTTTTAATTTGAAGTTTTCAAAACAGTTTTATGATTTTACCTCTAGCCTATATATATAATTTGAAATTTAAAATGTTGTGTCCCATTGGTATATTTGTGTCAGTGCCTGAAATAAAAATTCAAGTCCCAGCCTACATTGTTGGAAGAAAAATTGAAAGTCAGATAATGTTAGGCAGCCAGAGCTACCAAATAATTAAAGAGTTGTAGGTAACTTAGCTCCAGTCTGTGGCAGGTGACTGTATTCTGCAGCTTGAACAACAGAAATCCCTCTGCCATGCACTAAGGAAAGCAGCTACTTATCATATATCAAGGTTAGGGCCAGGTAGGATATGTGTATACAGTCTCTTGCAGTTGTCTGGCAGTCACAATACACTATTTATCAGCTGGGAATTTTTGTAGCAATCTTACAACTGTGAAGCATTTTATAGGGTCTTCCTTTCACTCAGCATGTTCTCATCAGAGAAGTAGATAACAGAATAACTTGGGACTGAAATCTAGCCTAATATTTCAAAGCCCTTGAGACCATGATTAGACCATTGCTCTGTCTGCAGATAATCTCCTACTAAACTAAATGGATGGTGCTTTGTTTTGTCCACATAAAAATAGCACTAAGACTTTGTATCTGGAAAAAGCAAGAGTCTGAGCTCCCTGATGTGCATGCAAGAAAAAAAAAAATCTTACTTAACTAACAAAAGAATGAGATAGGGATGGAAAATATGGATGTTAAAGCAGACTAAAAATTGATTGGCATAAAACTTTTCCTCTAGTTGTAAATAATGTGGGTAGACTATACTCACTGGACAGATGACTAATGACATGCTTCTCACTGTGGAGTCTTTAGGCCAAATGCAGCTCTCAGTTACCCAACTTTAAATCTCAAGTAAATCTGGTGATGTTACCATAGAGTTGTGTCAACTTCACTGAGAGCAGAGTATGATGCCTTGTTTATAAAATTAAGCTCTGAAAGGTACATCCGTGTGTGCATTTTGATTTGGAAATAAAATAATTTTATGGAGCTAAATTTATGCAAATACATAGAATATAAATCCTAAGGAGACCTTTAGTCTTGTGTTCATCAAAAATTATGCACCGTTTTACAAGAAGGTACTCAAAAATACAATATGGAATACAATTAAAAGGAATAAATTCACAGAGGTTTCATATTTTACCAAGTCTTTGTTCCCTACATGTGTATAACCGACTGCTCCCCTAGGAGAATAGAATATACATGCCCCAGTTCTTGTATTTGTCTACCTAAAAATATCAATACATTTCTCCTCACAACAGCTGAGGGAAGAACACAGACAGCATTACCAGTCTATATTTAATCAAGTGCAGAGTCGGGAGAAATCATTAGACTTCCCAAAGGCCAGACTGGGAATGCAACATGTAAATAAGAAGAGAAATGCAGTTTTCCTGCAGCAGCCCTCTAGTAGCACTCGATCCCTTCACAGGGGATGGAACATCGTGCAAGGGTAGGGGGATTGGGAAAAGATATCTCTGCTAACTCCCAGATCAACACATACAAAAATTAAGTCAGAGGAACTGTTGTCTTAAGCATGTAGGCATTTATTTACGTTTTTAGGTACACCATACCTGAGTGCATGCAGCGTATAGGTTGTTTCCATTCACTGGAGGCAGAACAATTTATAAAGGACCACTGCTTCTTTTCCTCTGCATGGAAAAATTCAACACTGCAGGTGAGGTGTTTGGGAAGCGCATTCCAGAGTATAAAAATCACATCAGTCTTTCAACACGAGGATCACCGGCAGGCTTTCACACAACTTCTTATGCTTACAACAACTCTGTTTAAAAGAAAACATAAGGGATGGCTGGCGATGAAGGAATTAGTTTTTTAAGCAGGGATTCGGAAAAAGCAGTGAAGGAAGAAACACCATTCATTTTTCTCAAAGAAACAAGACATCAATTCCACAATGAATACATCTATAAATTATCATTTCTTAACTTTAAAAAATAAGTTCTTCTAGCCTGCTTTGGCAACCCTGTAGTAATTCTCCTGCAGGTTGCAGAATCACGTTCTTGATGATAGGAGTTCCCAAGAAGCCTGCTTTGCTGACATGTTTTTGGGATGAGGGAGGTAACACAAGCTCCATGTATTTTCTGGGGGTGCCAACACTCATGTCACTTAGCTCTGAAGAATCTCCGCTTGGTTTAAATTAGAGTCTGCTGGAGTTCAGCACAGTGGATGAATCTACTGACTCACACCCAGCTCTTACAGCTTCAATGACACTGGCCAGAGCAAGGAGACAATTGCCAAAATCACTTCAAACCAGCTGGCAGACAGCCACTACTACATGAACTAGAGCAACCCTCAAGTGAAGCACTGCTCACCAAATTGATTTTGATAGGGCAGAGAATACAGGAACAGTTTAGGCTGACTGCAGGCTCTGGGCAAGCCATAAATTCACCAGCAGCACCATGCAGAGATCAGGAACTGGAGCAGCTGCACCCAGAGTGGGGCTTGTCAGGGCAGACAACTTTTCACTGCAATTATCAAAGGCACAACCATGCTCCCCTATCAGGTAAAAGCTGGTCCCATCATTTGAAAACCTATCAATTTTTCTGAGACATTTTATCAACCTGTCTTCAAAAACACTGAGGCAGCCTAAAAACACCCCACAGATTTGAGTGTCACTGCCAGTGGTTTAGTCTATCACTATCTCCTCATTCTCAGCCTCCAACCAGCTTTAGAGATTGACATTTGTGCACCTGAGGATGTGTGAACTGACACTATGTACTTTTTCAGGTGGTTCCATCTCCTCCTGGGTTTAATAACAAAAACATTTTCAAGCTGCTCTGTCCACAGAGCCCACCAATGTAGACCACATAAGTGATTCTTTAATTTTATGTACCAAACATCCACATAACTGGGTGTCTGCTGCACTGCCCAATATTTTTTGTTCATTTAAAATGTGAATTTTCATAGGGAAATGCATAATGTGATCAGGATTTTTCTAACGTATAAATGAACAACAGTCAGACTGGAAGCTGCTCTTCATATACTGAATAACAAATACAATCCTTCCACACCTCCTTGAAGCATTCCCCCAATTCCCACTCAGCCTCTTTCCTCACACCACCATTCTGCTCTGAATACTGCCAAGTGGAACACATGTCAGGAAAGCCAGGAATTTTTTCTTTGCCTGAGGAAAGATGAACCCATGGGCTATGGATATAAAGAAAGGAAGGAACAGATGCCTTCTTAAATTGAAAGACACAGGGAAAACACGATTTCATAGTTCACAGTCACACTCAGTGCAGTTGGCCCCTGATCTCCCCATTTCCACAATGCAAATCATCCCCCCAGTGTAGCTATGCAAGGGTACAACAAGCAGTGCTTCTATAATGGTAGACTGTCATCATTTTAGGGAAATTCTTCAGTGAGACTTTTTACATCAGGATTGGAAAGGTAAAATCTGCAACGACACCACAAAACCCCAACCACAAACCATGCCCCCCACAAAAGACCCCATGACCCAGGGAACTACTGTTTTCCTTCAAAAGGGAGTAAAAGCCCTTTCTAGTTGTGAACATGACAAGATTTTTCATTTTCAAATGACTATGCAAGAAGTAATTAAGTCATCTTTACAGAATGCTTTTGAAGAAAAACTATATAAATAGTTTCTCAATCCTGTTTCTCAGTGAAGAATCACACAGCATATTCAGGCAAAGGAAGGTTTTTGGGCTTCAGCTCAGTGCTTCTCCTTCAGCATAGTGCTGTCTTTACAGAGAATTGATCACCTGAAAACAAATGCAATGCGATACCCTTGATATTTATAGAGTACAAAAGGTGAGAACCTGTGATCCTCAGACTGTGAAGCCTGCTTCGTGCAGACACTCCAAAGCAGAAGATACTTGTGCCATGTCACTGCACCGTGAAAGAACCAGATGTGTTTGTGGCAAGCAGTTTATACGGATATCAGGCTCCCAGGTGCTTCCCAGAATTTTTATAGCTTACATCACCAAGCTGTGCCATGGCAAACTTGCTTCAGTGGGTTTCAGGGGCTGCCCCTGCTCAGCCTGCCGTGCTGTTGTGTTAGGAGTCAGCTAGATGGTGCTCATGGGGTGGTAGCCGGTGTGCAAAGTCAGCTCTGGGATTTCGCTCCGGGCCTCTTCCCCCGCCTCTGGCATCCCACACAATCTAAGCACGCTGTCACAAACTAAAAAGCAGGACCGGGAGGAACGGGATGAAGGAGGGAGGTGAGAGTAAACTGCATCTCGGATACTGTATGAGCACAGATCCTTACACAACCGCGCTGGCTTTCGAGGGCCGGGATGCCAGGATGAAACAGGCTGGGTTTGCGTGTATGAGCCAGCTCATTTACTCCTACCTGGCAGCCTGAAAAGAGCACAGCACTGACAATTTGGGAAGGAACCACATTGTTGGAGAGATGTGACAATTTGGAAGTCGTTTTTCCTCTGACAAACAGCAATCCTAGCTGTAGGATTCATCGTGGTCAGATGGAGTGTGTCTTTATGGATGTTTGAAGTTCGAATTAATTAGTAGCTTTTAGCAGTCTGTGAAGTTGCCTAGTTTTGGTGGATTAATTGCATATTGCAGATTGTGATGTAAAGACACGCTGTGCTAACTCCCAATAAATATGAAAAACTCGAAGTGCACGGGAATGGTTTGGTGTGGACATATTGTTCGGATCCATTGAGTGGCAGAATACTTATAAATTGTTAAATCTGAAGATTCCACTTGGACCCTTGGGCTGCAAGTTTGTATGAAAATTTCATTTCAAAATGACAAGCCTATATATGCACAGGAATGATTTTCTAAATAAAACCCTAGATCATTTTTTATTCATCTTACATCTAAAATGCCCAGAGGCATAGATCCATAAAAATTTTAAACTTTAAACAAAAGCTCCTTTTGAGTTACAGGAAAACAAAACATTCTGAAAGCAACAGTTTATATTATTTATTGTGATGTTTACTTAGCAAGAGAAGCTGATGAGTTAATTCTCAGTGGAAGTGCTGAATTACTTTAGGAACAGAAGCCCAATTAATTAAGGATCATTTCCTATTGATTTCACTGTACTACAGTCCAGACTCAGAGTACCTGCTATACTCCTATGCAGGATAAACATAATAAATAATAACATACTTACACTAGTTACTGCTGTCCTGATGACTTGTAATTCTCAGGGAGGAAACACTTCTAAGACTTTTATGTGAACATAATAAAAGCCAGAATACCTCTTGAAAGAAAGAGAACAGGAAAACGCAGAAGAGGTGCTGTATACACTCCAGATAAAGGACAATAGTCAAATGAAGAGACAGGTTTAAAAAGCAGAAAAAAATGGAAATATATACATTGGTATTGCAAATATGAATAGGAAAATGCCAAATTTAATGCCTAAATGTGGGAATTTTTTACTTTATAGAATGCAAAACCTAAATGCATTTGGGACACACACTGTGGCTAGACTTTGAGCTCAGATTCACCTCACAACTTCATTATGAGCAGAAATCAAGCACTGGAAATGTCATTATTTAACCACTATGATCAGCCTGCTGCATGGCCATAAAGAATCAGGGCACAGGTTTTGTCTCTAGGTATGTGTTCTGATTCCAGGCATGACAGAGTTAATTTTTGCAGCAGCCAGGAGGGGCATGGCCAGGACCCTGGGGTTATTCTCGGTTGTGTAGTGCCAGATTCCTGTGGTAAGCAATCACCTGTGGATGGTTTGCCTGTCTGGTACACTCTGTTATTTGTATTGCTGTTGTTGCATGCTTTCTTATCTCGTTGCTGTTTCCAGTGAATTGTTCTTATCTCAGCCCATGATCTTTACCTTTTTATAGCCCCAGTCCTCCTCTCCATCCTGTCTCAGGGGAAGGTGGGGTGGAAGTGAGTGGGCAGCACATGGTCTGGGGCATTTCAGTGGGAACACTAAATCGGGAAATACCATTCCTAAACCACGACAGTGAGCTTATCCATCCTGGAGACCGGCTGGAGCCCCACATGGCCCCACTGTCACAGCCTTTCCACACAAAGCAAAATGGTGAGTTCCATCATTCTGGCTCTTACAAGAACAGAACAAGATTTGGGATAAAGTTTTGGCTCAGCTCACAGGCGAGTTGCACTGCAAGATTACCGGAGAAAGACAGAGGTGTTGGACTCAGTTTGGAAAACTTAGCAAACATTCCATGCATTACCAGAATCCTCTATGTAGAAATTCAGAAAGTTCTGCATTCCTTTGGCACAACCATGTGTATTTGCAAACAATTTACATAAAATGGTGTTTTTTGGGGAGAACTACAGAAGCAAGTTATCTGGCTACAGTTTTCAGATCTGCTTTTGTTGAGTCCAGGAAATGAAGCTGTGCTACCTCTGCTACCTCTTAAAGCTAAATTTTGTCTCAGTCTGCTACCTCTCTCCACTCCCTGACTGCTTCCTACCATGAAGCCCACACAGCAGCATCAAGTGACCCAGCTTTTGTGTTTGCACCTAGTCACTAAAGAGACCACTGGGCCATAAAGATTCAATTTTTGTTGGAGGTTGTCAGGCTAACTACTAATTACTGTCTTGTACAGCAACTTCTCTTTCAGCTCTCACTGCCTACACTACCTTGCTTTTTTTTTCACTCAGCCTAAAGAAATGACAAGAAGCACATCCATGAAGTTCAGCCATATTCACACCTCAGGATGTCCATCAATATTGCACAGAGTAGCAACAACACAGGAAATAAAATACTCACATTTACTTAGACAGTAAGACTGAACAAGCAACTTGAGCTGAGGCCCTATACAAGGCTGCCAGTCATAAAAAATATTATGTAAAGGTATCAATTTCTTTTAAAAGATCTCTAAGCATCTTTATTAGCTAAAGGAGAAGATGAATTCCTATTTTGCAGCATGCACACAGAGCAGGAGGAGCGCAGAGTGCCTAAAACCAGTGCACTGACTCACCAGGAGAGCATCCTCCAAGACCTGAGGCCAAGCTCCTCAAGAAGCAGCAGATAAATCAGCCAAGACCCTAGATCTTCATGGCCAGACATCAGGACTCCCAGACAGGGCTGCAGGGAGTGGGGCTGGCAGCAATAGCATTCTTTGAGAGCCTTTAGGAAGCTGGAAAAGAAGGGGAGAAAAAGGAAGGTCTCAGAGCCTTTGACTTCTGCCCATTAAGCTCAGCCTCTTTGAGCTTAGACTCAGCAGGAGGACATGAGTTAACCACAGAAAATGACCTTTACATTTCTTCTGCCAGTTACATTTTGGGTTTGCTTAGACAGAAGATGGACTTGAATGAGTAAGGCCATTTTTTGGCCTGAGGAACAAAAGGACTCAAGGAGGTGATCAAATCCAGTTAAAAAAAAAAAAAAGAAAAAAAAAAAGCATTTTAAAATTCTAACCAATTATTTAAAATTGGACATTATGTGAAAATAATTATTCCAGATCTGAGAGCATGTGTACTAAATGTGAACATAAGACAGAAGGAGCTGGGTTTTCCAGTCTGGAGAAGTGAAGGCTGAAGGGAGCCAATTTTTGTCTTCAGCTGCCTTTAGGGGTTGTAGATAAGGGAGCCAGACTTCTCTGCATCTTATACAGAGAGAATGAGAGGTAATGACTGCAGCGCATCAAGGGCAGCTGTAAGTGGATGCAAAGATAGACATTCTTCACCATGAAGCTGGTCCACCACTGAAGCAAGTGCCCTGAGAAGCTGGTCCTTGGAGATTTTCAAAAAGCTTAACCTTAACTACCATGTGCAGCTCGTAAGTCACCATAAAAACTCCAATTTATGGAGGAAGGCTGTAGACACATGTCCTGTTTCTGCTGCCACTGAGGTGTTTGTCCCCTATCCTTCCCTGCTCTTTCTTATTATACTTGAGGGTGCCATGGATGCAGACACTCCTCAATCCACTTACCCAAATTAAATGTTTTGTATGTTTCAGCCTATTTCAGGGATTCAGTGTGTGCTGAAAGGGTGGCACAAAGCTGAGAAAAGTACATTTCTAAAGCCCTGATCAGGAGGGTATAGGGTACCTGACTTCCAGGTCATAAACACCAGTCTAGGACTAAATAGATTCAGGGACACCGACTGCTTCAGCTTTTTATTTTTTTGGTTGTTGTTCTTTCCTACTGGCAATAAATAAAAGCCCGAAAAGATATAATTTTGGATGGACACAGCAGGAGCTCACTTGCAAGACTGGAACCTTACCTGCTGACACACAATTATTGAACTCCCGTCCTGCCCCCCATGCACCAGCTGCACTGCACAGAGGGAGCACAACATCAACACGAAAATGCCCTGATGTGCATGTGGCCATGCCTGGAACAAGGGACAGGATGCAGGGACAAGTGTCAGTGCAGGAGGTGAAGTGTGCACAGCGAGTGCTGACGGCCTGCTGGGGGGGCCCACCTGCAACAAGATCCATGACTAGGGCAGCACCCCCCCTTCCACCCAGCTCATTCCGCAGTGTTTGCAAACAGAAACATCATGGGTGTAAAGTCCAGGTCAGGAAGGCAAGTAAAAGGGGGAGTAGGGAAAAAAAAAAGTCAGCTTCTGCACAGTGTAAACTCATAAAGATGATTATTTTTATTACTGCTGAATTGTTAGCCCTGTTAATAGACAAGGTAAACAAACACAACAATCACAGCCGTCTATAAATTCAATGCATAAACAGCAGTTACTTAAGGTTGCTTAATAATTCATTTTAGTCAGTTTCAGAGCAACTTCCAACAGAAATAAATAACAAAAGACTATGAAAAAAACCTCAAAACTGAAAAACCCATGTGTGCTGTGAACTCTTGTTCATGTGGAGTCTTTAATGTTTTGGAACATGATATGCACCAGAAACAGTAATTTATAAGGTTTTCCATACTTCTGTTTTGTTTTATATGCATTACTGTCCAAATGAATTTTTGTCAAAGCAAGTCTCAAGTTTTTGTGAGTGAAAAATCCTCTTGGTAGCAAAAAGAGGACAATGTGACTGCAGAGAAGTTGGCATGTGCAGGGTAGACTGTAGCCAGGACACATCCAATCTGCTGGGCACTCATGCCTGCTGAGATTGGACACTGCAATGGGCACTTCAGACCCTGGGCATGGGAAACCCCTCTGCAAACTCCAGCTGCACGTCTTCAATCTATGGGCAAAGCCAGTATGTTCACACAAGAGCTTGCTCACCTCAGACCTCGCCTGTGATGCCAATGACTGTACAAATGCTCTCAGCCTCAGTATTGCTTTTCCTTTTCTAATTTATACAATTGTCCTTGTCCTGGAAAATAAGGTAAGGACACAAGTAAGGATAGTCTGATGTATTTTTTTTTCTTGAACACTCACCACAGCCACACCTTTCATCCTCACAGCAAATCATATTACAGCCAGGGTTTGTAATTTTTGATGAAACAAGATGCAAATTTCCAATCACCTAAAATTGTTTCAACCTTTCCAACAGTACCTTCCGAGTGCAAAGTAGCTGTACAGCATCACATAATTTATGTGGTACTGTATTATATCCAGTGGTGCTTGTCCAGAGCAAGCATAGATTACTACCCAAAAACAAAGGGAAATAAATAAGAAATGAAAGGAAAAATAATAATAGTGTGAGGTGTTGGTTTTCTTAGCCCTCGGAGTTCAATTTAGGCACAGTGGTTATTGATTTAATTTCACAGCACAGGCTCACATTGATAAAGGATAGCACAGGATAATATACATTTAACAAGAGAAATTATGGAAAAATAAGGAAGTGGTTTTCTTGAACTAATTTTATTTTGCTACTATATCATTCCTCACATTGATCCTTTACATTTATTAACAAACAGTAAAACATATTTTTGTAAGAGGAAGGAAAAGAGAAAATTGGAAATTTTAACAATATGGATGGCTGAAAAGTTTGTTGTGAAACTTCACAAGAAAACTGTCAACTAACCCTTTATCTTAGGAGTTTTTGCTTTCCATGGAAGAGAATGGATATTTTTCTAAACTGAAAAATATAAAGGTGGGGAGATTAAAAAAAAAAAAAATTATGCAAAAAACAATAAGGATTTTTGAAATTAAAGTGTATTGGTTTGAAAACAAACCAGTGGGAGATTGCAAGTCAGAATAAAATTCAATAGGAAAAATTAAAAATAAGTGAAATAATACAAGGAAAAGCACTGACAAACTCAGATACAACCTGACACCCTGTTATGGTGGTGGTAGCAGTCCAGACGAAGTAGCTCAGTTGAAGCGGTGATTCTGTGGAAGGTCTGGTCTCCAGCTGAAGGTCCAGTGGTAGCTCTTGTCCCCTGGGAAGCCAGTAGACAGGGCTCCCTTGGGCAGTTCCAAGGCCAGGTTATATCCAGGTGGGAATGCTTGGCTCCTCCCTCCTGGGTGGAGCATCTCACAATAGGATAAGTCCATGAGTCATGCAGTGGTTTCTTGATGGCCCATTGTCTGTTATCAGGGGTGGGTCGTAGCAGGAGATAACAGCTAATGGCCCACAGCTGGTGGTAACAGAATACTTAAATACATCTATATTGTAACCTAGGACAAAGTTATTGCAATACTTCCTAGAAGTTGTTTTTCAGATAGCTTATGTTTCTTTTCCATCTGTGCCCTTGCAGTGAGGTTCCCAGTGGAATACTACATCCCATCACATACTGGGAGTCTGTGGTAGCTCCCTGTAAAGGACTCCAGGCAATCAGAGGCCTGTGGTTCAAGGGAAAATAACGAACCGCACATCAGAACAGTAACTGTGTAAGATACTATGGAAAGCTTTCAAGCCTCAAATTTTGCTTAGTTCTACTTTATTTTTTTCTTAAATAAAAAAGACCAATGGCAAAAAGAATCATTTTCTAACCGTAGTAGGTGTACTGAGCATGAGTCGGTCCTGGTCATTTTTTTTCTGTTTCTTTGGTAGTGTGGAACCCTGCAGCACAGGTGGGAGATAGGATCTGTAACTGGAAAAGACACAGAAATTCACAAGCCAAAAGCCTGCCACAGAGCAGTCCCCCATTCGGTCTGTCATGGATCAGCAGTTCCCCAATGTTTACCTGCCTGCTCAGCAGCGACTGCTCCAGTATCACTCCAGAAGAGAGATGAACCACTGAGGCAGGGGAAGCACTGTGGCAGCAGGATTGCCTTCCTGGCACCCACTCAGACAGCTGGATTTGGCTCGTATCCTAAAGGTTTACATCAACGTCAATTTCCAGGTTTTGAGAGATGTGCTCTTTCAAGCACAGGTGTAAAAAAAAGGCCTTTTAGAAGCCACTGCCATGCCTCAATGTAGAAAATTTTACAAGCTAATAAATTTAATTTAATTTAAGGTGTGGCCCAGGTTTTGCAGCTTTTATTTAAATTTTCCATAGACCCTCTCCCTAGAAGAGGAAGGACCAATGACCCCAGAGCATTTCGTACAAAACACTTCAAGCCTGATTTAGAAACTGTCGAAAGTCTGGCACTCCAAGTAAACACTGCCATATTTTTGGAATCTTTTTTCCATCCAAATTCAGTAGTACAGCATGAACTCCCCTCAAATAACAACACAGCTCTCCCAGGGTGTAGATAATACACGTAATCACCACAGTCTCTGCCTATTCAAGTTAACACTTCTTAACAACAGATGTAATCTTCAGTGAGGCTCAGCTTTTACAAATTGCTGCTAATATGAATCATGCTTAACTTGTCCAAGTATCTCTTCTAAAAAGCTTATGTTTTCCCTAGAGGTATTTAAATTAGGAATCCCTAACTGCTAATTGAACATCAACTTGGATAACTGAGCAGGTCATCCTTGCTTCTGAAACAGAGGATGAAGGACTCCACTAAGTCCAGACTAAGTTAGGTGAACGCATCTGATTTACAGTGAATGAAACCTTCACGATACAGTAAAGGTTTGAGGGGCACTGTTGCAACAGGTCTTAGGGTGAAGAGTACCAGGTGATGCTTTCAAATCTTTCCCAAAAGCTCGAGGTCACTGCCACAAAACAAGTTCAGTCACTGCATTCATTTTTATTGTTCAGGTGTCTGGCAAATTAGGAAGGACTTCAGTTCAAGAGTGTTTTTTAAATTCACTAAGGGTATGCTACGTTCAAACATCATTAAGACAGTAAAATGATCTGACAAAAAACAGGGATTTTTATATTGCCTGTTGCAAAAGCTTTCAGAGCAAAGAAAAGCAGGTTCATTGCTTTTACTGCACCAGATCACTGTCACATGTCAGCGCAGGCATTGAATTTGGTCTAATATTTTAGAAGTCTTGCAAAGCAGCAGACCTTTACATCTTCTAAGGATTTCGCAGACAGTTCAAAATTGCACTTCAGTATTTTTGTACAATGGTAACGGTTCAAAAAGCCATTTAGCACTGTTTATTGCTTTCTATTTTGGTGTAGTAAATTTGGAAATATATATATTTAACCAGCTATAATGCTGTCAGAGAACTACTTAATCAGCATATGAACATGCATTGAAACAAAAGCTGTGAGTACATTTATCCACTTAGGTATGAATATTACCAAAATAGCTCAAACAGGGAGAGGGGAAATGGGACAGCAAGGAAGAGAAATCAAACCATCACTGATCCCATAAATGCAGAAAAAGGACAGATAATAAGCACGGTATTAACTTAAAACTCATAATTTTATATTTTTCTGTGTGTGTTAAGTGATAGCTTTGCTGCAAAAAGCAAGTTTCTCTTCTTTGAACACAGAGATAGCTGAGTGCACACTGGGGACTGCTGAGGGTATGCTTACAGCACAGTATTCATTCCATTTCTATCCAATTCAATCTAAACCCCACCCTGTTGCCTTATCACCACCAGTTTCCCCTAAAACAGAAACTTGATTTTTTTCAGCTATATCGATACATTTCAGTTTTACCTTTCTACAGTGCAGTGTGTGACATGCACATCCGTGGTATTTGTGGAGTTTCTGGTTATCTTTTTGGGTTTCCACCTCAACAGCAAGACACTACAATCAAGAGTGGTAAATGTGGTATTTCCTCATGAATTTGAGACAAGAGGTGGAAGACTTCACATAAGCTACAGATGTGATTGCTTCACAAACCTTTACCAAAACATGGTCTCCTGGCTCCTGTGGTGGAAAAGGGTAGGTTTGGCAGAGGGAGAATTACTGGGATTCAAAGATTAGGGAGAGAGTAAGGCGAGCAGGGCTCCGTATTTCAACTCCAGCACCACAACAGCAGCCAGAGCAAAGACCCTTGCAAAGACAAACTCTTGCAGGTAGAAAAGGGGCATCTTTTACTATGGACTTGAATGCCCTGCACCAGGCCACAGTGCCTTTCTGAGTTGCATGCACTCTGTTCAACCAACTTTATTACAAGACAAGCAAAAAGGATTCACCTTGGAAGAGGTGAAGTAAAAAACAAAACATAAGGCAACATGAAGCAAGATCTGTCTTCAAAAAGATTATGCTTTTAAAGCTACTTTGTTCTCCTTTGGGGTTTTGTAAAACAAGATGTGGAAAATGCAAGTATTTCCACTACTGCTCAAAAGGACAGTGCTTTGGCAACAGAAAGTCTGTCCCAGTGCCCTGTCTGTTCAGGACTGTCCCTGGCTCAGGATCCCACTCTGCTGGTACATTGAGCCTCCTGGCTCAGTCAGCAGTAGGAACTGGGCAGCCCAGGGAGAAAATGGCTTTGGGAGACTGAAAAGAGCCTGGAGGAGGGGACGAGTGGAAGCTGTGAGCTCACAATGCTGCATGTCCTGGATCTAGTGAGGGACTCCCCCAGGACCTAGACCCAACCAGGCCATGAGGGCCTGGACAGCAGCTACAGGGAACAAGTCAGATTTCTGTCTGGCAGACAAGAGGCAAAATGAAAATAAATTTTATAAAACCATAGAATATCGAGTTGGAAGGGACCTCAAGGATCATCTGGTCAAAACTTTCTTGGCACAGTCTGGACAAGATAGCCCAGCACCCTGTCCAGGCACTTAAGCTTTCAACAGTGGGGAATCCACCTTTTCCCTGGGGAAATTATTCCAGTAGCTGATTGTTCTCATTGTGAAAAGTTTTCCTCATTTCCAACAGAATCCTCTGGAGTAACTTGTACACTCTACCGCTCGTCTCTCCCTGTAAAAAGGGAGCCTCCACTTTCTCTGTACCCATCCTGTAGATACTGGAACATGGTGATACTGGAACCTTTGGCTTTTTTGAACTTCTCTATCAAAAAAACATCCTCTTGTAGAAAGATTGACCTCTTCTCTGCTTGGCAGAATTCAGTGTGAAACATACAAACTCAAGAATAGGTACATGCATGACATGCATGCCCATCCCCAGAGGAGGACAATTGTGAAGGGCAGCACACATGACAGCTTTGCACAAGAGGAAGAAAAGGAGAGCAAAAAACCTTATTTCCTCAATTTCCTCACAGGAGTCACTTGCTTCTATCTCTCCAGTGGCTAGTTAAAAGCCATTTACATTTTTTTTCCTGATGCAGACAATACAGATTCCCATGATGCAGCTTCTCCTCACCCTCACAGAACAGTTTTTTCTTCATAGACTTACCATGTAGCCAGGAGATGATGAGAAACTGTGGCAACTTTTTTTTTTTTTAATCCATATGTATCTGTAACCAAAAAAAAAAAAAAAAAAAAAAAAAAAAAAAAAAAATTTCTGTTACTGATTTCCAACTCATTAGCAGTTAAAAATCATGAAGTTTCCAGAAACTGAGGGTGGGGTGGGGGAAATCTGCAGCCTCATGTCACCTGTAACAGCAGAGCATAATCCTCCCACGTTTGGTAACTTTGCAGACACAGGGAACTGTAGAAGGTAGCAATTTTCGCTGATCAAAAAGTTTTCTGACTCTGCATAACCCACAGTCATACATATCCTTGAATGCTGTTTCCAGCCACTCTGTCTATTAAGAAGTTATTTAGTGCAGGCATGACTCTTAATTCTACATAATACTAAGGCTGCCCAACACTCTCCATTTTGGATGTGTTTTTAGCTGCCAGTGGCTTTGCCAAACTTGTGTTCTATGCCACTGTCTGCCTCAAGTTAATTAGCTCTGTAGAATATAGAATAAAAACAAAACACACCATGCACCCACAGAGTTTTGCCCAGATTAGACAAAATTGTAAATGTTGGATTGAAAAAACTTCAGTTATCCATATCATGCTTTGATGAGGGGATCTGAAATCTGGCAGGAGGTAGGGTTTTTTTGTGTTAAAAATGCACTCATTGCTGTTGTAGTGAAAATCTGTACCACATCAACCACCTTAAAAGATTTTGTGTATTTTCCCTTAGCCTCCTTATCAAGATGCTTATTCTTAAGCTACTTACAATTTATCACCTCAAGTCCCAGGGCTACTGTGACTTAGTCTGTGGGCATAAGATTGGCGGGGGAGATTTCATCTTGTGCTTAGATTTCTGCTCGACTGGGGCAGTGGAATGCAAGGACCACAGAGGGATCCCAGTGTCGGCAGTAACAAAATGGATGGGCAGGGACTGTTACTGGGGTACAGGCTTGCTTCTGCCATCCAGCTCCCCCTACATCTCCCCTCTCTGCCCAGATGCCTCTGTTAGATGGATTCCTGTGGAAAGCACTTGCATTTGGGAAGCTTTTATGTTGCTTAAATCCTGAAGGTGGATTATAAAGAGGAAAGGACTGGTTAGAGTGTTTTGAGGTGTGGGAAGAAGGAAGTTGCTAAGAGAAAAGACTAATTTGGGCTCCTAAATGTCTCATTACTTGCTCATGCATATTCCTAGTCCAAGGCTGAGAAAGAAATCACTGCATATCCAGCCCTGACAGCATTTTAAAACCTGGATTCTACATTCTATCTTTCTTTCTCAGTGAGGAGGCAGGAGACCTCGGGCTGTGACTTCAGCTATGCACCCACTTGTTGGGAAAGATGCTCCTGCATGTGCTCACATTTCTGGTTATGGATGCATCGGAATAAGCAGATAATTCTTATGTCCTTTACCCTCTCAGGACAAATGAGCACAGCTAAAAACTGTCAGAGCCCTGGGTGCAACATTTAGTACCGAGACAGCACATCTGAAAGAATATGGTAAATAGGGAAAGAGAAAAGACATAACTTGCTCAGAAAAATAACATTCTTCATTTCCCTCCCATCTCCCCCTCAGTCTTCCGCTTCATGGAGCAAGTGAGTAAAAAATCATGATCCAGAGGGTAATGGCTGGCTAAGAGAGGCTCC
The DNA here is from genome assembly GCA_013397915.1 of Daphoenositta chrysoptera. Classification (NCBI taxonomy): domain Eukaryota; kingdom Metazoa; phylum Chordata; class Aves; order Passeriformes; genus Daphoenositta; species Daphoenositta chrysoptera. The sequence goes on along the minus strand of VZRO01004987.1, from coordinate 427,691 downwards.
CAGGCCCACTGCAGGCCTGCTATGCTTCAAAACATAGCTCTTGCTCCGCACTGACAGCTGAAACCTCATCTTTATAATCTATGGCCTGGCTGTGGAGTTCTCTGCTCTAATTACTCTGCATTTGTCTCTCCTCCCAGCCTGGAACGGGTTTTCAAAGGCCTGAGACCACTGGAACAGGGAAGATTTATGGAGTCAGTCAATGCTGGTTGCATTCCACAGAACTTTGAATAAAAACCAAAAGACTATTTGAATCTTAGGAGGGAAGTTTCCCTCTGATTCGAGTATTATTCACTTCCTGGTGCACTGAAGTTGAAGGATTAAGTAACTTTTCCCAAATATAGAATGCATCACACCCAATCACACACACACACACACACACACACACACTGCTGCCTTCTTTAAGTGAAGCATCTGAGGAGGAAAATGAGATTACAAATTTAGGAGTATAATGAGATCAAGTTAAATTCACACCATTTACCCAGCTAGGCACAATCTATGTCATTAGAAAAGATTAATTTTTTGGTTGCAATTTCTAATCTCATTATACCTTTTGTCACAAGAATGATTTATCAGAATTTCAATACTTAATGCCATACATTTTGTATATTCACTTGGCTTCTCCAGTACTTTATATTTCCATTAGCTGGTATCCACTCACTCATGCCATACCATTCAGCACAGCTACAAATAGGGAGACCAACCAACCAAATCACACAATACTGAAAAGGTCAAAGTAGTATATTACATTACTATAACTTAGAGAATAATATTCACAAGGTATTAAAACTTTGACTCCTTATTTATGTGACAACGAAAGTAAAGAAAATAGGAGGCACTGTGAAATGATCACATCATTACCAGACATCCTTGGGAAAGTGAGGGATTGTAAAGCCTTCAACATTATTATCTTTACAGCCTAATATAAATTCATGTTATTCTTTAGGTACTGTATATCGTAGCCTAAGTTAGGTACCGTATATCTTATGCTCAGACCATGGTCTGTTCACTACCACTTTTTGTGTTTTTAATTGCAAATATTCAGGAAGCTCTTAAGGAATAAGTATAAGCAAATCTTTTTAAAGTCAGAAACCTCTTTTAGCTATCTTATAAAGAAATTTAGTCAGAAAATAAAAATTTGTGAAACTGAAGCTAAGGATTGTTATTACTGACTCCTTCCCTCCACCAAGAGAATAAGAGAATTGCGGCCTTTCTCTCAAAGTCTGTGGAAAGGACCTGTTTGAGCTCAGTGGCTGTGTCATCATAAGGTACTTTTCGGGTGACTGTAAGCACAGGCTGTTCTGCAATACATCCACCACCCTGTTCCCTCTAAAGACACCCTTGTCTGCACGGCAAAATGTGTATCCCACCTCTCTCCCCACAGCCTAGGCTTCCCAAGAGATCAAGTACACACTGCAGAAACACCCAAAAATCCACACCCAAAAAACACCCAAAAAACCTTCCCAGGCCCAGGTTCAGTCAGGTGGCTGATGTGTGCCTTGCATCACTGCCCCTGTACCCAGTGCTGTTGGATCCTGCAAAAGTCTCTGGCTCTCATGAAAGTCTCTCTGCTAAGTCATCTACAGGCATGAGGTTTTACACAAAGAACAAAAGTACAGTTGGGATCTTCAAGACTAGAAGAGCTGTCCTGGACACAGCAGTCATGGCCCAACATTCACAGCTGTAAAGATTCACAGAGTAAAAGGGGATGTTTTTAAAACTGGGAAAAAAATTAAAATGGAATGAATTTTGTTAAAGGAATAAAGAGAGAAGGTGTCAGCCAGGCTTTTTGAGATAACTACAGGAGAACTGAGCTTACTACTCAACCCATAGTGCACTTCTGGTAGGTTCCAGGCCCTCCTGAACCCCTGGGCAGGTTTAGGCGTCCACAATGCAACATGCCGGGAAGAGGTACTGGAAGCTGCCCTGCTTTCTCCTTGTATAGGCAGGGGCAATCTGTATTTAGCCAGCATATGTTTGATTAGATCCTGGCATTATACAGTACTGTAGGTTTGGGGAATCAATATTAATGTCATTACAGGGGACTTAATAAATGGAATTGCAATTAACTTAATAGATAACTGAGAATTAAGCTCAGCTAATATTAAAACAACAGCAAACAGTGACCTAATTTCTATCTTATGAGACGCACTGTCTGCCATGAGAGAATGCCCAATTCCCAGTGAGTAAGAGGGGTTGCCAGGATAACTCTTTGAGGACTATTCACAATTTCCAGTTTGAGACACACCAGTTGCAATAACTCATAGCCAGATTTCCTAATGCAGAGCTGGAGCTGATCTGGCATCTCTCCCTTTCTCCCACTGAGTCCCTGTTAAGAGATCAGAGAGGCTGAACTAGAGGAAAGCTGCAGTGTCTGCAGGCAGTACAGCTGAATAGCCACATTTACCTGCTGATGCTACTTAGGTGCTTATATGGCAGAATGAGCTGCAGCTTCTATTTTTCATACATGAGACTTGAAGGTTGGGTGTGGCTTGGGGTTTTTTTTCTGAGAGATGGGGTGCTTTGGGGGGCTTTTGGAGAGCTTTTTTTGATGGGGTGGGTTGTTTTGGGTTTGATGCCATTTGTGGGTTGGTTTCTTTTTTTTTTTTTCAGAAAAGTACCTGATAAGACTTTGCTTAAGTCCTTATCTACATGAAAATAATGTCCTAGTAGAAGTGATGAAGCCTCCTCCCCTGACAGTGACACCTCCAATATAGATGCTATTATTTTAATAGCAAGGTTGTGCACACCCTGCTAAAGAGTTTACTGAGGAAGGGGTTATACTCTACCTTTGTCACACAATCTTCAGATTGGAAAACTAAGGCTGTACTCTTACAACTGACTAAGAGTCCATAGGTAAGATGAGCAAGTAATCTGCCAGGAAGGAGACTTAAAAAATAAAAAAAACCTGCCAAAATTAAAAAGCAACACCAGGCTTTATCTTTGCCAGCAAAGGTTACCCAGGAGAGAACAAGAGAGAGAAACGTGAAGTAGTGAATCTCCTGGCTAATCCATGCCTCCTGAAGATTCCCACCCGAGCTGGTGCCTTGGCACTGTTCTGGCAAGGCTCTGGGCCCTCTGGCAGAGCAGGTGCCTGTGGGTGGCTGCTCCACCATCCTCCCACTCCCAGCAGATTTGCTGGTGCTGGGGGCGTGGACAGCAAGCTCCACCTGAGCAAACTCAGCCCCTCCACTTTTGGGAGGATGGCTGGAGGGATGCAGAGCATGCCTCATGGAATTTTGCTTTGAATCCTTCAGCATATGGAAATCAGTCTGCAAGAAAAATGAGAAATATTTAGAAACAGTTGGAAAGGCTGTCATTGAAATTTATCCTGGCTATGTCTAAACATGGAAAAGGACAACAGAAACCAATGTTAACTTCAGAAAAATGTAAAGAGAACTGACTATGCAACAAGCAGAAGGCTTATTTCTTTTTAAGTATAAACAATCTGGTGAGGAGGAAGAAAGGCAGAACTATAAAAATAAGCCAAGGCAAGTAAAAAATAATGAGGGTAAAAATTAATAATACTCTGCATCAGTTTGCAGAGGTTTTTTTCTTGTACAGCAGTCTCCAAATATAACTTTCAGGGAGAGACCAGACAAAATATTTCTGTTCTGAGCTATCACAGTGGAAAATGGCTTAAAAAGAAGTTGTACTGGGGGAAGGGGATAGCCTTCAGCTGTGGACAAGATTTTTAGACACCCTCCTTGGGAGACTAACCTTTCTGTACTCCTTACACAGTCAGTGACAAGAGACACCAGCCTCCACAGGACAGTTCAATACCCCTAAATGCAGGTGACATGGACACCTCATGTACAGTAAGGATAAAGGCTGTAACAAATCACAAAACTTGGACCATTTTCTTCAAGCTTTGCCTGTTCAGAGGCCTGAGCTGAATTACATGTGGAACAAACATCACTGCCTTCAGGGGGAGTTAAGGAAATGGATGTGAAGACACAGAACCCTCATTTGATGCTTCTCCCATTTTTCTGTCTCCTAAGTGCATCACTGTGTGTTAAACCCCTGCCTTCCCACTTGTCTTTGGTTTTTTTTTTCTCCCCTCATCTTTTCACTTCAGTGCCGTGGGTGATGCCTGAGAGGCCACCTAAAAAACCAGAGACTAGACAGGAATAAGGGAATAAAGGTAGGTATTTATTTGAAGAGCCTTCAAAGGTACACCCTGGGCATGCCAAAGGCAACCCCCAAGATGGACCCTGGGTCATGGGTTCTTCACACTTTTAAAAGTTTGGTCCATTTGCATATCAGGGTTAATTCTCCAATTAAAGCTTCAGTTAATTATGTAATTTCCCCAAGCTTACACCTCTTCTAAGATTTTGATTTACACATGTTGGGCCTAGGACAGTCTAGGTGTCCTTGGAGAGTAAACTTGGAGAGGCTTTGTTATTTCTAAGTAATATGAGAGAACAGAAGTTAACAGGCTACAAGAAACTTCAGAGTTAAACACTAGGCAATACAGGATTTGAAAAACATGAAAGTTAAAACCTAAGGCATCATGGGAGCTTCCAGGCTGCAAGCTTGCAAAAGTGCTGAGCACCCCCTTCTTTATTCAAATTTCCTTTCCCACCAAGGTTTTGTGCTGGTGGAGAGGTCCTAGCCATAGGAAGCAACCCTTTATCCAGAGCAATAAAACTTGCAACAGGAGCATCCCTTGTGCAGTGTCTCTAGCTCCAAGGCAGAAATTTTGTTCCCAGGGAACTTGTAAAAAAATACTATAAAGACAGTAGAAAAAATTAGTGTGGAAGCAGCCTAACGAAGTATTTGAAATGCCAAGATTAACAATGACTGTAAATAAGGCTGAGGACAGAAGCAGAGATAATTGCTTCTCATATGAACACCACAGCATTTACCACTTTCCATAGATGCCAAAGATTATCTAGATTTTCAAATTAGTTTATCTGTGACCAATTGGCTGAATGGATTGACAAAAATAATGTAAGATGCTGAATGTGAAGCATATTTAGTACAGAAACACCGTGACAGATAATGCTGTAATTACTGTATGCAGTTGCTGAATCTAACAATATAAATTTAATGCAAAGCATGAGTTTCTTTTCCACAGCTTCTGAAAGTCAGAGCAATCTAAATTGTGCTGTATTTCTTTAAAAAAAAAGTTCATTTTAAAAATATTTATGCATATAAATTCCAGAAAAATCACAGGATTCTTCTTCTTTCCTTATTTCCCACACTGTATCTGAGAACACCAACTTTTTTCATTTATTTCACTTTTCCTTGTAGGACTCTGACAGAGATGCAATTTGGCTTAGGAGACCAACTCATTGAATTTACTTAGCCTATGACCCAATAGCTTTGCATTGTGCAGCTACCTGGAAAGAACCAAACAGAAAAATCACCATGCAGATATTTGCAGAAGGATATAAGCGATCCTTTACTTAACATACATCCATGATTTTCAGCTGATAATTTATGTTCAGATCTTAAATTTCAAATTCACTGGTTACTCATAATCCTTTCTGACAGATGACAGGAACCACATCACATCCTGTGTTTTTCCACCTCCTGCAATACACGATTTCTGGACATGACTGCAAGCAGCGAGCAAACCACAGTTTCATTTCGGTAAAAACTTCTCAATAAAACTTAGTTGCGTACACATTTCTGCAAAAATTAATTGAAGAATTTGGATTAATAACATTTTGTCTTGCTGATAATATATGGCATGGTTTAGGAATTCCTGGGGAAAAACAAAAATGAAAATCAGAAATAATCATTGAATAATGCATAATATATTTATTATTTTACATCAGTTTCTCAAATCTTCCTGACTCATAATAGAGCAAGCGCACCCAATGCTGTAGAAATGGGGCATTGCCTGGCCTTCATTGCACATGTGCTGAAGCACCATCCTGAGTAAAGCTATCCCATTACACATGGGAAAAAATATACCTGACAGCGGGAAAACACCAAATTTGGACTGATCATGCAGCACATCTGTATAGCAGGACATGAGACAGACTATGTCATGCCAGAGCTAACAGAGGGGAAAAAGGAAAAGATGTGGAACCGAGTTAAAGGACAAGTGAAACTCTTCATGGCTGAGGCAAGTGCAACCAATGATAACTCCTATAATTTTTCATTGTTAGTACATTGTTAGTACATTACATTATTAAAATAATTACATTATNATATTTATGTATTATATAAATATTAAATATTTTAAAATATTATTATTTAAATAATTTCATGGTGTTTCCCTCCCATCCTTCTCGTCTCTTCCTTCCCCCACTTGAAACTTGTCTCGCATCACACTTTTTGTTTGTTTGTTAAGGTCAGCTGTGAGACATCTTCCTTTACACATGAATAAGGCCACACTAAATACTGTGCACTAAAATATGGAAAAATAACCTGTTTCCTATAAATATCTCGACCAGTTAGAACCAGGAAAACAAGGGAGAACTCTTCTACTTTGCAAGTATGAGTTCGTGGCAAGGTGACATATTTTTCTCTTTCTTTAGGTTAAATTTACTTGTTATTTACATGAAATCCATCTGCTACAATATCCTACATGCCAAATAGAACCATATAGTTAAAGCATATCAAACCCACATTATTGTGCCTTTCCATACTGTGACATGTTAAAAAGGATTTTGGGAATGGGCTGTCAGACACACACAATAGATGAATTTCTGGGTGAGCATGAACATACAGTACACCACAATCCATAAAAGGATACCATTAATATTTAGCAATACAAGTAGACATTAAAAAAAAAATCAACATTTAACCGTGGATTTCAACCCTTCCCATATTTTTGGCCTTTCAGCAACTAAATTCTTAGTTAGCAACAGTAAGCAAGGCTAAAAAAAAAATCCACCTGTGAAATTAGTGGCCCAGTTTTTTCAAGCAACTAAAAGGGTTACAGAACCATTTATGGGAGCATGTACAAGTAAAATCTGGTTTTGTCTAGAAAAACTTGGTAATTGCCAAAGTTAGCTGCTCATCTACTGGACCACATAGGTAGAAGGTTATAGTGCATGACTTGTATGGACATTGAGGGAAATAAAGAATTATTTCAATATTTTTAATATTCAAAAGCAAAATGAATAAAAATGTTAAAAAAAATTTGTGCTTACCTCCTCCACTCAAATCTTCCATATATTGAGATTTTGTATTATATGGCTTTTACTCCAGTAAGAATAATGTTTAGGGAAGGAAGATGACACTGTTCATGTAGTGGAAGGATAATAAAAAGCACTGTTACGGGCTTGGCAGCAATATGTACAGATATATTTCCTTTTAATGGCAAATATATATCAGGTCTACCAGTCATACACACATATCTCAGTAGGTATGGCTACATTTTCCTCTTGATTTTGCTACCAAAGTGTTTCTTTACCACATTTATATGTCCCCCAAAAATATACACAGAGAAGAGAAAGGTCTTTTTGATCAGATGAGAGGTTCCTTTGCAAGTTATTTTTGCCCATTTGTCTAAAAGCCATATAAAAACTGTCTCAAGCTGTTCCCAAATTGCTTTCATACTTGTTTTGCTGAAATCCTGTTAGTTCCTGTTTAACTGCATGTCTTGCTGTTGTCATTTACACACCTTCCACACTGCAGGATGCTGCAGGACACATTGTGCTTGCTGATATAATTTTTGTGAAGGAAATCCTTGCAATCAGCTGTCCAACATATGAAGCTACATTTGACCACAGGGCGTAGAATGATGGAACTGTTTTTATGACCAAGGAAATCAAAACTGTTCCTCCATAAAGTTCTCTGAGGAAAGAGGGGGAGGGGGAAAGAAGCATAACCCCCCACATTTCTAAGAGTATAATGAAAAGGAAAAGAAATCCTTTATAAAGGCCTGAGGTTAGGAAGCACTGAGCTCCAAAATCCCAGAGGCCAATGGAAGCTGAAAGCATTTGATATCCCTTTGGACTGGACCTATTACTTCACTGTTCAGATTTACTATTTGCAGCATGTATTTTCTAGCACACAGAACAAACTGGTGCTAATTACAACAGCAGTATTTTGGGGATGGCAGTAGTAACCACTGCTAACTGCTAAACACAAATTAGAGACAAACTTCAGAGCCTATTTAGCACACCATTTCCATATGCAGCTTGATTAAGACAGAAAATGACTCAGTCTGTTGCAACACACTCCACAAAAACTACAGAAGCGAATTGAAGACAGTAACAGGTAAATAGAGGATTCATGAAAAAGCTGAATTTAGATGTATGATATTGACTTAAAAGTTCAGATTTTCTCTCTGTTCAGTTTTCTGAGCTCACACTCCAGCTCTGCTGAACAACCCGGCATTGTCTTCTGCTGTGAAAGGGGAACATCACTGAAGCCAGCAGACACATCATCTGCAAAGAAAAGGTCACTGTTACAAACCCAAATCAAGACCCAGTCCAAAATATTTTGTCCGTCTCAAAGCAGGCTGGGACTCATTTATGGTGAATTTTAATAGGAATAAAACACCTGCTCGCTTGACAAAGAGACTAACAATACATACTACATGAACAGCAGTGGTTCACAAATAACTTAGTAATATTTAATTAAAGTATCTACATAAAAGCAAATAACATCTCTGTGCTATGTAAAGTATTAAAGCACTTAAAGAAATCCTTCTTTCAGAGGACATGGCTGAGCTATTAACACAGGCTTATTTTATGGTTTCATCCAGAAGTCACAATTCAGACCATATCCAGCCACCTCTTTCCAAAATATTCTACTAGGAACCTTCTCTCTAACCTTTGTGGAAATGTACTCAGGACTCTCCATTCCCATCTTAAAGGTTTTCTTAGGCACTACCACACTCATCAATGTGTAGAATTTACATATCCAGTCATAACAATATCCTATTTTCTTCTGTGTCTGCTCTGAAAACTATTTCAGGAAGTCCCCCATTAGTGAAATCATCAGCAAGCTTTACCTGACTTTGTCCTTTACTTTTATTCTTTCCTAAAGAAAACAATATTTAATCTATGAACAAGAGTGTGCATGAAGTATTTCTCATTGTATGACAATGTGTTACTAGTTCATCTTCAAAAAAACACAAAAAAAAGTCTGAAGACTAAAGTCAGGATGGTGCTACAATATTTGGGCAACAGAAACACTAGTTTGGTGTCTTTAGAGGGGCAGGGAAAAAGCCTTGCATCTCACATATGGTTTCATTGTACGCAATCACAGTGGGAGAAAAGGAAGTGGCAAATATTTTTTAACTGATCTTCCCATCTAGGCCAGAGGAAAATACAGATTTAATGCAGCTACTGCACACATAAAAACCAGAGGAGGTATCTCTACAAACTCCCAGCCTGTGCTGTTGTGGGCGAGCTGAGGCCACAGCAAGTCTCTGAAAGAGTGAAGGGAATTCATTATTGTTGTACACAGTTGTAATGATGCAAAGGTATTAAATCTCTGTATGAATCTTTCTCATTCATTGCTTGGAACATGCTTGTATCCATAGAACCTCTCTAATGTTTAATTTTTATAATAAAGATGCTTCTTCATCAAAATAACAAAACATGATATTCATTTTTCTGTGTGCAGGACAGTTAATAAAATTAAGTAGCTGGACCTCTGCTTTGGTGTGTACCGGGTCAGAGAGTTAACAAATGAATAGAAGATACTTTGCTGCTCTAGGGTGACTGAGAAGCATCTCTGCTAATCTCCACAGAGCAAATGCACGTGGCACGAAATCCTGTGCTGAAGAAGCACCACCCATTGAGACATTCCACGTTTGGGCACGCAACCAAACAGTGGTGAGAAGGTATGAAAAAATTCAAGATGTTCTTATTCCTAGACTTTCTATCACTATTAATGCTATGTTTTAAAGCTTTCCCTGTTTATAAACTTCCTGGGCTTTTGTCTGGCTCCTTCAGCTGAGCTACAGCACTTCTGCAGAATCGTCCTCATCCCCCAACCTGTGCCTGCCACAGCAACTCTAACTCAGATCTCCTTTACTGCTGACTACAGAATTACTCTCACAGCACTGCCACTGCTCACAGATGTCTTTGTTTAACTTGAATATTCCTTAGCATCTGCCAGCATTTTCCCCTAGCTAAATTCCTGCTAAATGCACTTTACTTCTCTAAGCCTCGTCAGCTATTGCTCTAAATGCATCCCTTCAAGAGAAAAAAAAAATCTCCACCTGTCTTTAATATGTGTATCAATAAAAGGAGGATTAGAAATCTGCACTTCCAGGCTGTTAAACAAACTCTTTTCTGCCTCCATTTATTCAGCCATAAAATGGCTATAATATTTACTACAATATCTCAAAGAACAGTTAAAAAGCTTAATGCTATTAATTCAGTATTACTGATTCTGTCCTGCTACAGGGAATATATAAACATTTCCATGGCAGATCGATATATATTTATAAGATTTATAGTTTATGGTTTGTAATCATTAGTATAACATTATTTGCAAGGTTTATACCCCAGTCCTATGGAGCAGAAGGTAGTATCTGCATTATAGGCAAGATTATATTCTTATTTGCTAGCTATTCCTTCTAAGTAAGTCTGTAACATTTATTTTCTCCTATAGGGCAGTATTTTTAATAAATATGTACTGCCAGTAAGCTTTAATTTATGTAAAAGCCCATTGTTTTTGAAGAACTTCTCTGGAACAAAATTCATCCTTTTTTATTTTAAACACATAGTGCACAATCTTTTTCTTACAACTGCTTTAGCAAGGTTTTCCCCTTAGGTCTGTATATCAGAGAAATATTTTCGGAAGAAAGTAAAAAAAAACAACAAAACAAAGCAAAGAATCAGTAACCAGTAGAAGTACACAGAATGTCCTTGTAACCTAAAGACAAGAAATACCATTTCTAAAATCACAGACCTGAAGTTGTGCTAAAAAAAAAAAAAAAAAAAAAAGTGGCTTCCAGGTTTGATTGTGCAGCCCATATTTACTGTAACATGAACACGAGACCGTCTGCTGTCTCTCGAAAAGAAAGAGGGTTGCATTTAGCTGCACTAATCTCTAGGAATTATTCTGCTCTGTACAGGGGATGACTATCAGCCATTTCCAGCACTAATTGGACTCAAGTATGGTACGACCTAATTTCTCAGCATATACCGCAGAGTTTTGAGATTCCTGAATGCTTCAGCCTTTTGAGAGTTTTGTTGTTTTCTATTAGCTACAACTTCGCTGTCTCTGACTGCCAGCAGAGGGAGAAAATGGAATATGAAGTAGAGAACATAATACAACACACCATCTCTCATCCACACTGCTGAAATAAATATGATGCGGTTTCAACCATTTCTTTTCTAGGGCAGGGTACACTCATTCTAAGTTTCTCAGCCTACAAGTAATCTGATTAAATTTGGTTGGGTTTTTTTTCCCCTCTCTCCCTCCCATCTATTTTCCCCCCTTCTCTCCTCCCCTTTTGCCTTTCTTTCCATGCAGGCGGAATCTTTATGAGATGTATAAATAGTGGAAGAATTATGCAGGGGGTTTTATTATGAAACTAGAAATCATTTCATTGGCATTAATGGGAAAGTCTGTCTTTTGGAGAGCTCCACATTTCTAGAAGCCATTTCCTGTTCTCAAGGTCCCTTAATGCAACAAACCAGGGCAAGACGGGAATTGCTTTACTTCTCTTGTGCTTCAAACACGTGTGTACATTAGATTGGCTGCTGAAGGGCTACATTTTTCTTAAGTACTAGCAGTCAGTCTTTTATATAGACTGGATTCTGTTTTAGTTAACAATTTGTTAAGCTTATTGGCACACAAGCAGTTATTTTCACCAGAGGTGAAAACTTCCCCCTAAAGCTGCCCTCCCCGTATCTGGGAAAGCACATGCACACACCAGGCTATGTAACACACTATTTAAATAAAGTGCTTTCTCATTCCTTCCTCAGGAATAAAACCTGTTAGCTGTAAGAGAGACAAAGGGCAGACAGCTCTGGCTGCTGCCTCATTGCCTCCCAGCTTTTGGCACTGAGGCTTGGCTGGCTGAGTCAGGAGCTTGCTCCTCATTACATGGATCCTCACTCTCCGGGTGAGGACTGACAATTCAGGATCCCCACCTAATCCCTAGAGCTTGCTCCACCTGCTTTAAATAAGGGGCTGGGGATGCACTGGTGCAGCCAAATGGTAGAGGAATAAATGACTTTCTTATTGCTCTCATATTCCTCAAGCCTGTCTTCAGGTTGCTCTGCTCTTTCCAGTTGTAGCATTTTACACACACAGATGATCATGGACCTTACAGCAAATGATGGCAGTGCTAAGTCAGACTTCCAGCTGTCTTCAGGTGTCTGTGAATCATCTGGTGTCTGGGGAGTTTCTGTTCCAAGGCTCACTGAAAGCAAGCCATGGAGAGCTAACTGGTGACCAAAAAACATTAGACACTCACTGAATCAACACCTTCACCGATAACAAAATCATTAGCAAAGGGATAAACCCCAAGTGAGATCCTTGCTCTACCAGCAATCAGAAGTGTTTGATCTGGCACTGCTGTAAACAGAGCTCAGTTTCTTTACCTGAAAGACTGGAATCTTTGAAACAGAAATTGGGACAAACCCCTTTCTTCCCACTTATGTCTTGCTAGGTTAGAAAAGACATCAGAAACTTTAAGGAAAGCAGTTTCAGAGGGCAAAGGTGGTCTTGAATAGGACTTCAAAGAAGGAATAAGAGGCAGCAGCTCAATAATATAGCACAGGAGAAAAAAGCTCTACAGTGGTATGCAGAGAAGCAGGGGAGTACACGACTTAAAATTTGTATTTCATGTGGATTAATATGATAAATAAAGTTTCTGCCATCAAAGGCCATGGGGATGATGCAGACACCCCCTTCACTGGGGTACTGACAGAGGAAAAGGTTATCCATAACACCAGAGGAGGGCTGTTGCTGAGGCACAGCAACAGGAGCAGTGAACTGAACACACAGTCAAGGGAAAATGGGCCATAATAGATTCAGGATGGAACAAGAGGCTTGCTGACAAGGCCACAGAGGAGAGATACCAGCTGGCTCACATCCTGTTAAATGACAAATGGATAGAAAAAATGTCCTGAGGTTTATGTCCTGTCTAGCCTTGCAGTGCTGAACACAAGGCATGGGGCTGTTCTGCATCTCCATCCACAGAGGGCTGCAGCTCCGCTGACTGGAGAAGAGAGTGCTGCTGACTAAGGCCTGTTTTGGGGTCTGGGTTGCTTGTTGTAGGATGCTTGCAGAGCCTGTCCAGAGCTAAGGATACAGGCTGTGTGTGTTACCAGGATTTCAGAGTAAAAACATCTTCATCCCTGGGAGCATAGATGCAATCTATGTGTAGGGCAATCCCCCTGGGATGGACCCCAGCCGTGTACTTAGGCTCACAGCTAGACTGGGACAAATCTGAGTTTATGCAATCCTATACAGCATCAGAAGGTGATAGATGAGCAGTACAGAGAACCAACAAAAGTTCAGCCAGCATGTATGTTCTTTCTCTTCCAAAAAAGCAGTGAAAGGAAAACTACCACCTGCCTTTGAAGCAGGGATGCGGGAGCCTCACTGCTGTAAAACTACATTAATCTGACAATTGGAACTCGGCACACAGCAGTAGGCAATAAACTTCAAGGACTAGGCTGGTGCTGCTGGAGGAATGGTGCAGCTGGCTAAGCAATTTTTATCTGCATGTAAATTCTGCTGATTTAACCACAACTTCCTCCAGGGATTTCTCTAGGATCTAGATTTCTCTTATGTCAGAAGGACTTACCTATGTGTGATACACAGTCAGATTCCTTCAAAAACTCTTTTCTTCCTGGTTGTTTCTGAGATGTGTTCACAGCTTCTGCACTTCAAAAACTTCCCAAGCAGGTAAGTCTGTTGAATATTAATTATTGCCTAGAAGGGCTCCTTTCCAGAAGCTCAACCCCACCACCTCAGCCAGCATCTACCCAGGAGGTTTGTGCTGTACCACTGTGTACGGTTGCTTATATTAATTTTGGTATCCATAAAGGCATGGATATAAAGGAGTGGCTTGGATTTATCAGCGTGTACCTCCAAGTTACACCTGGCCATGGCACCAGTGAAGCTCACACACTGTATGTGAGTGACAGAATATAAGTTCTACCACAGTGATAGAGTTTTCAGGCGTGAGTGTTCACTCACAGCTACTGGGCATGCTCTGATGTCTAAGCAGCTCCCAAATCAAAGCTGGCAGGCAGCTCACAGTCAGACTTGGATATTTATATTCTACAAAAATAGGCCCATGGACTTCTGTGAAGTCATTGCAGCACAGCAAAGGAAAAATCAGGCCCATGTTGTGCCACGAACAGCCTGTGCAGGATTGTAGGTTTAGTTAATTCTGCATGGCAAGGAATATTTACCCAGATTATTTATTGCTCCTTTTCTTATAAGGCTGTGGCTTGTTTTCTCTCAAACAGTCGTGTTTCTTACTCTCATTTGTAACTTGCCAGAGGCAAGTAAAGCACAGCACATGTACAGAAAGCGAAGGCCTACCAGAATAGTTAATTTTAGACTTAGACTGCTAGTGGCATTTGCTGCTTGTGTCAACTTCTACAAACAGGGCAGGCATAGGGAAATGGTTTCCCAAGTGGTAAGTCACATGGCATATTTAGAAAATACTGATACACTCAGAGAAGCATGCAGGCTGTGAATAAAAGCCTCACATATTGGAATCAGCAATATTTCATGGCATCCACATGCTGCAGAGAAGGCAATAGCCAATGCTATTGAGTTTACTCTTATCCATTCTCAACACTGGGAAGAAAGCACAGGGTAATGAAAAGATTGATCTCCTGGAAACAATACTTAATAAAAAGAAAAAAATCTGAAAGTAATTCCACACTTTCTAATATCATTCTCTATTTAATTTTGCCTGATTTTCTTGTAAGCAGCTACAAAATCTAAAAATCCAACTTAAGTCTATAGACTTGATTCCGTTTCCACTCAGTCCAGTACAAGTCTAGAGTAAATTAACTGAAGTTGATGTAGAAACAAAGCAACAAAAGTATGAATTAGACCTGACCTACAGAAAGGTTTAAGAAAAAAAGCAGTCCAGCTTTAATTTTCTGGTTCAGTCAAGCCAAGGCAAGACCAGCATTGGCAGAAACAGATACAGAAGTCATATTTGTGTTCTGTGTCAAGATTTAGGTTTTTTTAAGGAGTCATGACACAGTACTTGAATTTGTTGTTTAGAGGGAACACAGCTGAGATCCGATAACACTCGCTGTTTGGGGATTTTAGTTTTTTCAATACTGTGTTAGAAATCTTATGCTGCAGACGAAATTCCCAACTAATTTAAGTGGGTGTAACACCTTTAATTTCAATGCAACTCCATTAGCTCATAGTACTGCTCAGCACTGGCATTTTCATGAAATGTATCAGTACAAGCCAATGCAATCTAACAACACAAGCACAGCAGTATTTGGTAGACACTGAACTAGTTCTATTTGTTCATGCTAAGACCAGAAAAGACCATTACATTATGGAGTTTGATCTGCTGAAAAGCACAGCCCAATCACTTGGACAAAACCTCTCATGAAAACAGATTAGAATTTGATCTTGAGCACGTAAGAGAAGTATCATCATTCTTAGGTAGCTAAGAATTATGAAACAGAGAAGGAACTGAGCAGCACCCATCCATAACCATCCACATTTTGAGTTCTGGTCTCATTCCAGATCAGATTGCCTCTCCCTATTTTTGCATTTAAGGAGGAAAAATAAATTTAAAAATGAAAAAAATTTAAACCACGCTCTTTAAGGCCTGCAGACAATTGACTGAAGTACGAGATATGGTAACTAGATGAACAGAAGAACAAAATACGCTGAGAGTGAAGCCGAAAATTTTATCTTCCTCACTAATCTACAGAGTCAGGTGAGACTAAAACACTCCTTGGAAAGAATTTGAAAGACTCCTTGTGTCCACTCATCAGGTAAACTATCTCAGCACTTAATTATATCCTGTTCCTATGGAGAGTCTCCTTTGTTCCTGCTCCTTCCCTGTGCCTGGAAAGCTCCCTCTTATGCAAAAATTGAATAAGTTCAACTTCACCTTCCAGCTATTGAACTGTGATGTGACTTTTAACAGTTGCTGTCATAGCACTTTCCATGTCTCAGGACTGATTTTCAGCCATGAAGCACCCCTCTAATGTTGTTATTGAAGAGACTTGTGCATGCAAGTGCTTCAAAAGTCTGTGGCAAACTGCTGCAGCCACTAGTTCAGTTCCAATTTCACTGCATCACATTGCACAGGCCCTTTAAAAGGCCAACAAACAGTTAAATCCCTGTACATACTAAACGAGCATGCACGGAACATTTCCTTTTATCATTGTTGAATCTGTCCATTTATTTCCCTCCAGAAGTTTCACATCCTCTTCCAATCTCCCTTGGACATTATTCGCTCTATTACCAGTCCTCTATTGTGAGAAACTCTGCAAGTCACAAGATTGTGTCACAGCCTGGCATGTCAATAGAAACTCTGAGGAGCAGCAGGCTCCAGTTTTCGGGGGAAGCCACGGGAGATGGTGTATCTTTCACTCCTGTTCCATTCTCTGTGTTATCTGCAGACAAGGTAGATATTAATTTAATGTTTCATACATCTCACATACGGCAAGTTTGCTTAGTTTTAAATCATAGTACAGTTTTATGGCTAAAGCAGCATAAATTCAAGGATGGTATGTCAAACAAGCTTTTAAGATCTATAACAAACCTGCAAANAAAAAAAAAAAACAGCCTTCCACCACTGTTAATTTTTTCATTAAATAATGCCTAAAACATTTAAAATATCGTTTCTATGACCATTTTCCCCACTACCTGTAGGGATCATCTCACCTTTCCCCAACGAACTGAGCTGTCTTTCCATCTGTTGTATGAAGTGGTCTCATCCCCTGGCTGTGCTCTAGTTCGAAGGCATTCCTGGCTACTGCTGCCCCAGCTACACCTCTTTTTATGTTTTTAGTACTTACACCTATCAGTCACCCAGCTGCCCTTCCACATTTCCCTACTTTCACTGGCTTCCCACAGGGGACCAGCACACGACTTGCAAGCTTGTGAGCACAGGGAGTTGCTTACAGAGACTTCACACCAAATGCAAACAGATGTTTTCACATCATCCAAGCCAGGTTCTTCAAAATGGTAAATAATAACCATTTGCTCCACTCTTCACCAGAAGCCTATGATTTATAGCTAGAAAAATAGAACGATATGGTCTAAAAGTTTCTTCCTTCTGCTTGAAGATTGACAGTTTTCTCTGATGGTAATTGTGGATGTAGAAAGCTCTCAGGAAAGCAAAAGCATTAAAAATAAATGCAAGATGCTTCATGCACGTTATAATATACTGAACCTTCAGAATAAATTATTTATACCAAAGGTTGGATGTGCCATAATAGCATCCACCCAGCAGCTAAAAAAAATGTATAGGAAATAGGAGAGCAAACCACAGAGATTAACAGAAAGAAGCCTGCCAGCTATGGCTGAAAATCTGGTAGGAGAAATAACATAGTGGTTAACTGAAATTATTCAGAGAGTAAAGGGATGATCAGTTCACTCGGGTTTTGGTTCTTTTCTCCCCTGACAGTCTCCAAAAGAACACAAGGACCAGAGAACTTTGCAGAATTACACAGCTGGTGTATTTGTTTATGCTGTGCATCTGTATTTTTGTGCAAATAAAAAGAGACATTGTTGTCAAGCCTTCATTTTTAAAAAGAGGTCCAACTTGAGATTTCCCATGCAGTAAAAATATAAAATATACAAACTCTTTTAATCAAATATCTTAGTTCTTACATTGCTTTTAATATGATATTAACTAGCACCTTCCAGTTGTATGGTGTTAACAAGATTAGCCCTGGACAGGATACTTTCTGGATTTAATTGCAACCATGCTGCAACCAAATCACCTCTCCCAGGATAGGGTTACATGGTAGAAAAAATCTGTTGCGTAAGGCAGCAGATAGAGCACTAAATACACACTTCTCAGCTCAGCACAGCACCATATTTTACCTCCATCTCCTTACCATTAGCATAAAAGACTGAAACATTGGAACAAAAATCCATATGCTGATCTGGGGATGCAGATCTTTTCACACCATGGCACAGAAGCAGGAGATGGGAGCTAGTGAGGTAGAATACTAGGAGGAGCTTATCCAAATCCCTTTAGTAAATCCTTATTTCCACATTGTTGAATCTCTCTTTTACGCAAACTGGCAATCAGCTCTCTTCATGCCAAGCGTTTTGAATCCAGAGTTCAAAAAGATGGTGCAAAATAATTGCTGTATCATATGATTTTTAAACTTCTCTTTATATTCTGAGAGCTCCCTCCACGACCAGAGAGCTGTTAGGTCAGAACAAAAACGTACCCTCCCTGACAAGGAAAACCTTTCAGTCAGAAGCCTTTACTGTAAAATGTCAGAATATTACACCTGCAATATATTTCATCTCTGTGAAACATTTTCACCTGACGCCATGCTGACACTGTCAGAGTTTGGGGTTCCATTTTAATATAGTTTGTTCTGCCTTCATGGAGGCTTCCTAAGCAGAAGCCTAGTAACCGTGCACAGCAGAATATTGCAAATTTGAGAGTGCTGTACTCCAGACTGCAAAGCTCTTCCACAAAGGAAGGCAACATGCTACGTATCATAACCAGATTTTGATAACCAGAGGCTCACCAGATCCCTAAATTCCATAACCTCTTTGCTGCAGAGATAACACCGTGAGGCTGCAGAGGGCACATGCTGCAGTCCCCTGAGAGTGGTCCATGTTTTCCACGGCACTGCTCCATGGCTGTGTGTGACACGAGGAGAACAGCCAGGTACACCCTTAGAGTTGTGCTTCAGGCATAAACCATCCTACAGAAGGGAATTGTCCCTGCCCCATCTTCAGGGCCATCTGCAGGCTGTACATCACGCTTGGTGAAAGCCCCTGAACTCAGTAACATGCGGTTTATTGTCCAAGACTGTCACCTAAATATAATAGAGCACAAACTAATCATTTTTACTGCTGTCATGAGGCTGCGCTTAGGAGGGTAGGATGAAGCTGAGGGGCATGCTAACTTTCAATAAAGAACCTGACAGAATATTTCAGTGTTTTTTCAGAACGGGTAACAAAGAGGCAGCTCTTGCACTGTGGGTTGCTTTGTAGGCTTCAAAGGCATGAGTGTCTAATTTGGATTTTTCATAGACCACTTTGTACATGCACATACTCCCTAGACAATGGTACAGTACTCATTTCAGCAGTTTGTGAAGAGACAGAATTAAACAAATACTGTCCTTTCTTGCTGTAAATGGGTAAAGAGGCTCACAGAGAGGCTCTGTATATACCAACTGCTAATAGTTTCAGCTGAAATCAGAAGCACATTTAACAAGGCATGAAACATGGAAACAAACTTATAAAGATAATTCTACAGCCAAACAAACTATTCAGACCTACACTACATTTCTCACCTAATATATTTGTATACAAAAGTTGGGGGGGGTGGAAATTTTAAATTTGCCATTGGAAAGAAAGTCCCTTCATGGTATCCTTACATGCAATTCTCTTACTAGCCCCACAGTGAGTTTTGAGTAATTCCACTGACATCAAAACTACTCATGGTGTAAAAGCATGAAAAATGTGAGGACAATTGTATCCAATATCAAAACCAGAATAACAGGATGAGTAATGAACAAATTGAGACAGAGCTTTAGCTGGTGTAAAACAGATTGCAGATTTCAGTGTGGCAAGGTTAAATTTACACTCACTGTGGATGTTAGCCCATTGTCAGCAAATCCTGTTTTCTCACACTTACATTAACAAACCTGTTAGTAACATGGGAACAAATGAAAAAGTAGGTGTAATGATTAATTTGATGAAACTCTGAATTCATTTACTCCATTAAAGCAATATGTTATGCCCTATAAATGGACAACATTTAAGTTTTGTAAAAAGCCATTAAAATCACAGTAGCTATTGAGCAAATTAGAGACCCTGGCAATTATTCATCATTTCATTACAATTAAAAACTAACTGAAAGCCTAAGTAAATAACGTTAAAGTTTTATTCATGATAGTGGGGAAAATAGGTTTGAACAGATTATGTTAGAGACAGACTCTCGTCCTTTCACTGACGGGGATGATTACACTACACAATAATTTCTGCCATCACCAGCATTTACGCTGCAGCACTAAGCATGAGGATCAAAATGATCAGTTGCAGCTCAGAAATCGGGGCAGTGGCATTAACAAACCTGGAGAGCCCAATTGTCCTGCGCACCACAGGGAAATCCAGCTTTGCACAGTTGGTGTTTGGAGGCACATATGTGACACAATTAGTATAACAAAGTAAGTTTCTCCTTGCTGAAGCACTTACTGCAAATTGAGTCATTAATCTCATTTATAAAGCAGGCATGATGGCTGGCACACTGCAATTGGCCAAAGCGATTTCTTCTCATTAGTGTGCAAATAGCTCCATCCTGTTCACTTTAAATGTGGGTCATTTTAACTAAATATAAACACTTCAGCCCTGAGACCCTGCAAGAACTGGTGCTGGTGACATGAACAATCAGAAGTCCCAACGTGCTGGTGATGCTGTGCTCTAGCACCAGCCTGGACTAATGGTTGGATTGAGCTACTTGGCGTGTGACTCCTGCTTCATACTGGTCATGTTTCAGAGAATTTACCTTTTTTCAGGGTAAGTTCTCTGTAGCACTGGATCCAGCCTCTGATGACACATATGCAATCTGGTATGAATTGTGCAGGGTCAAGGCCAGTCCACCACAAGTAAAGGACCTCTGCCAGTCCTGAACAAATAGCATGTGCTTTCTGACAGTAAATACAACCCACTCTCTACATGTGTGGGAAGGGTCAGCCTCTGGCTTGGATAGGTAATCTAACCCAACTCTAAAGTCACTGCTTTCCCCTCATTCATTAGGAACTTCCTTATTTTCATAGACCACATATTGCATGAATGGAGAGTGATCAAACTTGGGGAGGGCAAATCCCTTGAATCACTTCTAGCAGAATTCCCTTTTTCCTGGTAAGGACTTCTCCACATAAAAAAGAGGCAATGCTAGAAATTGTCTGCATTCCTTGTAGGTCTTTCCTTCACAGACTTAAAGTCTTCCTCCTCTGCATACATAACCACTTGGATGACTCATGCCACATTTACTTCAATTATATCACCTAATGTAATAAAGTACCACTCATTCCACCAAATGTAGAGAACAACCCATCAGATCAGCCCTATGAAAATCTACAGCTCATCTAGGGAGGAGGGGAAACATTACATCACCCCTCCTCACAGCACAGACTGTTTTACTGCTTTTAACTTGAAACGCACCCTCAGGCCACCTGTTAGGAGTTTCAGTCCCCATTCAAGGCTGCCCCATCAGCAGAGTCACTACAGGGTAAGGTGTAGGATCCCTTCACCTTGATAATGAAACATGCTCCAGCATCTCATGGCTTCTTTGAGGCTCAGTTCCCCTTTCCTTCCAAAGGGAATCTGCATCATTTGAACAGAGCAACCAAGGAGAGAGATCAAAGTCCGGCCTTCTTCGAGGTATCAAAAACAGCTCTTTTTTGTCTGTTTGGGTTTTTTTTGTTTCAAGAAACACTAAAACCAACCACAAAATCAGGTTGATATGCTCATTAGGCTCCAAAAGTTCACATTTTAACCAAAGCAACAGGTTTGCAGAGAGGCTTAAAAACCTCCTGCAAAGAAAAGCACGAGGAGGTCCTTCAAAATGCCTGAAAGATCTGCTCTTACATGCAACAACTCGGCAAAATTAAGTTACCTACTTACCCAGCTAAACAGGCAGAAGTTAGCCAAGACTCCATAAGCCTCTTGTCTCCTTTCTATGAATATGAATACAGATGTATAAAAATTGATGCATAGAGTTTATTGTGTTTCACCCTAGACCGATTTGTTAGTATTTATAAATGAAAATAAAAAGTTTTGGGCATTTTTTTCACATCAAAGACTTGTTCTCTACTCAAATAGGGCTCTTCTCTGAAATATGGGCTCACAGTAGCAGCCGTAATTGAAGGAGCCTGCTTCCTGTGTGAAATCATTTTGAACAAGTTGCAAGACTTTGGGGAAGAGATGGTCAAAAGCAAAGTGATTTCTATGTTCCAGTTTTGTGGGGTCCTCTGCCACTGTGAAGCCTCTAGACATTTCTTTGTTTTAACTAATCATAGCACACAATCAATCAAATAGTGATTGTTTGTTCTGAGAATTTAAAAATATTAACATTTTGAATACTACTATTACAAATTTTCAT
Organism: Daphoenositta chrysoptera; assembly: GCA_013397915.1. Taxonomy (NCBI): domain Eukaryota; kingdom Metazoa; phylum Chordata; class Aves; order Passeriformes; genus Daphoenositta; species Daphoenositta chrysoptera. The sequence continues at coordinate 405,505 of VZRO01004987.1, read as the reverse complement.
CAGTCACTGAACTCCATTGACCGCACTGGAATTGAAAATGCTGCTACTTTTCTTGCTAAGTCAAAAAGGTGATGAATTTCAGAGAAAAGGATCAGATCTCACTTACATTTGCAGGCCAGTAAGACCCAGAAGATTTGGCTGAAGTCTGAATCAGGGACGTCTGGAAACAGTTGACATTATAAGCAACTGTGGCATCTGAGGGTGGGATTCTGAGATTACCGTTTCTTACCATGGCCTTAGTTTTTGTGGCTGAAAGCAGGGCTTCTGCATCTGCTCTTTCACCTGGAGCTACTTCACCCTCTTCTGGCAATCCTCCTGCAATCCTGAGGAAGGAGGGGAATAATGACATTAATCCACTGCTGAAGGTACTGGCAGGAGTTAAGGTACAGCTCTCATTGGAGGCCTTGAATATTTACCATTGTAATCCACTGTGGCAAGTGTTTTCAGCTTGTGCTTTCATTACATTTCTAGGCAACATCCATTTTTTGTTGTTGCTCATAGTAAATACAGGGGCTCTGAACTATTACCAATCAGAACACTTGCTGTTGTTTGTGAAGTATTAGCTGACCTACTTCATTGCAGTTTTAATTAGGTATTACTCCCATGCTGTTCTCGTCCCTGTGGGGATTCTGCATTTGGCACTGATAGAAGTGCTCCTACAGCATGGTGATTCACCAGGAGAGAGGCTGTGCAAAAATACATCATTTGAGGTGCAGGAGCACAATGGTGTGCTGGAGCCTTACCTGAGCCATGCCAGCCTCCCTGCTCCCATATCAGGAATTAACAGGACAGGGCTGCAGGTGTCCAAAAAGGAGACCATCTGGAATTAGTCCTGATTGTCCCTTGACTACAGCCTACACCCAGAAAAACCCTGCTGTACCGAAAGTACTGAAAGCCTGGGATTGTGCCCAAGGATTCATCACCTGCAAGCTTTGGTGTACTGTGTTGACAACTTACAAGTCAGTTTAACTGTTTAATTTCCCAAAATAGGTCTCTTTGCATCGTACCTCAACAACTGAAATAATTTCAAATGAACTATTTTTAGTTTAAAGAACTCTGTTGAGGAACAACAAGGCAGAGATCTTAGATTATTTTCTTCTTTTACCTGTCAGTAAGCCATGATAGCACAGTTATTTTGTTGTTTCACTGTGGCAGTTCAGTTGTATGCTGCTAACTGCAAAAATGTATTCCCTAGGAATTTTTACAGATTTCTTTTTTTTGGTTTTTTTTTTTTTTTTTTTCCTTTTGGCAAGATAACTCTGTATGCAAAATTTCACTGCTCTATGTTCAAAAATAAGAAGCAATACATTGAGCAAGAATATGATTCCGTGACACATGAAACAGATAGTTTTACACACATCAAAGTAATTTCAGAAGCAATTAAGGATGAAACACAAATCAGGGGAGCCTGTACTCCCATTGAAGTGTCCCAGGGGATAACAAACCCCTTAACTGCCACTCTCCTCTAATTATAGGTAATGCAACTGTATAGGATGCAAAGGAATTGATAGCTATGGCTGCCTGCTGGCATTTGGCAACAAAAGAGAAAGTTAAAAGCTTCCACAGCAGTGAGGTTTTGAACTTCAAAAACATCAAGCATATTTTTGTTAGCTTTTCTCCTTTTTCCCTCTCAAAGGGAGAGCTTTTGGGGTAGTCTTCCTTAAGCTGTGCCTTGGATCAAGGACCTCACTAGTTTTCACTGACCTGTAGCAGGAACTTTTTTCCACTCTTTTTATGAATTTTAAGAATTATTAAAAGCAGCCTAAATCTGCCTTTCCTATGACTAATGACTTTCCTATAACTAATGAAGGTTAAAAAGGCCACAGCCAAATCCACTTATAAACTGATGGCACAATCTGCCTGTTTGTCATTAAAATGAAGTCATTTTATCATAGAAACATAGAATGGTTTGCATTGGAAGGGACCTTAAAGATCATCTACTTCAAATTTTCCTGCCATGAACAGGGACACCTTCCACTAAACCAGGTTGCTCAGAGCTCCATCCAACCTGGCCTTGAACATTTCCAGTGATGGGGCATCCACAGGTTCTCTGGGCAACCTGTGCCTCACCCCCCTCACAGTAAAGAATTTCTTCCTGACATCTAATCTAAACCTACTGTTTTTTCAGTTTGAATCCATTCTTCCTTGCCCTGTCACTACAAGCCCTTGTCAAAGCTCTCTTTCCATCTTTCTTGTAGGCTGTCTTCAGGTACTGGAAGGCCACAATTAGGTCATTTCCATTAAAGAAATTCAGAACCTGGAAACAGGGACAGAGCTCTCCTGTATAAGCTGGACAGCTCTAATAATGATTTACCCTGGTTTGGAACACGCCTGTAATACTTCTTTTCACTCATTAGGTTTGATTTGTCACAGCAGGGTTGTGGCTGCTCTGCTTGTGCTATAACAGTTCATGAGGGCTGGGTCACTTAATGAAGCAGCCGTTTTCCCATCACCTGTAAACACCCAGTTAAACCACAGCAGACTTCAGAAGGTGACATGAAATTAGTAAGTTTTGAAGCCTTTGCAGGAGGATTTAATCCCATGACTTTGTATTGATGTTTATAGAACTCATGTGGCAGGAATCTTTCCGAGTTACATGAAACATAGTACTGCAAGACCCTGCTCCCCCCAGAGCTTCCCTATTCCTCCCCAAAAGCAGGTTTTGAGCAATATAATCTTGTCATGACTCAGGAGACTTACAGATCTTCCATCTTTCATCTACCTGAAAGATAGGCTCCTTTGAAATCAGTAGAAACTCAATATCCCAGATTCCACTCACTGTTTCTGGGCTGAGCTCAAGTACTCAGATGTGGGACAGAAGTTCTTCTAAAAGATTTTGCAGGGCAGGATGCTCCACCTGTGCTATGGATCCACTTTAGAGGCCTCAGAGATGTTGCCAGCTCTGTCATTACTTCTGCCCATTCCTTTCATCATTTGCAGGATGTGGGACTGACCACGTGAACTGCACAAATGAGACTGAAGCCAAAAAAATAAAACAACCCAGGAATCAAGGAACAATTTTTCCTAAATTAAAAAAGCAAATAAGGTGATTATGTTGTGTTTTTACTGTCTGTAGCTTGTATAAAGAGCTCCAAATTCTGTTCTATATATCTCTATATAGAAAGCTTTACAATGAACCTCAGTTCTATCCAAAAGATGTGTAATATTTTATCATAAGCATACATATTTCAGTGGAAAATACTCATTTACCAAAACTCCCTTTTTCACTTTTTTTTTTTTCAAATACTAATTGGAGACACCAAGAGGTAAGTCTCACTCAAGTCTTACTCAACCAAGTCATTACTTGAGAAAAGTGATTTCAATGAACATATTGCCTTCTCAAATCAAAAGAGCTGGTTTAAGCCTAATTAGTACACGGTTTGAATGGGCGAGGCAGATCTCTCAGAATTAAAGTTGTCACAGCTTAATTCTGTTGCAAAAAGTTTGGTACGCCTCTACTGCATATGCAAATAATCTAAGCATCAAGGTGTGTAGCAATCAAGCCACTGTAGAAAGGGAGAAATTTAATCTCTGTGACTCCTGATAATCCTGACTTCTTAAACATAATGACAACAGTGAATCTCTTATCTACCTGTAACACACTGTGCCATAGCCATCAGTCTTTTGCTGATGGAAGTGATTGAGCATAACAAATCTGAGTCATGAAACAGGAGCAGGGGAAAAAAAATACTATGTTTTTTGTACTTTGATTTTTGGTGGGTTTGTTGTTTTTGTTTGTTTGTTTTTTGGGGTTTTTTTTAATATCTAAGATTTAAAAATCACTATATATAAATTTAATCACAACCTGCCATTCCTGAGCTGTAAAATATGAGCCACGTCTTGGAGGAAATGGAGGAGAAAGAAAGCAGAGATTCTTAAATAAATGCCACCCACTAAAGACACAAGAGAATTTACTATAAATGTTCTGCTAGATCCCTATCTGCATGCAGGGCAATAACAGACCCCTCCGTGGTTACTCCTGTTTTCATGGTTCATGGAAGTCACATTATATTCTCTGTGTGTGGTGATTTATCATTTTTGGATGAATATGTAAGAGAACCTAATGCTAGGGCTGACTCCTCCCACAAGCATATTTATTCTTACATTTCAATTTTATTGGCATTTCTGGTGCCAGAGTTGCATCTGCTGGAATTCTGACCCAGCCGCACATGTACCAAAAGACAGTCATGCAACATTTGGGTCAGGCTTTGAAAAAAAACATCCATGAAAACATGCCTTTGGGGAGTCAGCAGCAAACTGAGCATAACATGCTTGTAAAGGTGGGCTCAGCACTGAGCAAGGCCTAAGTAGGGACACTCCTATACCTTCGGAAAAAATATGTTGTAATGAGTGAAAGATGAGTACGTTTTGCTTTTGTGGAAATATGTTCAGTGACTCACACAAGTGGGCAGTTAATTTCAGTTCTTTGGCTGCACTGCCTTAAGTTATACATTTCTAGGTAACATTCAGAGAAAGGAGTAATTTATGAATTGCCTCATTTCTGCTTGTATTCTATATTAATACTTACAATACTTTTCAAGCTACAAACAATAGCCAAAGATGAGATTCAAGAGACAGGATCTGGGCTGCTGCTGTAAGGGGAGGGTAGAGTGTGCAGCAGAATATCTTCATGTAGGGGAACTGTCCGCGTGAGGGGAGTGACTCACAGGCATTAATGTTTCAGGAGAAAGCTCTTGGGGCGTATTATACATTTTGCTTTATAGACATACACAAGATTATTTTATCTTTCATCCTATCCAGAGCCCGCTGAAATCAATGTATGCCCTGCTTTGATTTCACTGAGGTTTGAATCAAACCCACGACTGTAATTGTGAAGGGCAAAGAGCGATCATAATGATTTGTGATCATTTTGGTGTCTTATAAGCTGAAATGTTGATTTACCATGTTCATAGCCCATTTCCTTTTGCTTTATGGGGATTGGAATTGATTCACACATATCAGCAGGAAATGAATTTGATGCTCCTTTCTTTTTCCAGTAAATTTGTCCAGAGCAAACAGCTATTTCCTTACTGTAGGGGCCACCGGCATCTGCCATAAGCATTTGTGCCAGGTCAGGACACTAAACTGAGGGGGATGCCTTTTTTACAACTGTCACTAACAGTTGTCTGGAACTTGAGGGCACGTCTTGCTGGGGAATCCCACGATGTTCCAGCATATGCTATCTGGCACCACACAGAGTGCTGGGGGAGACAAGGGAGGGTCACACTTGCAATCCTGCCAGCTGGTCAATCTTGCACCTAGCAGTAACTTGAAGCGATGCTCAACACCACGGGTTGGACTCTTCTGAGCGCCCTGCCAAGTTTATTGCAGTCCTGGTTAATACTTTTTATTGCTCTTTCAAATACAGGAAGTCCCTAAAGTTCCTTTTCATCTGGTTCCCTGCCACCATCTTTTTAGTGCTGCTCCTAGCAAGTGCCCCTAACTAATAGGAACAATTACAAATATGCCGAGAGTTAATTAGCCGAACACAAGGACAGGTTTTTCTGGCAAGTTTCCTGGGTCCTTGACTGACATCTTGGCATGGGCTCATCACAAGTGCTTCTCTGGTTTGTGGATATGAAAGCATATTGTAGTGTGGGCCAAGGAGGGAGAAGACAGAGATATTCCCCCAAGCGCTATGAGGAACAGTGACAGACAACCAAAAACTAGGTTTCACACCTCTACCATTCTATAGATGAGATTTGATTATGAGCACAAAGCTACTAGTGTGGCTGTGGGGAACATAGTGAACCCTCCAGAGAAGCAAGTTTCCTTGCAATATTTCTTAAATTGTAAGTGATGGCCATTTCTATATAAATAGAATTTTGTTCACCACCACTGAGGACTGGAAGTACAGGAATATTATCTTTCCATAAAAAAGTGTTCGAAACATTTTTATGTGTTGATGTGGGTCTTTCTCTATTCTGTTCGTTCCCATTTTATAACATGATCTATCCACAACCATTTAAATCCAGAGAGTAACTTTAAAACATGTAGCCTGTTTCTGGATTTTCTGCTATTTCTGCTATTGTTTTAAGATGCTTGCATATATATCCTTTCAATGCATGCTTATATATATGTCCTTTCACTGCTCTTTATTTAGAAAGGTAGAGATTAGAGAGTCTGTACTCAGAAAGATCCTTAACAGTATACGGTATTCCAATGGATTAAATGCTAGATTCTGATCTCATTGTAGGCAAGAGAGTGACTTGTACCAGTTTCAACATCTTTACAAAGCTCTTCAGACTTGTTTCATAGCATTTTAAGAAATGTAGTCACAATTAAACTGAAAAATATAACCTTTGAGAACAAAAAGGGATGGCCCCAGCCTCCCCAAGTATTTTAACAGAACAAGCTGACAAAGTAGGAAAAATATTAGTCATGACGTTTGGTGTGAAAGTACTTAGTAACATCACTGCTTAAAAAGCAAACCAAGTAGCAGAAACCCCTCCCCAACATTTCCAGAGAATCCGTGATCAGTTATTTTATTCTAGGATTTTTATGAACTTTTTCTATAAATACGGTAAAAAATGATTTGGGAAATGCAGTGGCTTTGGGCAGCCGTTCCTTTGTTGAGAAAGACAATGGACCGCAAATGCCCCTCCCAGCCTTATGAGAAGGTTTTACAGTATGTGCTTAGGAGGAAACACACAAATAATAAGGCTCAAGATTGAACTATGAGTCCTGCTCTGAGTTCTGTGTTTACCCATATTGGGATCTGCATTATGAGCAAGTACTGGGATAAATCTGAATCCTTGTTTTGCTCAGTTATGATGCCCAGTCTATTTCAAAATCCAGAAGTGTTTACATTGGTGCTCCAATAAGGCTAATTATAAAAACAAAACTAAACTTACTCTTTGGGAGGTACCTTTCTTTGTAGCACATATAAATCCCTGTTGTCCAGCATGAAGATCTGAAGGAGATGAGCAAGCATTTTAAAGCTGTTTCTCCATCATTTTCCCCACATTTTCAAACACCTTCTGATTCTGCATTTGCATTTTCCCCAGTGCCAGGCTGCAGAGTGTGTCATTTTCCAAGGCCACCACGTCATTCTGTTTAGCTGAGCAAGGAGCATTTCCATGTTCAGTTTGCTCAAAATTCTGTTGTGTTCTTTTATCTCCCAAAGATGTATGACCCTGGTTTTTGAAGAGTGAATGCCTAAGGGAGAAGAAAACACCAGTGCATGATGTGATGGCAGCAATCACTGAACTCCATGGATATGATTTCTTCCTCAGTGCTTATTCTGTAACCTGTTTCTTTATGGTTGGTGCTACTGGTACCAACAGATGACACTACTACCAGTCCTTTTCTAACCTCAGTGTCCCACATCTTAATTTTCCAAGCAAGTTATGCCCACAAGAGAAGAGTTCTTGAGCTGTTCTGTAAATCACAGTTGGAGAATCCCATACAGAGAAATGCCCAGCACGTTGTAGGAATCAGTGACAAAATAATTATTTTCCCATCTCAGTTCAAAATATCTCTTAACTACACTTTGTAACATAACATAATCTACAAACTCTTTGATCACATTTTGAAAGTAAGCCATAGTACTGCACTGTCCAAGGATTTATGTGGTATTCAGGGAGACAATAAAGCATGATTCAAGGTCTTTTCTCTCTTTGCTCCTAGTTTGAATAAATTCACTGTTATGGCATAGACATATTAGTGGGCATCATCCCAGTGCAGTTGAGCAGAGATGGGAAGAAGTGTTGTGCAGATGCAGGTCATTGTAGTGTGAGTTCACCCACTTATCCACCATTTGTACACCTTAAAGACTGGTCCTAAGCTAACTGGAATTTGCAATAAGCATTCTCACTCCCTTTTCTCTGTGGCAGTATGCACCATGGCAGCACCCTAATTTCTGTTGCATTAAAAGATTTATTTGTAAAGGCTGACAACCTCATTACTAGCCAAAATATCAAGCAAAGCTGAATTTCCTTCAAGCTCTTTTCAGAGCTCAAGATTGAGGAATTGCTGATCCATAGGTTAAATCCCATAGGTACTGAACGCTCCAGTTCTAGTCAAGAAAATCACAGAAGGCTCTGAGGTTAGGACAAGAGATTTTTTTCCTAGTCTCCAGTAAAATTACCTGCATACTTGAAGCTGAACATCTGCCTGAGTGCTCTGTTGGATTGAAACCAAAATGCTTAGCACTTCACCAGGGCTCTGACAGTCTCAAGGCCAATGATTTTTACAGGATACAGCCAAGCCATCAAAGGATTGAACAATACAGAAAGAATGCTGAAAACACAAACTTCATGGCTCGCTTCCTCAAGGAGATGACAGTGTGTACCCTTATCACAAATTAAGTATGAAAAAAAAAGGTTGTAACCATAGCAGCTGTGAAAGTCAGGCTCTCTAGGCACAGGATTTATTATGCCTCTACTTCATCACAGGCTGCATTCATTTACAAAGAAGTCCTTAGCGTCAAGAACAAAAGAAACAAAATTTCTGTGAATGCTCTGAGTGTGCTGACTGCCTAATGCTCTGAGTGCCACTTCATAAGCTGAGCTGACAGGAAATAATAATACAATTAGGCAACAATGACCTTCAGGCCGGGCACTTCCTGGCAGTTAACCCAGTCTTTAACCTGGTAGCTCTTGGAAAGTGCTGAGGCTTTCATAGCTGTGACAACTCCAGGAGTTCTTAAAACAAATAAATTACCATTTTTGTGTTGAAAAGTTAAAAACTGAACTGCATATTGCCATGGAGACAGTGTGCTATTTAGAGCACAGAGATTTTTCCAAGGAGTGAGAGTCCAGTTTAATATCCAACAGGAAATAATACTTCAGTTTTCATGTTTTGTTGGATTTATAATCATTGTACTTTGCATGTAGGATGCACAGAGATAATGTTAATTGATTCTCTGAAGTAATTTGTGCATTCTGGAGACAAATCTTGACTATCATATTGGAACTGTGTATTCTGCTTTGGTCTGCCCCAGTTCTTACAGCAGCTGCTTTCTGTGATGTCCTATTGCCAGAGACATCAGTAAGGACAATTTAAGGCATTGTTTAAGCATCAGCCAACAGAAATACTGGAAAATAAACTGCCTTGAGTCTACAGGCTCTATACCATGCACTGAGTGCTCCAAATTCGAGGTGCCTCAATCTGGTTTAAATTCTCTTTTATAAATATCTTTCTGGGGAATAGAAATGTTCCACAAGTTTGCTGGTAAACACAACTTGATTTGCACTATAGGAATGTCAGACAAATGCTTGGTATTTGTAAAAATAGCGTGTCCCAAAGCATTAATGCATTTTACCAAGGAATCTTATTGATTGAAAAGTCACTGACACTTTGCATTCCTTAATGCTTAATTTTAAATGTTTTTGCCATCTTGTCAAGGACTAGAAAACAACACATGAATGAGCTTTTGTTGTAAATATTGATTCTAAAGAAACCTATTAGACAGAGACTCTGCTTGTAACAAATGCAAGAGAAGAAGAATAACATGTGGGTTTCGCTTGCAATTATCACACACAAACAGTCTGGCCAATGCTTCAGTTTTGTATTCTTGGATATACCCTCTGCTTGGCAGACCTGTTTTGGGTTGGTTTGGAGGATTTTTGGGTTTTTTAAATAACTTTTTAAAATAAACAATGACTTGTGGTTTACAAATGATTCACTGCAACGTGAGGCAGAATGTGATTCAGAAGGGCATGCGCTTTCTCAAAGGACACTTGCAGAAAAGTTAAAATACAAAGTTAGCGAGCATTCCTGCTGGATATCTAAAGATGGATCTGAATGGAGGAAGGGATGGAGGGGATGAACATTCTGATTTATATACAAGGTGTAGAGGAAAGCATATGTAAGACCATGTGCAGAAACATATTGCAAACAGTGCAGTATAGGCTATAGCAATAGAAAATTAATCTGTACTAATTTTATCAAAAATATATGAGCTTAGACATGGGATGCTTGGATTTCTTCTCTGCAAAAATTCTTTCAAGGCCTTCTAGATCCTTTTCTATCTTTCTCAACACTAAAAGTATCTGGTTTATTTGATCTAGACTCATGAACTAGGCACAGGCCTCTGATTTTTTTCCCTTAAAGTGTAGAACAATAGGGTGCTATACAATAATACGTTACACCAGTCAGATCTCAGGTTAATTTTATTTTTTTTAGTGTAATAGGTAATAACTACCTATTAGTGACTTACTGATATTCTTTTAAAAATTTCTATAACAAATAAGCTATAAAATCTGCACTGCAATACTCTGTATATGAACAAAGAGTAATATTTTCTCAGCTGTGCAATAAACCATTAAAAATATTTCACCAAAACTGATATGATAAATCATTATCATCAATGAGTCAATTTGAGAAGACCAGAAACCGCTCTCAAACTGCAGCTAGTAACTTCTGTATTTGAGAGTGTTGGGCTGAACTCAAAGAGCGCCTTAGGCTAAGGCTGTCCCCGACTGAGGAGAAAGATCCCTTTTCAGAAGGCACCAACATCTGGGGACTGGTAGCACACAAGTATCTCAGGTTGGGAATGGAACAAGACAAATGTGGAGATAATCCATAGCTACTCCCTCCACACAGGGCTAACTGTCCTACTGCAGGATCTGATCCTGAGCACTTAAGGCTGTGCCTGTGCAGCAGGTGACTTTATCTGCTCCTCACACCAAGCTGAGACCTTGTAGCCACAGCTGATACGGCACCAGACTGAGATGATATAAACTCTTTTCCTACAGTAGCAGATGAATATGTGGGCTTGGAGCGCAGGCAGAATGAGCTCATGTCTGCCCATAAAAGACCTTTTAAATATATTTAATATTGGTATCCAAACACAGGCACAACCACTATTAGCAATCCCAACTCCTTCTTAGCAAAGGTGGCCAGTCCAGACTATGAAAAATCATGACATAACTGCAAGATAAGTGAGAAGCTCAGGCTGATGCAGCCCCAGAACAAGATACCTTGGCTTGGGACTGTGCCAAGCTTTGTTTTATCAGTGTTCAGAGCTGTTGTTGCCTTTGTGGAAAGGAAACAAATACCACTGAAACAGAAGAGCGATAAAATGAGAACAGTGATAAGGACTTCCTTAATTACTCATATTCTGAACTTTCACTCTAGTGCTGCATTTCAGACTTACCTTAGAGCAAGTAACTGGTCAGACTTGCAAGAACCTCAAAAGAAGCAGGAGAGACTGCGTCTTTCAAAAAGATGCTGCCATTTACCTACTCTTTACGCTGTCTCCATTTGCTTCCATTAAGTTAATAAGCAATTGCTCTCTCTCTCACACAAGTGATCTCTGTCCCTGCAGAGCAGGAGATCGTACAAGACCATAAAGGAAAGAACACAGTTATCTTCTCGTATTTTAGCAGAGAGAAAGGAAATTGCAAACACATTACCTCTCCAGAAAAAAATACATCCTATTTAATAGTTATTCTGGAACTCAAGGGAACTGCAAGTGCACACTCTGGGAATGGCACCAGATTATCCTAAGTGGAATCCAGCTACAAGTTCTTTTGTGGTAAGGCAAGAATAAACAAACATCTTTCTTCTCCCCTCCTTTGAAAGGGAAGATGATGACAAAGCAAGTCAAGGGGAAATCACCAGTAAAACGACAACTGTTTTATCAACAAAATATGGACACAATCCTTCCCCAGACACCATGGTGGAAATAGTGGCAGCAACATATTCACTGAGGAATTGGGGAGAGTTGGCACCAGCAGAGGTAATGTAAGTGCTTTGTGCCAGCTGTAAACCGTTCTCTGGTCCCAGCTGCCCCCAAGTTTGACTCATGCAATGCTTTGGCACTGCTTTGGCTTGAAGGTTTGTCTCTGAGAAGATGAGAGCTCTGCAAGAGTATCTTAAGGAAAGATATTCTAGTTATATTGAATGTCATGTGTTGTTTCCACCTTGCATTTTTACAGGCTTATATGTACCTTCCTAGACAAATCATAGATTCCATTAAAAGAAAAAGACACTTCAGTTTACCTGAAGCTTGCTCTTGAAATTTGTGCAAAGATAAAAAGTTTCACTATTCCACTATCAAATATTCACAATACAGAGAGTATCAGAGACTGCAAGCTAGGCCTTGAGTACAATTGTACAGTAACCACTACTAAGTATTGAGTAAGTATTAATTAAGGCCTTTGCCACTACTTATATATGCAGGGTGGCATCCTGCTGTCTAATTGCCTAAGGACACCTGAAATTACACCAGCTCTATCTCCCAAGATACTGGGGACACAAAATAATCTAGGAATAGAATGAAATTTAGCCCTTCAACATATCAATGGGACTTTTTCAAGTCATCAAATCTCCACGTCTCAGCAACAACAAAACCAAATCATATTCCCAGTGTACACAAGGTTAATCAATGCAAACAACTGATTTTCCATGTATTCAGGCAAAAAGAAGTCTGGTTTGAAAACTGCTTTTCAAGCTTCAACTCTTCAGGAACGAAAACAAGGAGGAGGGAAAACGGATAGGAAGAGGGAGAGGAGCTCTTATGAAGATGCACCTGGGTTTGTATTCATTTATGTCTGGTCCCGTCTGTCATGTCATATGGTGCCATGAAGCACAAACTGATTTCTAAGAGAGAGGGAGAGGATCTGGCTGCTATTAGTATATGATCCATTTGGGAATTTCCACAGGAAAAAAAAAAAATGAAATGCCAGAATTCAGAGGACCAAAGGTTCTTTTTCTATTATTTTAATTAAACTCATTAAATAGCATGAAAAATACTGTATTTGCATTCTGGCATTTTCAGCATTTTCAAGGTAGGTGTGATCAATAAATACTTATTGCCCAAAGGGTGGTAATTTCCAAATTCTCAGTAAAATCAGGGAGTGGGAGATGTTACTACTCTTTTAGGATTTGTGCCTCAGATCAGCTCTTTCATGTGTTGGTGCAGTAGTGCATAGACAGTTGAGGCAAAAAAGCACACGACAGAGAAACATCAGGTTAATACATTAAAACATGCAGTTTCTCGCACTTAGGCCTTAAAGCTCTTTAGTTCTAGTAATCTCCTTTCTAATGTTTTATGCACTGTTTCTAATAGCTTGGTAGACCACAGAAGGAAAATTCTCTTATCAGAGAACACGTGAGATAAATGTTGAAGCTAATGGAGTGATTCTTGCCCATTGAAAAGAAAAAGAAGCATCTTAGTGCATGTCCTTAGGCCAAGTAAATGATATTTAGTGTTACTTCTTAATCTTCAGCAGTGGAAGTCTATTGCATGTAGCCCAGGGCTAAAATTAATGAACCAATCAGACATGTAAAATATTGTGGACAGTGATGAACTCAACCTGCAAAGAATCAAGAAAACACAGTCTTTTCCTTTTGAGACTGCCGTGTTACGTCCTACAAAGCGCAAATAAATTCCAAGTCTGGAGAGCATGCTGAGTCTGTAAATCCAGCCCAAATGATCCCGATTCCTGCTTGCTGACTTGGTTGGTTTAAAAAGGAACCCGTTTCCTGAGGCTCATCCTATGTGCTCAGAGAGCTCCACTGACTGCACACTGCAGCCTTCCCCTGACTGCACATCCTGCTCCCATGCCTAAGTTTCTTGTCTCTTCTTCCTCAAGAAGAAAAAGCTTGGCAGCCCCACAGGTTAACCCAGCATTTTAGAAAATCTTTACTTATTAAGCGATGACTCCCACTAGTTTATGGGAAGTATTAGATAATATGACTGCTAATGTTCAGGCACTACATGCCAATACTTCCAGGAGCCTGACAGAAAAATCCCACCACCTTGCCTGACCTCTCCAATTCTTCATCTTGTAACATCCTGGTGTGATATCACAGCCAGTAAATTTTTTTCTGTTCGTGCTTGGCAAGGCTCCAGATGGTTTTTAAGTCACTTGTTCAGGCAGAAGAAGAATGGTACATTTGGGATGAAATTATCCTGGAGGGCATTGCTGCAATTAGAGAGATGAATGGCCCTCGGCTTTAATGAGAAAACCAGGTACACGTTTCATGTGCTTATTCAGAGGAATCCAGCTCACTCAGCCAGGCAATGTAGTGCTGCTAAGTCAATACCTGTGGAACTGCAAACATTGCTCTGGAGAAGGGGCCGTTTCAACTCCATGTTTACCTATAAACAAAACACATCTTAGTGGGAAAAAACATCCCAGTTGTCATGAATATTCTGCCTCATTCCTTCCAGCATGTTAGAGCTGCTTTTCAATTCACAGTGGAATAGTGTGCTAGAGAATGCTGGGTGGGCATGAAAAGCAAGATAAGGACATTAATATTACAGTTAAAAGTACAACCATGCCAGATAGCATGCAATTACGTATCTCGAATCTCATTCTAATAGTGAAATTGTTTTTGTGCTACTTGAACAGAAATCTGTTCTTTAAACCCTGTTGCTTTCCTGTGCTTTTTCAAGCTTCATGTGATAATATTTTGTGCTACCTATCTACAGCTTCGCGAACACAAAAATACTAAAAGGACTGTACTAAGATCATAAAGACAAACTCTCTTAGTTGAGGAAATGAAGAATGAAGGCTGCTAGAGCTGCCCCAGCTCAGTTTCCCTTTTCTGTGTTGATTATGATATAATCTTTAATGATTCAAGCATATTTTTCCACAGCATTTTTCCTGCCTCCTTTTGTGCATAGAATGGACTGCACTCACTAAACAAGCAGCAGTTCAGTATTTCGTTTTCTGCCTGTTGTTCAATGTATTGCCCCAGGCCTTATTTACTGCACATTTACAAATGTGGTTCTGAAGACAGAATTATTAATATCCTCCTGGGTGTTTCTGTGCTGCCTATCATTAGCCTATGTGAGTGCTTCCCAAAGATCAAGCTGTCTGTCTTCCTACCATTTTTCAGAGGTGAGGACATGGAACCATTCCTGTTATAAAACTTTCAGCTCACAGCTTTCAGACTTTTTTCCCCTTCTTTTTCCTCCACTAACCCTACACTTCTAGGTTTTGTCCTTTTCCCTTACTTCATGTTGTCACTAGCACGTCTGCCTCCTCAGCAAATTCCAGCTCTCATCCCTGTGACAAGCAGGTACAAGCCCCAGCAGGGGCTTTTCTTCTTGGAAAAGGGAAATGAAATTCTTCCTTTTTGTTGCTAGCACTGACATTATGTGTAATTACCAGACAGGTGGTTTCAGTCCTGTGCTAAACCATGCCCCATACAAGCAGAAGCTTTGGAAAACTTAGCTGTCGAAATGATGAACTTTGTTGAACTCCAGCAAACCATGTATTTTCAAAGGCTTGTCGTTTGGTTTTTTTTATAGACATCATAAAAGCATTTCTAACAGCAACTCTGTGCTCCATTCAAAGCTTCCCTCAAAGTGTGACTAGTAGAGTCTTTTGATGACTCACTCAACTTATTAAAACTGCTTTATGATAGTTTAGTTGTAAAAAAACCCAAACATATATATGTAAATAAAATTTGGATGATCCTGTTATAGAAAAACCTGCCCTCTAATTATTGCTTTGAAGAGTTCTAACACACTTTGTTTCTTTTAATAGGAAGCCCTTTAAAACTTTAATTATAGAAACTGTTATCAGCCCTACCTGTAATACATGAATGAACACTCATAAACTTCGTATGTCCAACTCCTTGACACAGGGAAAAAAAAAAATCTAATCATGCACTTACAGAAACATGAACATATACAAACGCGTTTAAGCTTTCATTTGCTTAAATAAAAACACCCAGGGGAATTCTTTAAGGGAAAATACACAAAGCAGGAAAAAAATTCCTAAGATTTCTCTGGGCGCGCGGCTCGAGGGGTCAGCCCTGGCCCGGACCACGAGGGAGAACCCCGGACCGCTCACACCCCGTGTGTGTGGCCGGGAGAGATCCCCGAGGCCTCAATCAGGCTGCAGGAGCCTCTGCCCAGCGCATCACGGCTGAGGCGGCAGCGCCGGCCGGGCAACGCCGCCAGAGCAGGAGTGGCAGAATGGCACCAGCGGGATGGCCAAGCCAGCAGTAAAGAGGCGGGGTCTGGCCTGGATTCTGGCAGGGTTTATTCTCAGGAGGACCAGCGACCAAATTCAAAAATCAATGGGTGGCACAGGGTTTTAAAGGGGGGAGGTACAAGGGTAGGTGCAATAACTGTAACCAATGCGGGAATAACACGGGAGGATCCAGGGCATAACAGGCATAACATTGACAAATCTCGAAGGTCCAGGAGGGAGGGTTAACAGCAGTATCAGATGGGGTGCCGAGTATAAAAGAATATTCCATAAACAGGGCAGGGTAACTGGGAGATGGACAATTAGACTGACAGGGTAAAAGGCGGGGAGTGGAGCCCAGGGAGGAACCAACCGGGAACAGGGGAAACTGGGGACAAACCATTTACAAAACCATACAAAACCCATATAATAAATGAGTAAACAAACGCGTGCACCGCAACAGATTTCTGGGCAATTTATTGCATCCCTTATCAAATGCATATTCCAAACATTGAGTCCTCTCACAGCTTTTCAAGAAAAGAGGTAGCTCTTGGTTAGTGGTGGGCAAACTCTCAGCACCACAGTAGACGTGAATTTCTAAATGCATTACTGAGAGTGTTACCTGCTGGTACTCTGGTAATTACAACACACATCTTAAAATCTCTCTGCACCCTCTGTGCCATTTTAAATGTGTGCCTAACTCCCACACCCCACCTACTAATAGTAATAGGAACACAATGTTTTACAATAATGAGACTTTGGATCAGTATCGTAAAAGACCCAAGTGGCCGTGATCGTATGTCCCAGACTGCAGGACACTGTCACCAGCATCCAGGGCAACACAGTACAGAGCCTGTAGCCAAGTGTTTGTTTGTTTTTCCATTTGGGGAGATTTGGGGTTGGTTTATTTCTGGTTGTTTTGGTCTCTTTTTTTACACAGATGAGATCAAACCCAGTATGTATCAGACTCCCTCAGAACCTTCGGGCTTCTTCCATTGTTACCTTTTTGTGCAGCAGGATACTGACTTGGATAACAGCTGTACCCACTGAACATTTCTTCCATTCACACCCTGCATCCCAAGTCACCCTATATACTGGAGCTGTTACTGCTTGGTCACCTTGGAGAAATTCAGGAGAATTACTGTAGGAAAGAAACAAATGAAAAACCAACCAGTATCCCAATGACAGTAAATATCTCCATCTAACAGACATAGGATACCTTGATGCCAAAAATCTTGAAACCCCTCAGAACTCAAGTCAGATTAAAATCACTTCAAATGCAAGTACTAATTTTCAAAAACACAAAGCATACAAAGACCATTACAAAGCATGTGTGTATTTTGTCTGGAAAAAAATCTCTTATGATGTCAGCTTTTCTGGTTACTGCACATTCTCAGACTTCTAGCAGAGGCTGCAGTTCACTATTAATGCTTTATCTCTGAGTTACAGTCACAGAAGAGACTCTTGGTCTGGGAAATTAGGCTGGGTTTTGCACTTCGGGGAGGGAGCTTCCTTGAGGATTCATTGAGTTTGAGTTTCAGTCTCATTTCCCTAACCTTCTTCATAGAAGTATTTGACATTTCTTATGAGACTATTAACTACTCTCACCTCTTTAGAAACATCTGTATGTCTGACAGGTTAGATGCAGCCCTCTTCTGTGCTTGACTGAGCCAATTGTTAACTCCCTGAGCAGTAAAATCTTCTTTCTGTCCAAGGAGGCACTGCCTATCTCTAACCATGGAGTATTTCAAGGCATTAAAAATGCATAAAGCATGTAAACTGCTTATTATGCTTTATACAAAAATGTATTAAAATATAGATAGATAAAATTACACATGGCACAGTCACACTAGCTATGTGACTGAAATTGGATTACAACAAATCAGCCACAGTGGAGTAGATGGGATCCTAATGAGTTTGGAGCCATGAGTGCCCACAGCTGTCTGATGCCATGCAGGAGGTTGGAACTTTATGCAGCAGCTGCAAGCCAGGACCTGGATAAGTCAGTTGGGATGAGCATTTCTGTCTCCTGGGTGCTGGTCCAAATTGGGACAGAGGGGCTGCGGCTTTGACTGGCAAGAGTGTGTCATGTACAAGGGTCTTTGAACAGAAATCTTACTATAAAAATTGTTATTCTCTCTCTAGGCCCATCCCACTTATTAAATATATTTCAGATTCTGTCACTAAATGATGCAATTATGTCCCTGCATTTGCTTTATCTTGCATTCCAACATGACAACATGCCAAGCCCCATCAGCCTTTGATACCTGAACGTGGCTCCTTTCTACATAACCCTTCTGAGAAATGATTTTTCAAAAACCAAAGATGCGTTGCTTAACCACTTATTAACTTAGGGTGAACTGCATTTCTGCAACCTTAAACTTGAACAACAGCAAGGTACACCAGATTGCCCACTAATAGACTTTAAGTGCATTCCCCTGAAAGCTGAAAATTACATGGCATAGCAACACACTCGGCTTACAAGGATTGCTGGGGGAATTGAATGCCAAGGATTGGCAAGGATTTTGACCCTCTGTGAGTTTATCACAGGGTCTAAGCACCGTCAAATAGGGTTTTGCAAAAGGGAGACGGTGTTGCCAGTGCTGCTAGTGCAGGTGCTCAGGCATCTGGAGAAGGTTACCCAGATGTGTTCCCAAGGACACTGCAGCTGTACCCTTCATTTTGCCGTGGCCTTTTCCTGGGGACACAGGATAAGCCACAGGCATTTCTCCCATGGAACAGGTATCAGACACTAATCTCCCCTCTGGATGAAAATATGTTGGAAGTGGTTCCTTCCATTGTCCCCATCAGAACTCCTGTCAATGAGAAGAAAGATCTAAAATAAGTGTGGTACCTTTCTCACCCCTATGTGCAGCAGAGGGAATTTCACTACCTGAGGTCCTTTTCTCTAGCAGGGATCAGGCCCTCCATCAAGCCCAGCCAGGCCTT
The DNA here is from genome assembly GCA_013397915.1 of Daphoenositta chrysoptera. Lineage (NCBI taxonomy): Eukaryota > Metazoa > Chordata > Aves > Passeriformes > Daphoenositta > Daphoenositta chrysoptera. Next base: position 386,678 of record VZRO01004987.1, on the reverse strand, counting down.
TGAGGGCAATACAGTCCTCTTGTTGCTGTATTCACAAACTGGCCAGAAGCAAAGAACTGAAAATATTTTGGTTTTGCTGCAGAGTTCTTCGATACAAGCAGCTGTAGTATCTTATTGATTGTATTGTTGGTGTCTGTAGAAACAGATATGAAGTTAATTAAGATCAAGGGTTAGAGCTGATACAAATTGATACTTTCAATGCAGTTCATCTATCATGCACATTCAAATTAGTTTCCCCAACAAAACATCTATTGTGGAGAAATGGTGATGGCTGAATCATTTAAGAGAATGTTAAGAAGAGCTTTAAAGATGCTAGATTTGCTTTCTGTTTATCCTGCTGAAAAGGTTTTCCTTTGATAAAGAAATAAAAAGAATTTTTAAAATTTTAAGATTTTGGATTTAATCACCTGAAGATCTCTTTGATCGAAAGCAATCCTCATTACAACCTGCTTGCTAATGTTCATTTCTATTACTTAATTTTCCCAAGGAATGTGTTTTGCACAGCTGCTAGAACATTTGTCCAGGTAAAAGGAGCCCCTTGTTTGCCTCAGATGCTGTTATTCCTGTCAATTCACTCTATTAAATGTAACAATGAGCTGAAATTCCTTATGGGGTGGTGTGCATATGCAAAAACCTTTGGGTCATTTCAGCTCAGCAGAAGCCAACTGTGCCCTCACTTCTTAAAAGTAGTATGAAGAGATAGCTCCCAAATCCAGGTTATGTTAACAAGCTGCCAGCGTTTTGACAAAGCTGTCCCAAAGCCACAATTAAAATGCTGGTGATTCTGAATTTTCCTGGTGGGTCCATATCCAAATACTGGTGCATTTAACCACTTGTATTCTTAGTGCCTTGTGTTCGGAAAGATGAGCCCTCTTTAGAGCTCCAACTAAAAGCAGAGGGGCAAAAGGACTCCCTGACCTGCCCACTGTATGCTGGCTACAGCTTAATCATCTTGTCAGCTCACAGTGTGCTGTGTTTTCTGAAGTGGAACAGGAAAAGAAAAGAGAAAATCATGGATAACGCAGTACATTACCCTTGAATCATGATTTCACATTTCAGATTCACAGGGAAGGTCCTCTCCAAACGAGCTTGAAATCAACACAATGAATTAAACCACTGTGATATTTCTGTGACCCTTCAAAATGGCATCAAAGCCACGGGCAGATGCTGGTTTGTATCAGATGGAGAAGGAGATTGTAAGCTAGATCTGAATTCAGCATCTCACTGCATTTGCCCAGAAGGGCTTTAGAAATAGGGCAGCCTCAGCTGAATCTCCCAAAGGGCTGCAGGAGCACGTGTGCCACTGGGGAGGGATGCTGGTTTTCCCAGGGCCTTTCCCTGTCCCCAGTGCCACCTCTCAGTTCCCCCTGTGCCACTGTTCATCTGATACTCTGAACCAGAAGGATGAACTGGCATCAAAAGTACAGGCAGCCACTTCCACTTGACTTTGGCATAGAGGGTCAGCTTCAGAAGGAAGCCCGGGCAAGTAACGCAGGAAGGCTGTGGAGAAGAGAAAGTGCTAATCCAGCCTGTCAGTCTGAGTGTGTCTAACCACTGCTTGCTTATAGTATGGGCAGCACTGTAACATGCCAATTACAGTGCTGCATCTACAAATCCTGCTAACAAGTTAAATATGGCAGAGCAGTCACTCCTGACTTCCCCTGAAACGTTTTTACCTCTGGTATTTTTGCTCGATAGGATTTCCCAGATGCTGACGTGCCACACAACTGTTCCTAACACGGGTGACACACGCACGGCATAAGCTATAACTTACCCAGCAGAACTCCAGAGGGAATGCAGGTAGCCAGAATGTAATTTACTTAAGCTGGAATTTAGCCAGGACAATGGGGTTAAATTCTCTTATTTGTTTGGATTAATTTAATTGCTAAATATATTGTTCCGCCAGTTGCTGTAGAAATAACCTTTTTGTGCTAGCCAGCAAGTTAAATCATATTTTCATTGCAGCACTTACTGGCTTCTGTGCAGTCACTTCTGCTTTTTATTGGACTTCCAGGGCTTTTGCATTATCCCTGTGAGCCTTGGGGCTGCATCTCCTAAGGATAGGTACAAAAAAGGTAGGACTGACCCTGCCAAACTCTGAGTATGAAGGGAACCCCCTAACCTCACCCTGCCCATGCATGGTTTGGTACAAAATGCCACAAAGACAGTGTAGACTCTACTCAAAGTAACCTCACATATTCCCAATGAGGCTTTCCATCCTGCATACATCTCACATTCTCCCCCAAATTATTTGGAGACTAGAACAGAACAGAGAGAAGGGCCTACAGATTAAAGGAAAACAAACAAATAAACAGACACAAAAAAAAAAAAAAAAAAAAAAAAAAAAAAAAAAAAAAAAAAAAAAAAAAAAGGAAGGGGAATAGAAAGGCAAAGGAGGAAAACAGAACTAATTGGGGAGAAAACAGATAAAGAGCAGCAGTTTGCTCTTTCCCCTTCCTTTTAATTCCTAGGCCTGTCCCCCACTTGGACAAGTTAAGCTCCTGAGAACAGAACACACAGGGACTAATTGGGACATATTGTAAGAAGGAGCCCAGAGCTGAAGACACAGCACTCAGAGGTGTCCACAGTGCTGCTGCAGGACAGCTCAGCCAACGCACAAAAGGCTCCCCTCACTCTAATATTAAATATATTTAAATTTTTTAAAAAACTAGCTGGGTTACTAAAATCTTATTCAAAGCCACTCTCTTCTTGCCTTCTTATTTCCCCCTCACCGATCTGCAATCTGGAACGGCTTTGCTCACTTCGCTGGAGATAAGGACCCTAATACCCCTCATTAGTACTTGTGACTCATTGAATGAAGCTAAGACCATCCTGTGGAAAGGTTTTGATAGCGAAAAACCTGTCATATCTAAAGATGCATTTTTTTGGGGTACCTAAAGAAAATGCCAAAAATGTTTTCACTTCAATATCTCCACCATCACCCATTTTAAGGAGTAGACATACTGTCAAAAAAAAAAAAAACCAAAAAAAAAAATCCACAGAATTTGTTGATAAAGTTCAAGAGAGTTTAAAAAAAATATTCTGAAGCTCTTTCATATTTCTATTGCCTGCAAGAGCAGGTGTGTAATTACCAGCTATGGAGAGCTCAAAAGGAATCATAGAAAACCATTAAAACTGACAAAAATAACTCTTTTATACATAAAGATGTCAGAAATGTGAAGCTTTAAGTCCTTCAAGGGCTTGAAGGAAATGCTTTCTCACTAAGAGGCTCAATTCCAGCCTGGAAAGCACATGCTTTTGGTTGTGAGGAATCCCATTGCTTTTCAGCTGAGAGTTTATCTTGAGCTGCAGAAGCAGGAAAAGCCCCTGGGACAGAGCTGATTCCTGTGCAGCTCTGGCATAGGTGGGTGATATGCACTGCAAGCAGCTCCCCTTATGCTGGAGGAAAGCAACAATGGGACAGAAAACCTCTCAGGAGAGGAGACTGCTGGAATAATGGGCTTAATGCCATGGAAGAAGGCAAGAATCAGAAGTGGCCAGTAAAGAGAAGCACCATCCAAAGAAGTGTTTCTCTAGAATCTCTAGCACAAGGATCCTGAGATTTACAGAAACAGAACTGAGGACACTTGAGAACCATCGCATTGCACATCATCATACTGTATAATTCTTTTCATAAATTTCAGCTGTCCCTTAAAACTAGGTAATTTTGGGGAAATAGACTGGTAGAAAATCTCACATCTCTAATAATTACAAACTTCTAACATGTATTTGAAACTTTCCTGTGGGTTGTAATATCCAGATATGTTTCTTTACACATATGAGCGACGGAGAACTCCTGACCTCTGGATAACTCTTCCCAAATATCTCACAGAGACACTGTGCATACAGAATGGCCAGGCCATCCCCTCTCCCTAATAAGTGGTACAATTCCTGGCTCTTTTTGTCTAAGCAACACCTCTCTTTCTGTACTGTCCCCTTCATACTGCTGGTAAAACTTGATAAAATAGACAGTCACCTTCTCATATCTTCAGCACTGGAATAAAGGTCCCATATCAGCAGNTAAAAAAAAAAAAAAAAAAAAAAAAAAAAAAAAAAAAAAAAAAAAAAAAAAAAAAAAAAAAAACAAACAACCAAAAAAAAAAAAAAAAAAAAAAAAAACACCAAACCCACCAAAAAACCCACCAACACTTTTGCAACTTTATTTTCCCTCCCAGTTTGACCCAGATACAATGTGGTGTCACAGTTTAGGAGCTGGCCACAATGACCTGCTATCTGAGATGCTTCCCTTCTATGATAATACCAGAAGCAAAGAAGGTTAAGAATGGTTTGGGCAACAGGTGTCCATATTCTTTTGATGACAGCATCTTTTGTTCCTTGTTCCAACAATGTTTCTTTTTCAGTCTTTTTTAAGTGACAGGTCTAAGGTCATTCTCAAATAGAATTTGGACCCAAAAAGCATTTAACCACTTTTTGGTAACCTTTCAGTTGTCAGTCATAGTATGTGGGGCATCATCACTTCAAACTTTCTAAGTTTGTTTGCTATAGAAAAGCTCAGGTTGACTGCAGAAGGATTATTTTATATCAAGTACTTTCACTATCTTATGGACATTTTCTTCCAGTACTAAAAAGTCTTTATTACATGAAGTGAATTTAAAATGTTCAATGACATTAAATTTCAGGTCAATATAGATTTGAAAAATTGAAGTACAATATGATCTGAAGAGAATACTTTCAGAGAGAGGATTGTGTGACATTTTAGAAAGCAGAGCCATTTTCTAAAGCTTGAACTGAAAACAAACAAACAAAAAACACACTCTAAGATACATGGAAAAAAAATATCTAAGATATAATGACACATTTTACAAGATAAAGCTTTCTTTCAACAAAGCCTGTTTAACAAAACATCATTGAGCAGGCAGGAGTATTGATAGCAGTCTTAGTACATCAGGGATAAATCCCTACAACCATGAGAACCTCTTCCCTTACAGTTCTATAGGATCATTTCCAGAGAAAGGGAAATGGCCTCTTATTTGGGAGACTTTCCTCATGCCACTGAGTTCTTTCAAGGCTCTACCTTTGATTGATATCAGCATTATCATTGTATTTTGTTTCTATCAGGTTCCTCTTATCACTGTTTGGCACTGTCTGAATTTTTTTGATTATGACCAAAATTTTTGATTATTGATTTTTTTGATATGTCTTTCATGACCGCAATGATGATTAATCTATGGTGGCACTACAAATACTTCTCACCTCAAAAATTACAGAACAGGTGGTGCAGCCAATGTTATTTAAGTAACTGCACGGTGTTGTTGGGCAAATAAGTGCCATGAACACGTACAACGATGATCCAGAAGCAGGTTCTGTCCACCTGACCATTAATACATTCCCCGAGTCTGTGCTTGCTGCATGAATACATTGAGCTCAGCTAGGAGAAGCCTAACGAGTAAGGAAGCACTAACCCAAAGTTTTATCATCCTGAGTTTCTGTGTATTTGCAGGCCAGCTCTGTAGCTAAACTGCATGTGGTTTGTATTTAATTTCCCCAGGGATTCAAGCAGTAATTAAAATAAATTATAATTAATGACTGACCAAGCTCAGAACTCTTCATGCACCTTAACAAAAACTGAAAATAGCTGGTAATGTTGAAATAAACAAAGCAATATGCTTCTTCATCAAGACAAGGAGCCAGAATCATAAAAGAATAAAATAAAGTTAAAAAACCTCATTTTTAAAAGCTATTGATGAGGTACCTTGAGGTCTCCAAGGGAAAAAATCATGCAAGGTTTCTAAGAAGTTAATGTTTCTGAGTCGTAGGTCCTTGGTGTCCTCTGCCCACGGTCCCTATTAAAGAGGTGGGATATTTCTCCTTCAGCAGCAAAGCAGCATTTGTTGGGTCTCTGCAGGTGAGTACTTAAGAATGCTCAGCATTTACAGCTCTGGAGCAGGGTGAGGTTATCCCTCTGGATTTAACATGGAATTTACAAAGCTAGGAAAGCTGTGCATGGATGACTGGCAAAGGCACCTAAACTAAGCCTACTGCAGCTACTTTTGCCAGCACCCCATCGGCCCTGGGGAGCCCGTTTTCCCCACAGCTCCCAAGAGCACCAGGCTTTCCAACCAGAGCTACCTCTCCCCAGCAAGATTCCCACCCTCCAATTCCCCAGGTATGCCAGGAGCACAGAGCCACATGCGGCCAGGCCACTCCCTGTGACAGAAAATTGCACATGGTGGGAGGTCTGCGTGTTTGGTCCTTTAAATACTGCTCCTTTCGTGGAACCAGAGCTGTATTTCCTTATGGACTTTCCTCAATTTGTTCATAGTAAGGCCCTTAAGCTTTAGATTAAGCACTTAAGCCTATAATAAGAGAGACACAAAGAAAACAGTAAACTGTTAATTTAGATAATAGTGAGAAATAAAACCCTGCAGATTGCATGCCATTCTAATTCCTCCCCCTCATGTCCAAAGCTAAGTCTCTGTAGGTTTCTACATTCAAGAGTCCTCAATGCAATGCAAACACTACATACCATGGACCCCCTGCTGTAGCATATAAATCCTGAAAAGTGATGGAAAATAGAACGTGAGGACAAGCTTATTTTTAATTCTTCACTGTGCAAAAACCTAACAGGATATCCCAGAGCTCTCAACACTAATGACTTTTGTGATATAATTGCAGACCACAAAGCAGCAACATAAAACAAAGCCAGACGTGAGTCCATTTGCCACCAGATTTCCGAAAAGAATTTCAACTCCCCCATGCAGAACCATGGAGGCAACGTGGCAAGCTGGCTAACTCTAGGATCAAAGGATTTTCAGCAACAGGAGCATGGCTGTCTCCAGGAAATTTGCCTCTGTCCTGACAGAAGACATGCATCAAAGAAATTCCAGTGGAGCCAGGCTGTTGCAGCACTACGGGCGGGATAGTGAAGTGGCATCTGTGGTTTCTTCATGCCTGTTTCCAGCATTTTTGGAAGAACTATCAAAACAATGTGTCCCTGCTGGTACATCCACCCCTACCAAAGTCCCTGCCTCTGGAAAGAGCCAGTCAGTACTGCTTCAAAGCCTGCCCACCCTTTAGGTCACTAACCCAAACCTGCTCTCTGGACAGAGCTGGTGTCTTTCTGGAGATTCTGGGAAACAACCTCCTCACTTTGGTGCAGATCACGGGATATGCACTGCCAGGGCTGTGATACCAAATATGGCTATGCACTGGGGATGGATCTGTTTCATTTTGGGAACAGCACCCTGGATCGCTCAGTATTGGAAGCTTTGGCTGTGACATGAAGTTCCTCAGAGCTGATGAAGATAAGGATGTGCAGGACTTGTTTGTATAGGTGTGCAGGTATATTTATGCCTGCAGGTTCACTCCACTATGCTCTCCATCCAAATTTTTACTGCAGGCCACCTTCCAGGAGGATGAAGTCTCTCTCACAGCTCACCCAGCAGCACCCCTGTTGCCACACTTACTCCATTCCCATTGGACTTGCAGCACGTAGCAATGTCACATTTAATAAACCAGGTCCTCCATATGGTGTAAAAGAGGGCAGGACAGAGAGTCACTGCTGCCTCACAGCATCAAGTTTCCCTGATTATCATTCTTTGTGAAGGGATGGTCTTGCATTTTTACACATATTCCATTGTAATTTGACAGTTGCATTAAATCCTTTTGCTCTCACTTAGAGAGAAGCAGAATGCACACAATTTGCCTTCGCTGTAGCACTGATTATTTGGTGTAGGTATAGCATGGCCTCGTGTCTCTGCATTAAGAAGTATTAATCTCCTCTCGCTGTCATCTTATGGAAGTCTTTCCCATGTCTCTGATAATTTTTAGCTCTCCAGACACCTCTGTTTCTGCTGCATGCGTCAGATAAGGAAAGAAAAAGGCACGGCGATAATCTCTGTTTATATACTGTACAGAGAAGCTGTACCTAGCAGAAGGAAAAAAGCTCATAGGGAGGGACTAGTGAAACATCACCTACTTAAAGCAATGCCACACACAGCCAGTGAAGGCTTATAAAATAATGATATTTGTAGCAACGACTCCAACTGGGTATTATACACTAAAGAGAGAGATGTTACAGCAGCCTGTCCAAGAAAAAGATTTAGTGGTTATTTCAGAAAGGCTTCTGAAGCATTCAGCCTGATATGCAGCTACATTAACAAAGGAGGCAAATAGGACGCTAGAACACCTTGCTAGAGGCACACAATGTACATCAGAAGGCTGATGGTTAAATTACTAAACAAAGCACTCCACATGAGCCAAAAGTAGGGTTTTTTCCCATACTTGCACGTAGTTGTAGATAGCAAGTAATTACCTGCAAGTTACTACCTTTATTCTTTCCTATAATGCTATCCTTTTTCTTCCCCATAACAACACCTGTCCAGGGAACACACCACTCACAGCAGTGCCAGCCTGCATTCATAGTCACTTCCAGCCAACGATGTTGGACAATAGTGGGTTTATTCCTAAGCTTTTCATTGGATGAAACCACAGCATGAATGAAGCAGGGGCCTGTTTTTTCTCTCTTTTGAATTTCTCAATTAAGCAGGTCACTGATGCACCTTAAGCTAATAAGCACAAACATTTCCAGATAAGGATGCAGCTGAGTCTCTTCTGTACTGCTGCAAGCAGCCACGGCTTGCTTCTCTCCAAAAACACCTTGGAAATTAGCACAGTTTGTTCCTCTGCTGAGAAAGAAATATGTATGGCTTTGCTCAAGAGAGCAGTAAATAAAATACAGGGGTGGATGAAAACAAACACCTCAAATTGAACTGAATATAAAGCAAAGTGAGATGGTGAAGATCACTTTTAAATGCTGCCAGCATTTGAGAAAATGAAGTCCATTTGAAGGGGGAATTTTCCTCTCAGTCATATTGCTCTAGATCAAAAGCCAGTGTGACAGATTGCTGTGTATAGGACAGATGTAATTGGAAACAACATGCAGTCTGAGTATTTCCAACCCTGAATGTTAACAGGGCAAAAAAAATGGCCTAAAACAATAACCAGGAGCTATTTCTGAAAGAAATTATGCTCTTTAGAACAAAAACATTTGAATTCCTTTTTACCTTCTCCCTTCTGAGACTTTAGGAAGTACATCATATTTTCATAGCTTTCTCCACCAGAAAAGCAAACATACACACATATATGATGTGAAAAATAGTTTTGAAATAACCTGACTCCAGGAGCTGAAAACACAAGGGAAACACCAATGTTGCAGGACTTACAATATAAGCACAAGAATCCATCACAGCAGTTTATTATTTTCAAGTAGGCTTTGCTGAATATTCTTGCCTTAAATAAGTAGATGAATTTTGCAATACTTTTTCAATAATCATGCACCTGGTTTTTAGTATAGGACAAAGCAAAAATTGTCAGTGGTGCCTTAAGCAGAACTGGTTTTAGTTTATTACACTTGCTCTCTACCTCAGTAGCAATCCTTGTGTATTACACAATGAGAACAGAAGCAAATCCTGGCATGAAGGAAAGAGGGAAAAATATCAAAAAGTGAGTAAAATTCCATTGTGGAATGTGCACCATTAGGCTCATATGACATCACAAGACATTTGTATTCCTATTTTTTATGGGAAGATTTTACTGAACTACCTGGAATATTGAAAACTGTATAATAAACTGATGCCTTCTGGGCAAGAAAAAAAATAAAAAGGACCTAGAACAAACAGTTGCCTTTTGAGGGCTTAAAAAATCCTGTTTTACACCTTTTCTTTACATCCCCCTAGGAAGCATTTTGCCCACTCTGTTCCTTACACACTTCTAAACCTGCCTAAGTAGCTCATCTTTCTCTTTTAAAATCTCTAAAAAGCTGATGAATCATCAGCTGGAAGAACAACAGCCATTTGGTGGATTTATGAAGCATGCTCAGAAATTTTGTGGCAACTAAAAAAAAAAAAAAAAAGAGAAAAAAATTAAATAGATATTTTCAGTGTAACTTAACAGGCTCCTGAAGGATCCCTTGAGAGTAAATCCAGATAGTGGCTTACAACTAAGATAGAAAAAAAAACCATTATTGAGAGCAGGGAGAATGCTCAAAGCTTTGCAAGACAGAAAAATATTAGGATGAATTTTAATTCCAGAAGTAGAATATCTGTACTGTTGAGGAAAAAAGACTAGATTATTTATAAAGGCAGCAATATCCTTCCTAAGTGCAAATTGAATAGGTATATTTAGCTTTCTGCAGAGATTCATGAAATTAGGTTCAAATAGAAGAAAACTGACATGTGAGTGCTGTTATTTCTTATGATAAATGAACAGCGAAACCAGCACATTTTCATAAGAAAACATGCACCTCATCCAGCATACTAATGAACAAAGCACTCAGCTATCCTGGGGGGGTGGAAAAAAACACCAAAAAAATCTTCCTTCCTTTGTTTTATGATTTATCTTCATGGGTCTAAGAGCCAGCAAGTGCATCTGTGCTGTGAGGTGAGGAGTCAAGAAGAGCACTTCTGTTCCGTCTGGAGTCTGCAGCCTCCACCGCGACGCCTCTTGCACAGGCCGCGGCGCCTGCTACCCCCGCCTGGGCACCGAGAGCCGCCCGTGCGCTGCGGCGGGGCAGCAGCTGCAGGGGCTTCGGAGTGCTGCTTTCACCCCACTCATCACCCCTGCTTCTCTCTCAACTGCAGAGCAAGCTCAAAATCCAGATCGTGGGTAGCAGAGGTGTCAGCAGAGCAGCTGACAGGTGAACTGATCCCACTCCCTAGGTCACCAAAACCCTAAAAAGTTTATTGGTTTGGTCCTTTCCCCCCATCTCTGTGCTAAATTGTGCGGGCAACAGACTGGTCAACAAGGCCTGAAGGAAATTCCCATACAAAACCGCTGTGATTAAAGTAGAGTTAAGCTTCTAAACAGCTGTTTATTGCTGAAGGGAAAAACCTTAAGACAATACTGGAGTTTTATCTAAAATCATAAAAAAAAAAAAAAAAAAATACTGGGAATTTAAAGTTCAGATTATAGCAAAAAAAAAAAAAAGAAAAAAGAAAATCCAAAATGTAGCAACACAGCCATTTGCATAGGAATGTCTATTTAAAGTCACTCAAGAACCTTTACTTTGGCCTCTCATGTGTGCTATTCACCTCTTTGCAGCATCTGTGTTTTGTGCAAATGAGACAAATTTTGATGGAAGTTTTCACTCTAAAGCCTAAAGCAGTTCACAGGCTTTAACCAGAGGCCCCTTCCTTGGATGAGTTTTCCCAAGGAGGTAAGAAAATCTAGTGCACATAACATTGCAAGCACACAGAAACAGATTGATAGATGTTAAGACCAAAAGATCACAATAAGCGCAAAGTCTGACCTGCATAACACAGCATGGAGAATTTAACCTGTGTCTTTGCCTCAAGCTCTGCTTGAGCTGGAACATTCCCCTTGAAAAGATGCTAACTTTTGGTACAAGTATTTCAAATGACTGAGTATCTGGGAATACCCACCTCTGAAATAGTTCTGTGACATGTGTCCTTACAAATGGGAATCTAATTTGTAGAGAAACACATTATTTCCTTCATTGCTGTGCTCTCTGCAAACTGAACTACTTTATGCCTTATTCTGTCCTTATTAAGTATTTGCTCTAACTCCTCAGCTAAATGCATTTCCTGTCTTCATCTAAATGCGTAAAACGAATGTTTTTCTTCACAGGTTTTGTTTTCAGACCATATCCAAATCATTTTAACTTCCCTACTTCCCTCAGGTTTCCTAGATGAGATTCTAGTTGGAAAAAAAACCACACCACATAACCAACCCAACCCTGTTAAAATTGAACAAGTGACCTTCATAGTCTTTATACACTCTGAAAAATTCTACTTCTCCCTTAAGACCAAGGTTGCAACCTCATGCTTTTAGTGCGTGTCTCTAACCACTTAATACTTTTAATTAAAGTCCCAAGTCCTAGAATCAAAGGACAACAAAAAAAATCTCAGCCTCTAGAAGAGCTCTAGCCATCATGGTAAGCAGTAAAACTTGGACAGATGACCCAAGCACCACAAAAATACAGCCTAAGATGTAAAAATGTTTCATTGTTTTAGAATGCTGAATCACATACTTGAATGCATAGGACTGGAAGCACATCACTGCTAACTGGAAAAGGAGGAATCTCCTGGAAATTGCCGTCATCTTCCGGAACACAGCAGCAGGAGCTTCTAAGCAAACCCTTCAAACTCAGCCTTCATCAGCCAAGTTCTGAGGCAGAAATTCCTCTTGACCTCACGTTCTAAGGAAGTAGAAATACTAAAAGGAGAAGGTAGAGCTTCATTTTTATGTGAAATGCATTTCAAGAGACCAGCTGAAAACCTCTCCAGTTCCAACAATTCCACTTCTAAAGAGCAAGACCCAACAAAGAAAACTATACTATTCCCAAGGAACAAAACCAGCCATGTGTTCCTCACTTAAAGGACTCCTAGCCCAGGCGTGAACAGGCACATTTGAAACCAATCAGGTGTTCTTGAGCACAGGTTTCCCAGCTCAGGACTCTGCAGATCACAAACACCAATCAGCTGCAGCTCTGACCTGAGCTTCTTGAAGCAGTGGAGGCACTATGCTCAGTAAGAAAAGGATTTTGGCTGAAAACCTTATCAGGTAAACAGATAGGTCTTACACTGGGTCCAGAGCACAGCTTGGAACATGCTGCAGCTTCCTAAATTGCCAACTAATGCCCTGTTATCTCTAGCAAGGGGAGATACAAACCAATTCACTGGAGATTTTCCATTCAGAGCCACCTGAAACCATTTACACAGCCACAAACGATCGAAAGCAGCCAAACCAACCTTTCTGTTGTCCCTCTTCTTTGCTTACACAAAGCTCTGCAGGGCATGGGGGACTGAGAGACAACTGCTGAACAGCTGGGCAAGTAAGAGATTTCACTACTTACCCATTTTGAGTAAGCTAGGCATTACAGCACTATTAGGTTTATATTATGTATCACTAAAAATACTAATTACAGAGGCCCAGGCTTGAAACAGTTTCTCAGAAGAAGGTGCCTACAGCTAGCATGTGGAACCAGCGTGCTTTACAGGGATACACATTCCCTCCTAAAACAGAAACAAACACTCTCGGTTATTATCATTTAGAAAAGACAAAAGTTGCCAAAGCCAAGGAAATGCCATCAGGGCTCTAAAAAGAGGCCTTTATTGTTTGCTACTAATTGCAAGGAAAAAAAGGATTCACAGACATTTCAAAGCAGCTGCTGTCTTTTCCTTAAAAACTCCTTCCACTTAGAAAAGGAGATTTTAATTTTAACAGCTTTCAAGGCTTTTATGGCTTGCTACCATCCAAGGCCATTCAGATGTGTTATTTCAGTATTGATTATATTGTGAGGTTCAGGGAAAAAAGGTCTGAGAAGCTAAGAGAAATACATGGTGAGTCTGTAAGTAGAGAAATTACTATTTAACTCTCAGCAATTTCTGTTAATTTAAGGATTAGTTCTCCCCCACAACACACATTGGTCTTGTTAATTTTACTGGTAAAAATCTATGCAGACTCAATTGCTCAGGAGACTGCAACTTGATCCTTTGAAGATACAGGTTCCAGCTGCTGCAAATCATCTGCAGAGTGAAGCTGATTTACATTAGCTGAGAATCTGGCCTGCTGTGGCTAAATACTCCCCATCTGGTTTAATCAGTCCCCTTTCTGGAAAGCCCTAAGGATTGTCGTTTCAAGCACTATTTGTCTCCAAGACCTTTGTAATGTTGATATTGTGCATACAGCCAGGATTATTTTACCCAGTGGTGGGCTGGGCACAGCCTCAGTGATGGGGGAACTTGCTAAATGAGGCTTAGAGGGTGTCCACCTGTTTTGCAATGTCCTGCAGAATTTTTTATTTCAGAGGTTTCCCCAGCAAAATGTCTTTCTATTTAGGTGTTGATCTGACGTGGCTCAGGGCCAGCGGGGGGATCCCCTCGCTGGGCCTGCAGCGGTGTCCTCAGCGGAGCTCCCGCCGGCGGAGCGCAGCAACGCCCCGGCAGCCGGGGAGAGACCGCAAGCCAGGTGGGAAAGGCGAGGGCAAGGAAGAGAGGGAGGCTTCCGCGTGGAGTTCCGAGAGGTTTTATTGTTCTCTCGGAGAGCCCGGATTCAGGGTGTGGAGGGGTTCTTAAGGGTAGGAGGTACCAGGGGCGGTAACAAGTACAGAACCAATAGGAAGGTAACACAGGAGGGTCCAGGGCATAACTGACATTACATAAACTCAACTGATAGGGAGAAGGGAATGAGGTAACCTAGACAAACCAATAGAATACCGAATGACAGAGAAGCATCTAGAAGGAGAGGTGGTGCAGACCTCAGGGGAGGGGACACGGCAAATGGAGAAGGCGGGGTACAGAACTCAGGAATGAAACAGCAATGAGGGAAACCAAGACATACCATACAAAAAGAGAGGATTCATTAACAGAGGAAATAGGTAATTAATAAGCTCAAAAGCGGTCTGCAACATTGATCCTGCTTTCATCAGCCAGTAAAAGTGGTAGCTGTTACTGTGTGCATCTGACTGCTGGGAGCTGCCATCGTTGTATTTGTGGCATTAGATGAGACAAACAACTAAACCATCTTCCGTGGAAAGATTTCACTTAATGTACTTTTGGTTTTCTCTTGTGGGGAAAATTTGTCTGTTTTTCTGTCTCTACATCTCCAATTAATATTTGGCCATCAATTCAAAATCAAGAGAAGCTCTGCCTGGGCAAGTAGTGAGTAAAACTAAGGCTTCATTTAAATCAGATGGGAAAGACAGATCCAAAGATACTTCATGGCTTTGGAGGCTGGGTTCAGCTCTGCTCTTCCACAGATTCTGCCTGGGTACCTAAATAAGCTACTCAAGGTCAGATCCAAAAGGAGTTGTAGGCAACTACAGAGAGGAGGAGGCAGAACTGGAATCTAGAAAGTTTACACACAAACACTTCACATTCCTTGTTATCAAACTTGGAGGGGCACCAAAATAACAGACATTGAAGGACCCAACTTCCCAGGTCCAGTTCCTGCACCTGCTGAAAGGGATTAAGATACATCTGCCATCTCACAGGAGCATCTGAACTGTCTGTGTACAGAGGGACTGAAGAAAGGACTCTTCACAGCTTTGTTACAGCTGCATCATTGTGCAAAAATTATGTTGGAAATTGTGTGTAAGGAGAAGGTATCCATACGATTGTGGTTGGGGAATTCATCAGGATGCACCAAAGCGGGTCCTGGTTCGTACCCAGAATGCATTTTATTCCCCAGACATTATCCCCAGATAGCACACTGCAGAGCTAAACTCTCTCCTGCTGCTTGTCTTGCTCTCAAATTATTTCTAATATGGGCAACAAGTTTGGTGCAGGAATGAAGGGAAAGTGAGATTAAACTTGCCTTAGCAGGCCACTAAAATGAGCACTAAATGCACTGTCAAGAATGAGAGGTCTCCTTTTATTTTTGAAAGAGCTGAGGGAAGTCTACAAAGCACAAGGAACTCATTGGTGTGCTCATCTAGAGGAGGGCATGGCCAGTGACCCAAAGCCAAAACTCCCTGAAAACCTGGATGAGGTAATCAAGATGGGCAGTCCAACACCTACTCTTTGTTCATAACACTTCCAAGCTGGATAGCTCAGATGAGAGATGCAAAACAGCAGTCATTTAAGGCAGCTTCTTTCTCAGTAAGTTGACTATTTTGGCTCCCATTTAGAGAGGATGAGCCTGTCCTATAAACAGGGGCTCCTCTAAATGGGGACTAGGTGTCTAACATAGTGTTCAGCATCCCATATGGGCACCAGATGACTGCAAGGTAGGTTCTGCAGTACTGTAATTCTTTATTAGATTTGGCCTTTAGTGTTTCAGCTTTCCATCTGTGAAATAAGGATAAAAGCACTTCCCTGTTTTGTCGCTCATTTTCATACCCAATTGTAATTACTACAGAAAGATATTCAACACTGCACCACTTTCCCAGAGCAGTTACCAACATAGTTAAGCAGGAACAAAGCACAATATGGATGCTTTTAATCTGATTTTATAAACTTGACACATAACTTTTGGCATAATTCTGTAAGGAATTGGTTGGAGCTTAAATGACACTTCCATTTCACTTCTAGGGAGATAACTTCATGGCCAGGTAAACGTGCAGGCAGCCTTGTACTGCCAGGCACACAGCTCACAGCTTCACTGCTACTGCTGCCCAAGAGAGCCATCTTGTTGGAGTTTAGGTGTGATTAACCCCACTGGATACCAATTAGCTCTTCCAACCACATGATCTATCAGCTGTCAGTGACTTTGATTTTCTTGAAGCATTGCAAGCTGCAGAGGCTCATGAGCTGTTCCTCAGCTGTTCAGGTGTCTCATAGATAAAACTACAGGTAGTAATCTTATCATCTGTCCCTGAGGATGTCACCTCTGTTCATCCAGCTGAGCCCAGATGTCATGTGCCAGATGTGGATCAGACACCTGGAATGCTTCCTGCTCTCAGCCCTCCTTCCTAGCAGATTACTCCTGCCTAGCAGGGACAGCTGCATAGGATGCTGGTCCTCGTGAGCCACCCACGTTTAACTTGTACCACACAGCTACAGCCTGTGCAGGAGCTCCAGAGCCACTAAGGCTCTCAGGCAGATGTTAGGCACCCAGTCAGCTTTAAACAGCTTCTAAGCCACACAGCAGCAAGGCTGGGTTTAAAAGTCTGGACATGTTTACATACAGTAGCCTGGGCAGAAGCTGAAATGCTTGCACTGGGCAAGCACAGTTAACATGCAGCTGTCTGTGATGGATCATGCACCACAGAGGATAAAGCCCTAATTGTTACTTAACTCAGCAGTTTCAGTTAATGAAGGAGCCAAGATAATTGTTTGTGGGTCTGCTGTACTTTCTGATTTCCAGACTCTTCTGATTTGGATGACTAAAGTAGACTCTCCCAAGGTGAGGTGTTCTGAGGTGCCTGAGCCACCCAAGCTGATTTAGGCAATGGAAGTGGATTTCCAAGTCTTCAATGAAATTATTAAAATATTACCCTTGGAGTTTATTGAGAATTTGTGGATCTGTGAGCCTTTCTGTTTTTTCAAGGTCTCCCTTAACACATACAAGAGCATGCTGTTAAAAGTAATACTACTTTCAAAAACAATAATTCGGTTTCTGGGTTTTATTTTTGTGACTCAGCAGCAATTCTCATTTATATCTCGGAGAAGAAGAACCCCTTTCTCTCCCTTTGACTCGGAGCACTGTGGCAGAGTCAGGGTGTGATCATGGTGTGACCCCCTCCCTGTGCGTGTCACCTTCACTGACAGTGAAGTGAACATTAGAAGTGAACACATTAGACCGGGAGCTGCTGCAAGCAAGGTTTGTGCCCCTCTTTTATTCAGCTACCAGAGCTACACGGATAAGAATCCTCCTGGACAGAGGGAGCACATAGCAGGAGGCTGTAATGGCTTAAACCACCTCTGTGAGCTTCACCAGAGCTCCTTCTGTCAGGGAGCCCTGCATGCAGCAAATGAAATTTTCATGAAATGGGGAGCAAGCCTCATTAACATCTCCCCGAGAGAACGATGACGTTGGGTAGCAAGCAGTGCCTCCATTCAGGCAGCTTCTCCCACCAGCCCACATGCTGCTCTTCCCACTGCAAGCTTTTGCCACAGAACGGTTTGTTCCCTGTGAACACAGGGCAGATCCCACCTGGCAGACTGATAAATTGTGAATGATTGCTAGTTGTTAGAGAAACACTGACTGAAAATACAGAGGTATTTTTAGTGTCTGCAAGAAGTTCCTTGGACACTAGGACTGCATGTGCAAACAGCAAGGCTTTCTTTATCCTATGGGAACATGTAATGAATTAGGTGATACTTATGACTGAGGTAAAATACTCACTTTTAGTTAAAATAAGGAGGTGGGGGCATCACACGTGTAAAATTCTTTCCTTCTTTTTTTTTTTCCTTTCCTTGTTCTCACTTCAGAAATGAGAAACAGCTTTCACAGCTGGAAGACAGAGAGTTTTGCACATTAATAGTCACAGTGAAGGTCAGTAAGTCTGACTCGCTCAAGTAACAGCTGAGTACATTGGATCTCATTTCATTTTATTGCAACTGCAGAAGCAGTGCTGATCAACAGTGTCATATTTCCTTTTCTTCAGCATAAAAGATAAAGTGATTGTTCCATGAGGCAGCAGTGGGGCAAGGAAAACAAGAGAGGAGCAATACACCCAGCAGAGCACTCACTACACCTGTGCCTGTGCTTTGTCCTTCCTCAGTTCTACCCCTTTTAGTGCTAACAGTGGGGCTTACAGACAACCCCTCTGGGGTTTTGCAGTGTTGCTCCAAGGTATTTCAGGGTCCCTTATATACTCAGCAAATGAAGATACCTGCCTTATGAGTGCCTCATGAATGGGAATGCTGGGGAAAAGTGGTACTTAATATACTGGTACTGGGTGCACATATGTAAGGACTCTACTGTTCAGGGAAAAAGCAGGAGGAATTTTCCCTCAGAGGCCACAGAGGCTTTCTAAATCTTCCACGTTAAAGTAAGATGGGGTGGCTCTTCATGAGTGAGTCCAAAGGAACTGGGATGCAGACTAGAGGAGTAAAGTCCTCCAGTAGGCTTGAGTGGTATTCAGCTCCTTAAAATCTGAGTAAAACACAGTACATAGTTCTGTGTGGCAGAGAACAAGGATCCACATTTAACAGCATGGAAGCAGAAGTGAATTGACTGGATGAGGAGTCTTAGAGGAAGCCTGCAATGTTGAGAGGGTCAAAAACATTTCTGAAATATGTTAATTAATTTCATATTTGGCCCTTTTTTGTCATTGGATCCCCAATAATTCTCTTAAATACCTTCAGTTCCTCACTTCTATACTGTAATGCTGCTCCTAAGATAACACTGTAAGGTCCCAAATGCTGGGGCATTTTGAGCACAGACAACTGAAAAAGAGGCAAAAAGCTCAGGCAGTATCAATTATTGTCTTGGTCTAGCTCAGGACAAAATAAAAAAAGATGGTGATCCCTGGAGAAGAGCAATTCTTGTTGACAAAATCTGGATGGGCCTCCAAGCATATTGCACTAACTTTCCTCTGTACACTCCTTAACATTTCCTGGCATCGATTTCCTGCATGTTAACAAGATCATTAGAAACATAATTGGGATGCTGCTAATAACCCCGTGCTGGTGTTTGTTCAAAAGTCATCAGAAAGAAGTAAATCTGCCCCCAAATGCCAATGAGAACTCACAGAGCTGCTTCTAAGAGCAGCAGGCACTCCTGCCCAAAAAGGAGCTGTCTTTTCTCCTGCTGCTGCAAGAGGCTGCATGTCAAGTGAAACAAGCAGCTGTAGACAAGCTGTATGTCTAAGAGGAAGCAGATTTAATATGTGGCCTGACCTGGGCCATCCTCCTTTGCCTGGAAAAAGAGGCATCTGGAAGTCAGGGTGCTGAAGGTGTTTGAAATGGTACTAGACACTTGTATTCAGGCTGCCCTGCTGCCCAGCAATGGGGAATTTTTAGATGTGAGTATCCTCCAAGAAATTTCAGCAATGGAAATTCAGACTTTAAATTCTGCCTTGGTCAATTTGCTTGACAGTCTTACAGCAAAAGTACATAAGTTGAAAGCTGGAGGGAAAAAAAAAAAAAAAGTATTCCTAAATATCCCTCGCTTATCTCTGAGGAGACTGGAGGGGAAGGGAGAGAGGAGGCTCTTAGCTTGTTTGTGAGGGAGCCTTGTCATAGCTCCAGGCCAGCGCAGGGAGAATGTTCGCATGAGGGAGCATCCTCTAAGTGAGAGCTTTTGCCTCTCAGTGACCACTGCAGCAGCTGAAGAGGTCAGCTGGCAGCCTGGCAGCCTGGGTTTGTGCACCAGGGACAGCAGCAGGGCTCAGTGGCCTCTATACCACCCAAACCAGCACTTTTTAGTTATTAGCCGCCTGGGAAGGAAATAAACTGGTGTCTGAAAATGAATATTTTTATGCAAAATAGCAAATCCTGCAGGCTTCCACTCAACTTCCCTGCTTCTGCAAAGAGTAGTGCTGGGAGCATGCACACCAGAGCACTTGTAACTGTGGAAAAAGAGAGGTGTTACAGCACCAGTGGGAATTATCCTGTTGTACCATCTCCTTCACAATCTGATTCTGCTTTTTTTTTTTTTTTTTTTTAGGAGTGAGAAACATTGATTATACATTTATGCTGAGTTTTGCCACTGTTAAAATGCAAACTGCAATTTTGCCACAAAATGCAGTATTTCTGAATTACTGTGCTTTGAAGCCCCAGAGGAGCCCCAGAGGAGCACTTCTGAGCACTTTGTTATTTTAGATTGTTTGCATTTTTCCCCAAGACCAGCCAGATAGATCTAATACATTCCTGATGGAGCAATTGGTTGCTGTTGATTTTTTTTTTTGTCAAATGACCTACACCCACACTCACAAACACCTTTAAATTTCTCAATTTTTGTTAAGCTATTCCTAAACCAGAGAATTAAATAGCTCTCTTTTTTAACCAAAACATGAG
Organism: Daphoenositta chrysoptera; assembly: GCA_013397915.1. Taxonomy (NCBI): domain Eukaryota; kingdom Metazoa; phylum Chordata; class Aves; order Passeriformes; genus Daphoenositta; species Daphoenositta chrysoptera. The sequence goes on along the minus strand of VZRO01004987.1, from coordinate 366,291 downwards.
ATGAGAACACCACACTCCAGCTGTCTTTGTGAGATCATCCACGACAGGGAACGGAGATGTTACTCTGTGCAGGTGTTCAGCAGCAACAGGAACTGCTGCTGAGAGTAACCCCAGAGGCAGTGGCTCCAAACAGAGCAGGAAGGCAGGGAAAAGTGCTTCTTCCCTGGCCATTTTCCCTCAGTTTCCTTCCCATCCCAGTGAGAACAGCCACCGAGCCAGGGAGGAAATTCTGGAAGAGGCAATGTCCTGCCTCCAGGAAGCCACTGATGCTCCCTGTTCACTGGCAAATGATCAGAGCTCAGTATGTTCCAGGGATTTCCCCACAGCTGTGCTGCACTGCTGAGCTTCTGCACACACTGATCATCATCCAAAACTCTCACTGAAGCCAATAGCATTTTCCCCAGTGACTGCACAGGGTTTTGGATGTGGCTCATTACAGCCAGTAGTGCTGGCTGCAGCCTAATTCTTGGCCTGCGTTTTGCAGGCGATGGGAATAGATGATCACAGTTATTCTTTCTGACCATAAAATCAATGCAATATCTTCTTCTGATATTCCTTCCCTTCCCCTAACAGGGAGCACTTGTTCTGCTCTGTTCCTGACCAAGTTTTCTGGGAAATATTAGGTTTCCTATTGTTTTTTTCCTCACTGAAATGTTTTCACTGGGATGCTTAGACATCAACACATTTATATCCAAAGGATCCTGAAGAGGTTAGCCAGAGGTGATTACGTCTCAAATGATGTTGTACTATAATTGCTCAGGATATCAGCTTAAATGAAATAATCTGCACAGGAGAGAAAAAACAGTAAAGCTAAGGAAGGAAATTGCTGCTATAATTACTAGAGTATTTCTCTTTGAGGTATTAGAAAGAAAACTTTATAACATATAATGGCACAGAAAGAGAGGCTAGGAAGGTAGCTAGAAAATAGCCCAGGGGGATCATCTACCTCAGACTCTTCATCATGAGTTACAAAAATAAAAAGATATGAGGCAGGTACTCTTGTTCAGGGTCTTTTGCCACTCAAGCCAATCAAACCTTGCTATCAGCTTCAATAGTGGCACAAGCAGACCCACAGCCAACAAGGATAAGAAAGAGAAGCTCCTTACAACTGACTCGCTTTTTTCTTTGATCATTTTTTTCTCTCTCCCTGCCAGGTTATCCTGAACAAAAACCACTGTGAAATTCTCACAGCTAGAGCAGCCTCCCTGTGCTAAACGTGACAATGCCAGGCAAAGTTCTCATGTTTCCTCCCCAGCTCCTTTACTGTTTCCAGAAATAGGAAACTCTTTATTGAAAACTCTTTGGAGCACTTTAACATGCAGGAAAATTGTGTGAACCTCACCAGGGCANACCCAAGGGAACATTTCCTGGTCTAGAGCCCTTCCGAACCCACTGAACTCTGCAAGTGGCCTGACATTGGGTCATTTTGGGCATCAAGCAGAGCTCTGAGGCATACACTGGTTCACAGACCCTCATGATACAAGGGATTGCATTTTATTACTGGGGTATGTCAGTGTAACAGGATCCTGAGCACAGGCTAGATACAGGAATTTTTCTATCCAAAGTCCCAGTGCCAGTGATGCTCTTGAGACATGAAAACCTCATGGACTTGGCAGGAAAGCTGCAAGGTAGATCTGTTTTAACCTCTTTCTTCAGATTTTGTACAATTTCCAACAGGGTGACCAGTGACAGCAAAGAGATTGGAAATTCTTTAGTTACAGGATTAGAGCCCATTTTTGCTCCAGCCACTGCAGCTTTGAAGCAGCAAATTCCTGAGCAAAAGCATGGCTTACAACACAGAACAACTACAGAAAAGACACTAGAAATTGATGAGCAGCCCAGGGGAGCTGCTCCATCCACTTCTCTTCAAAACAGTGACTGATGATTGCTGCCCATCAGGGAGGTCGCTCTGGCCTGGTGGAAGGTGCCAGAACAAGGTGGGGATGGGTGTATCTCATGTAGCAACCAGAGCTAGTGAATCAGGGACACTTCCATGGATACAGCCCCTGTTGTGCCCTGTGCTGTCCTCCCTCTGGATGAGGAGTAGCAGCATAGACTGGTTGTGGCAGAATGTAGAGAAACAGCCCAGCCCTCTGCATTTTTGTGAATGACCCCCATGTGCAGCTGCAGACCCTGGAGGATGTTGGAGGTCAGAGCAGCATCTGTGGAAGTGATGAGCCTGGACCACCTCGACCTGGAGACGCTGGGCACTCACACCAGGTGATGAACAGCAGTATTCCATTAGCAGGCCCCAGTGTCCTGGTTTGTTAGGTCCTGGTGTATGATTCATGATTTAAAATTCTATTTAATTATAGTAATTTGATTTGGCTGGGGTAGGGATCTGTGTTTGGTTTGCTTCAGACACTTTCATTTTATCTCAGCAGATAGGATGGCAGTGGATGGCAGGAAGGACACAGAAATTCTCACAGGCATTCCAATGCAAAACCATATATTTAAGTTCAGTGTGGAAGCATTGCAGACACTGAGGGCAGGTGCCCTCCTGAAAACCAGAGCTGCACAAGCCTGCAGCCCTTAAAAACGAGACACATAATCAACTGTAGCTTCTTTTCCCAGTAGGGATCCTTGGTGTGCATTCCCCTCTGCCTGTTACTGCTTCCATGTCCTGCTCTGCTGCCACACATCAGGCTTCTCTCTAGAATTCCCCCTCACCCTCTTGCAGCACTTTAAAAGTACACAGAGCTTAGAGCAGACATGAGAGATGGATTCATTCCTCTGTGCCAGCTCTATTTAATGCACAGATACCATCCTGCACTCAACACAGAATCTTACTTTTTGCCCAAAATCACTGGAAGCAGGAGCTTTCTCTCTAAATATACATTTTTCAACATATTTGTTTAAAATGGTAATCCTGAATTGGAGCACCATGTATATAAAATTTAAAGTATTTTCCTTACCAGTACTTGGTTGGTATAAAAATTCCTGAATATGTTTGGAGCCATGGATATAAAGACACTGAAAGAGAATCTGTACCTGAATGGAACAGACAAGGCATAGGGGAAAAAAGGAGGAGGAACTGTTACCCCACTTTACAGAGACTTGGGAAGATTAGCATGACTTGCCCAAAGTCATAGAGAAACTCTAGGGAACTGAACCGGGAGCACTGCGGTCCCAACACAAAATCTTAATTACCAAATCCAATTTTCCACTTCTCCTTTCATATGTTTTTTCTTCATACATTAAAACACTTCACACAAGCTCTCTTTTCTTTTTTTTTCTTTTTGTGTCCCCCAGGAAGAATAGGAAAAGCAAAGGCTGCAAGCTGCCCTTGTTAAACTAGGTTGCACAGCCAAACAAATTTAAAATGGTATCTCAGCAAGATTTTGCAACCTGTCTGTGACAAATAAAAGGACTTTCACCCTGAAAACACGCAAGTGCTTGGGAGGACTAGCTGAGAGAATTTAGCAAGGCTCCTAATGAAAGAGATGATCTGCAATATGTATATGCATGAGTTCATGTATTATTTAAACCATTTTGATCAGAGTAAGCATCATGAGCACAGTACTCAAAGTGTCACCAGCGTTCATGCATTGAATAACTTGCCCTCATAAAGGTATAATAATGTGCTCATCAGTTTTGTTTGTACTCCCAAAGCAGTAATAGCATAAACAGAAAATAACCCTCTATATTGCACAAAGCACGTAAATATAAATCTAATTATATCTTTCCTTGACATTATAACCAAGAAGTGATGATGGTCACTGAAGTATAACAGATGAGATCAAGGGTTCTCCAAAAGGACTTTGTAAAAGTCTGCCTCTGTGTTCAAATCTAGCCTGGGATTTTGGGGGCTAAAACAGGTATAAGGTTGGTTAGCCTGCCTCAGTAACATGTTGGTAGGTTCTTCATCTGCTAGGTGGCAGGTTCAGGTTATATTTTCAAGGATTCTTAAAATGACCCAGTGTTTGCTGCCATACACCATGCCTCTGTCCACAGGTATCCCCCAGACTGACAATGAAATCAGAGTGCTGATGGCTCCCTGGGAAGATGTCCTATCCTCACTGGTCCCAAGGAAGACAGTGCCACATGAGAAGAATGAGAAAGGAGAGAAGAATAAAATGGAGGAATGAGGTAGTTCTCAAGGCACACCAAAAGCACCCAGCCTCTGTCCACACACACATTGTTGAGAAAAAAGATGACGTCATACAAGCTAAAATCAGGGCATAAAACAAACAGAAAGACCATCCACAGATTTCTTTTATTGTACCCAAACGGTTGCCTCAGTGAAAGATTTCTATACTAAACTGACTTATGAGCTGTGATCTCAGTCTTTTGGATTTTTTTTTACGCGTTAGTGAATTGTACTTTCATGTGGGAAACTTGTGCAGCAGCCTGTTCTTGTTGGTAAAAGTGGCAATACTCCCACTGGTCTCATTCAAAGGTTCAGGCTGTTAATGATGACTCAATCAATCAATCAGTCAAGACATGAGAAGCTGCAGAGAGAACCAGAGCCAAAATTGGTTTCAAAATTCAGTGAGCTCATTTGTTCATCAGCTGAATCAGATACACTCCCTGGAGTAGTATGGAAAGAGGCAAATCTCTAGGACTCTGTGGGTAGGTATTTTTGGGGAGCACCATCACTCGGTGATTTCACTGTAGTTCCTGGATGTCAAAAGTTTCAGGAGAGCAGGGTGCAACAGGGTGGTGCTGGCTGGGCACTGGGACATGAGCCGATGCAGGGTGGGGGATACCAGGGCAGGAGAGGTCAAGGTGACCAGGGTACCACAAGAGATGACTCTGATTTTTGGATATCCAGAAATGGCAAATGAGCTTCAAATGGCCAGTCAGGCTAGGGGTGGTGAGAGAGACAGGTAGGAGCTGCCTTAGAAAGATGATCTGGTCATCTACTGCAGGGTGAAATCAAAGCTAGAGCTGTTTGGTCTATATTCAGGATGAGGGACCTGAGACCTTTATCCTCCAGGAAGTACTGTGAGAATTCCCTTTATTCCATTCAGCTTTTATGGCTGGAAGTTTAAAGGATGTTACTAATCATATTATGCTACCGGTTAATGCTGGATACACTTATCTTCATAGTCTATTTTATTATTGGAAGGGTTTGTAGAAAAATTATAACTCTCATCTTTCTTTGAAAAGAGCTATTTGCATCTGTCAAGCTTTTTTTTTAAACCAAGACCTTGAAAATTAGCTTATATAGTAATTACATTGAAGCAGCCCATAAAGTTTGAGGAAGAAATGCACAATAAATGTTTATTTACCCTGCAACTGTACATTTCACTAGATCTGTTCCATTTTCCCTCTTTAAGATATAACAGTAATAGATACAATAACAGTAATAGATAATGTGAAGACATGAATGAGGTATTTATAGCACAGAAAAACACAAGGTTGCTCTATAATACAGGCATACTTAGACCCAAATGAAAAAAAAAAACCCTAAATAATGAAAGGTTTATTGAAGGTACATTTAAACCAGATATGCTTAAAACACAAGTTTAATAAATGGAGCAAGGTATAACTGACATAAGCATATCTACATTGTTTTGTGTCTGCAGGTTTCCTGTTATGCAGAACAGCTTGTAGTCTTTAATATTTCAAGTTCAGAAAGGAAGAAGCTTTAAAAAAGGGAGGAAAAGAGGAGAATACAAAAAGCTATCCAGTACTCTGTATACTACTGGGTCTGGTCTCTGCCTTTTTTCCCAATCTCTAACATCCTAAATCTTCAAGACAAGGATGTTTAACCCAGATGCTGCCACAATCAGATAAATATCAGTTCAATGCATCCCAGTGATGCTGCTCAATAAATGAAATTATGTTTATTTTCATCAAGGATTTATGAACTTCCCAGTTTAAAAAAATCTTGGTAGTACAATCTCCGTGTGTCTTCACAGTTCCCATGCACAAGAAATTGACAAATAGACTTGCTTTTTTCTTGTCCCTCTACTGTCCATTGTTCTGTACACCAGAGCATTAATTGGGGAAGATTTATGGATTTAAGATTAAGGCTCAGGAAATTTGCATGTGATGACCAGGTCTGCAAAAGGCTTTTTTTTTTTTCAACCAGAAACACGATGACACAGGGTGGGCACTTTTTCTGGGCTCTGGACTCTTTTTCCATAGCTGTTGAATGGTTTCTTTCTGCATTGGCAGCAGCACCTCCAACATCAGTCAGTACCAGGAGCTCTCTGATGAAGGACTGTGAATGAGGAAGGACAGTGGGAGAGCAGGAGGATCAGAAAGGGGCCGAGAACCTGGGAGTAAGGGGGACACACCAGAACCAGAGCACAGAGAGCCTTCAGGACCTCCATTAAATTAGGCAGTGTCCTCCAGTGAAGCACACTCAGGTCACACAGGGTGACAAGGGAGCTGGGGATATTCACAGGACTAGCAATTCATTAAGGGAATGCCCCTTTGATGAATGTATCTCCAAGAAAGAAGCCTCTGTGCCTCACATAAAATAGGAGGCAAAGTACTTTTCTACTTGAGCTTGGGTTATGTATTAATAATGGAAGACTTCCCAGACGGAAAATGATGAATATATGCAAAGTCTTGCCACAATTTAAGCAGGGCTTTTTAATTCAAAGAAAGCAAAAAACCCTGTAATGTGAGCTGTCTAGACTCTCAAGAGGCAGTGGAGAGCAGAATTTATGGTTTTTTTCACACAAACCTCTAAAATGATTTATGTATTACCCTCTGAAAGAGCTTATTTTTATCAGATAACTATAGAATTATCTAGATTAGACTTTTATCATGGAGATAGTTAAATATACAGTGAATTTCTGTGAAGTGAATCCTATTCCACTTTCCAAGAATCACTGTGTTTATTTCCATGTTGTTAGGGACCTTAAATTACAGAAAGATTTAACTTGGTCAGTTCTTTGACACCTAAATGAAAGCTGGAGGTATTTAACACCTGAATATTCATTTTAATAACGTGCAACAGATTGAAAGAACAAGAACAACAGGGTTGAATGGGGATAATGGAGAGATCAGCCTCTTTCTGTTTTTCTGTTGTTCTTAAGAACATAAAGAATTGACCAGTTTGTTTCAGTTTGGCGAGAGTCAGTAATTCAATAACATGCCATATAATGATGAATATGCCAGAGTCAGAAATCAATGACAGAGACTGTAAAACTTTAGAAAGTTGTGAATTATTTAGGTGTCTCTCTTAATTGAGCATTTTTTCCAAGCATGTTTTTGAGTAGCCCAGTGTGTCTGGAGAGCTGTTTCTTGGGGGTTTTTTTCTCAGTCTCTGCATTTATTTCTCCATCTGCCTGAAAGTCCAGGTAGCGGCAGCTAAGGGCACAGGCAGAAGATTTAACATAGATGAGTCAGAATGGCTTAACAAGTTACCACCAATCTCCTCAGCTGACACCATTCTCCATCACAGGTTGGGGTTTTTTTTCCCCCTCAAAGTCAAGGCAAAATGTATGAGCCTCAACCTCATTCATTATTGCTTAAGCTGAGACACAGAGGTCTTGAGGCAATCTCCAGGCACACACACGTGTAGATACAGTGGCTCAGTTAATAAAAAATTGCTTTAAAGAGCTTCTGCAATTCAATCCTATGGCTCTGCTTCAACTCAGACTGGCATTGTTCTTCAGTAATTTAGCTCTTCATAGCCGCTCTGCTGGCTTTCATCTTGCTTTTGATGAGGCAGAGCCAATGCGGAACTGTCACTGACAGCAGTATTGTCCTAGGATATGCTCCTTTCTCACCGTGTACAGAAGAAGACAGAAGAGAAGAAGAAGCAGCCTATCAGCAATTGGAGCTAAATTAGATACAGTTACACTGACATCATGCTTTGTGCTCATTATTTTATCCCTAATTTCTTCCTAACCTCTCTTGCTACAAGAATGTTTTGCCCAGTCTAAGCAGCTTCTCTGCTAATAAATGTGTTGGCACAATTTTTGAAAGTATTTCTGCATCATAAACACATAGCATGGACTGGGTATTAGTAAATAGAACTTACAGTCAGCCTTCCTAAAGAGCTCAGATCATAATAGCTCACCTGGCTGTGTGCTTTTGAGATCTGGACTGCATTCAGGTGTTTATATGGGCTCAGGGTTTGGAACAAATCTAATATTTATTGTGAAGGTGCTTTAGCAAGAATAGAGATCCTGTGCCTTTCATGGAGGAAGAGGAATGAAGGACAAGGAGGAAAAAGGAAGGTGAGACTGCCCTCTTTCCTTTAGGTACTTTGTGCCTGTTATACATATCCCCAAAGGAGGTGAAGAAAAAAGCAGAGCAAGTCGGATTTGGCAGGAAGCAGCTGATCCAGGATGAGGCAGTTTACATTACCTCTTTTATTTAGAAATGCCTCTCCTTCCCTTAGACATACCCCTTTCTGCTACTGTGAGAAGTTACCCGCTTAGAGATCTGCCTCAGTCCCTGAACAAGAAATAGGACAAGCCTTTGTGGAACAGTGCAAAACAAAACTAGAAGGACTGATTCAGTTTCTCCCACCTGTTTTGACTCGAGGGGTTGTAAAGCACTGCAGAAGATTCTTTGCAAAACAAGGTGCTTTCCTATATTGTATTTATCCTATTAACCTTTTAATCCCACCAACTTTACATGCAGCAGATTTATTGCCACCATTTTAGTTGTAATCTGGTCTTGCAGAAGGACCCAGTTCATCTATAACTTGGTCCTCTCAGTGCTGTCTGTTGCTGTAGTAACACACTAGTGCTATACACCTTCAGGAATCAGTGCTGCAGAACTGCTGACTTTTCTAATAAGGAAAAAAAAAAGATAAAAGACCCTTTGATTACATCTATCATTCTCTGTGTTTCAGTCCTGTAACAATGGAACTTTATTGTTCCCTCTGAAATAAAAAAAAAGAAGAGAAAGCAGGACTTTCTCCACTGTGTGAGGTTGGAAGGAAGGTCTCAACTTTAAATCCCAGTGACACGGACATATACTGCTGGGCTCAGTTTCATGTTGGTACAGCCAAAAAATTGTAATGAAGCCTACAGTTATGCTGACATAAAATGTCTCTGAGCAAGGCTGGAATCAAGCATCCAACTTCTGTAAAGTTGCATTGACTATTATACCTGTGGGCTAACCTGAACATACTCTGGCCCACCCTGACACAGGAACTCTCTACCTCTGCAATGACTCCAATGTTTGGTAGTGGCCCAGTGGTGGATAAAAACCTGTGCTTGTAGCAGGAGCCTTGATAACCAAGAACATCTTCCTTTCTTTCCTGCTTTCATTCCCTGCTGCATACACTGGAAAACTGGATAATCAAGAAGATACCCTTACCTGAGCAGTGCAAATTCAAACATAAATTTCAAATAGCTCCCTCAGTATTGCCTATAGTGTGGTTTTCTCCTTCCTTTGTCCCACTGAACACACCAGCATGGCTACAATTACACCTGCATGCACAAGTTGTGTCTGTGCTTATACACACACATTCTAGTACAGGCAGCAAGATCAGACTGACCAGTAGAGCTTTCAAACTTAAAATTCCTTTCCACATTTATCCTTACATGGCTATATTTATTTATTAGCAAAATAAATGCTCTCTAAACATACTCACTAATGGAAATATGCTGGTGAAATGTAATCTACACAATTACTGAATTTTAACTAGGACCAAAACCTTGGAAGAAGTGACTCTCTTTCCCTTACACTAACATTTCATATGTTGCAAATACTATTATTTTAGTGAAAGCCTTGGGCTTTTCAGTCTGAGTCATGTACTTGGAGTGCTTGAAATGGACACCACTGTAGCAACAGGAAAAATTTCTGGACACTATTAATGGGTTTCTTGTTAGCCTTGGTTTTTTGTAATGGGCCTTTTGTGTAAATTTCCCCAGATTATTTTAAAACTCCAATTAGAATGATTTACCATCCTAATGCTCAATTATTTGAAACCTGTTTGCACCATATAAGAGACTGAAAAATGATTATGACTTAACTCAAAAATTGATTATAATTTGATTGTTCTTTCTCAGTATTAGAAAAAATTCAAAGCAAAAAAACCCCACAAAAACCAAACATAAGGCAAAAGCATATGCAGTAACATAAGCAATTCTCTGATTCCAGGAATTCCTGGTGGATGATAGTGGGAGTACTAAGGAAATGTGGTTGTTCAGTGAAGGAGCTCCAGCTGACAGTGCTCAATAGGCATCTGAAAGAAGATGAGACTTCATGAATCAGATTCAAGTGGAGCCCTGGGGTCACCCTGCAGCAGAGATTGAACATGCCCCATAGGAATGGAATTGCTGGTGCTTTGCCTGTTGCTTCCAGAGGAGTTGTGTCTTTGTCCCTGTTTCAGACACCACAGCTGTGATAAAGGCTGGACCATCCATCCTTCACTGAGCTCAGGGCACCCCCAATCCTAGGCTGTCTTAGCTCCCTGCCTAGCAGTCATAACAGACCATACATAGCATTGCTCAGTTTTGGAAAATCGAGGCGTCCGGTTTGTACAGTCCCTGTTTTGTTATTCTGCATTATTTACGGCTGCAACTTCAGGACTTTCACATCTCACCAGTCTGCCAAACTGAAAGCAAATTGTGAAAAGCCACTAAGGACTGCGAAAGTAAGTTACGTATCCACTCTAGCCTATTGTCCACCTTGGGAAGCCAGATTGGTTTTAGGGTCTCTGGATTGGCTTTTCTATATTCAGCGTTCAGGATATTTGTTCAGGGATGTATCCTCCCTCTCAATCTGCTCTCTGTAGCATTTTCTAATATACTGGTTTATTTTAGGTGCTATGGACACCCAGAAAGAAGAAAAAGAAGAAATCCCTCCTCCCATTGAAATGAACAGGAATTTTTCCTCAGACTATATATTAATGCCAAGTTCTGCTTTTGAGCCAGGGAATTTGCTGGTGTGCAGCAGTGTCTGTGCAATGGTTCCCAGGGATGAGTAATCACTGGAAATTTTCAGTGGGGAACAGAGCAGCATAAGATGCAAAGATGTGCTCACATGCAGGTCTGGCAAAGCTGCCCCCCAGAAAGGCCTCAGGCTATTGCCACACCTTTTCCTCACAAGCACTGAAACCTTCACCCAGGATATCTGGAAACTGCCATCTCTATTTTTGAAGTCTCTAAAATTCTAAATTACCTTAGATAATAGCAAAAGCTCACTTAATATGTGTAAAAACTCTAAATTTATATTCCTGTTGCTGAATTGAACTGTTCTCAAATTAAACTGAACTGTTTCTGAACAAACTTATATTAACAGAGAGTATTTCCTTCTATAATTAGCAACCAACTTTTGGCAAAATGTAATAATAAAAATAGATTTCCCAAGATGCTTTTTAGAACTTAGGCAAAACTTATAAGCAGCTACTTAAACACAAATATGGTCATTTACAACAACTCAGATTTAAAAATCTTTTAGCATCAGTCTATATCATCAGTCTTTGATGGCTAACACTTAGAAATCTAAAAGAATTAATGATGACTATTCAGAATACTCGTATAAAATGTTCATAATAATATGCAATGTGCCAAGGGGAAGGGTAATCACTCTGTAGTTAAAAGCAGCAATGAAGTCTCAATCTTAATGGAAATGGCAGCTTTCCTGTCTGCAGGAGAGACAAGAAAAGATCTCAAAATGTAGCCCAATCTCTTGTGGTTTCCTATGATATTTTTAATACTGACTACATTGGGAAACATACTGAGACTAATTCCCATACAGGAATGAATTTATTTTGGTGAGAACTGTGTCAGAGTAGACTGTCAAAACTTTGTTTAAAAGCCGATCTGTCTTGCAAAGTCTGGATGTAGAGTTTCCAAAAGACTGGGTTTGTTCAGCGTGGTTCTGAGCAGTGGCCAAACCAGTCCTGTCCCAGCCATTTCTCCCAGTTTACCCACTCCAGCAGCTCCAGGTTTGCCTACACAATACTTCTACAAGTTACAATTGAGTGATTGGTGACCTCGATGTTGGTGACATGGCTTCCTCAGACAGTGCCTACCCAAAAACACTTCCATATTTATCTCAACTATTTAAAGCAAACAATTCTTTTAAACTGTTATTTCTTTAGGTTTGAAGAAAAAGGTTTGAGGGGATGCTATGTAGCAGTGTGGTGGTTAAAGAGGAAGATGAGGGCCAGAATTACAGACACTGAGTCCTGTAGAAATATCAGGGAGGCTTTTATGTCTAATAGCAATTTTCGTTTGGGGCTGGGTACTAAAAACACCCTGCTTTTCTTATCGTGAGTTGTTACAAACACTGGAATATAACAATGCCCAAAAGGTGTTTCAGCACCAAAGATTTATTTAAGATCAGGTGTACAGTTCTGAAGCAACTCCAGCTGTTCCCACTCCCTACAATTAACTTCACAGAGCACTCTGCATGAAGAACTGGACACTTTGCAGATTATATAAAATTAACTGCATGAACAAACATAACCACTAATTGGCACTCAGTCTGTGTGACCAGACTACAGCTGGTTGAAAGAAAATCCTGAAATATAACATGGAGGTCAGGTCCAGAGCCTCAGCTGCCATGACCTACAAATGTATTCTTATTGGGCTATATTTGCTGGTGCAGATGTACTCTAACCTATGAGTCAAATCCAGCAACCCATACTTAGACAAAGCTCTTAAAATAGATGAGAAACTGCTATAGGTGATGACTGTTATACTTGTGCTATCAACATTTTGAAAGACTTCCCTAAAAAGAGCCTGAAGACAGGTATAAATGAGCTCCCAAACAAATTTAGCCTTCAGGAAAACTAAGCATAAACTTGCCTTTCCCAAGAAACCAACACACCAAGACTTAAATTAATTACCTGAAATTCCTCTGCTTGTTATATGGAGATTTGCTGGTAAGCATGAGACAAACCCTGATTGGTTTTGTTCTTTTTTCTTAGTTTCTCTCACTGGATTATGTTCTTTTCCTGCTCCATGGACCTGCCCATAAATCAAATATAAGTCAGGAAATATCCATCTTTGTACTGGTTGCCAGCAATCCTGAATCTAAAGGAAAATCTCTGTACAATTAGCTCACATGTGGAGCAAAGGGTCTGGTAACTACAGCAAGCTGTCTGCTTGCTAGCAGGACAACCCTTCTGCCAGGTGGGATGATGTAACAAACCTGCTCCCTCTCCAGGCGCAATCAGGGGGAATTAAACCACCTGAAAGTCTGATTAGAAGACAGTGGCAGATGGGGTAGGATTTCCCAGGGGTGTCTGTTTGCATTACAATTTTCTTCTTTAAGACTTTTACATCTTGTGCTGAAACTTGTCTCTCTCCCTATGGTTTAACAAAGCATGTTGCTGGATCTCATCCTGATTCAATTTTCTGGTCCAAACCTTTGAGACCTGGTGTCCTTGCAAGTTAGGGATCCCCATATTGCCGCGGGGTGAATTTAATGCCTGTGGGAGGTTTTCTCTGCCTGGCCTCCTTCCCCAGGCACAGGAGGCCTGAGTTTTTCCTCTCTGCTGTGAAGCACATGCAGAGAAAGTGCTAAAGGAACACTGAAGTAACTCCTAATGACATTCCTGAACTCTCTATGCCACCACCTTTTTGAGAAACACTTTTTTTTCCCTTTGAGGCATTTGGCAACTAAGGAAAACCTGTGCCTTCTCCATCTTTGCCAAGCCAGGAGCCCTGGGGTAAGTTCCGCAGGCCGTCCTGGTTGCAAGACCTTCACAGCTGAGTTTTCCCCCCTTTTCTGCAGCCACACCAGACCAGCGTCTGCATGCATCTCGTGTCTGCCCTCCTCACACCTGCCCTTCTTGGGGAAGTCCCGAGGCCAAGGCAATCCTGAACAGGGTGGAGGTTTCTCACCCGGACCTGCAGCCACAGTTTCTCTTTAAGATGGTGCTGACTGTGGTGGGACATGTTTTGGGAGCCACTCAGTGTGTCCCACAACACAAGCTGCTGTACTATTCCTAGAAAACGTATTTCAATTTCAAAGGGAAAAGGGAGGTTTTCTGGTAACAGCCGATCATCTGTCGTGCAGCAGGTGGTTGTGTGAAGCCTGCCCAGTCCCCCAGCTTGGAGGACACCTGAACAGCACTCTGGCCCCTGGTCCTGGAAAAGCCAATGCAGCCGCACAGCCCGTGCCTGTGTTCTGTCAGCTGCATCCCAAACTGTGACTATAATAGAAGTATTTTGCAGTTTATCATCCAATAAATGCTTACTGGCTTGTAGTTGGACTTACCCATTAGAGTCCAGCCAGTGTGCCAACAGTTATTTTTAGCTGCCCAAATTCCATTTCCCTGTGTTATTTGCTGCAACCAGACTGACACATTCACATTTTGATAGCCTTGCTGTTGGTCCCTGTTTGCTGACAAACTAGCTCATGCCGTTATTGTTTACCAAAAGGATGTTTTTGAGGATTACTAACCTGGATTTCTAAATCTCTCAAGTGTATGCCAGCATGAAATTACTGTCCTTAAAGGCAATTTACTCACTGAAAATCCTGCACCCTTTGAAATAACTCTACCCCTTATGTCACCTTTTTTTTTTTCTTTAAAAAAAAACCCCTCAATGTCTAGCACAATCAAGCCTGACTGGAGGAGCAATGTCATATGGAAATCTGTTTGTTCTGAACATAGTGGTCTAAAACTTTCTCTTGAGGGGAAGCAGAGGGGCAGGCACTGATCTCTTCTGTGTGGTGACCAGTGACAGGACCTGAGGGAGTGGCCTGAAGCTGTCCCAGGGGAGATTTAGGCTGGATATCAGGAAAGGGTTCTTCCCCCAGAGGGTGGTTGGGCACTGGAACAGGCTCCCCAGGGCAGTGGTCACAGCACCAAGGCTGAGAGAGTTCAAGAAGCGTTTGGACAATGCACTCAGGCACACGGTGTGACCCTCGGGGTGTTCTGTGCAAGGCCAGGAACTGGACTCGATGATCCTGATGGGCCCCTTCCAACTCAGCATATTCTATGACTGTGAAATGAGGACATTTGTATAGTAGTGAGTGACTGAGAAAGAAAAAGAAAGGGGCCAGAATTTCTTTTCCAGAAGTCAGAGTTGGTGGCTGAAAGGTCAAAGACCTTCAGGAGGAAGAAGCCTCCAAAGTAAGTGGGTAAAGGACTGGCTGAGTTCTGGCCCTGCATCTCACAAAACTGAGCTTACCTGTATATTTTTTTGAATTTCTAGATCAAAGCTTAACCCGTGGGAGATGCTTCTGGTTTCATGAAGAGCAGTGACCAACCAAATCAGTTTCAGTCCATCCAGACACATCAAAGGCTGACAGGCAAGCAGTTTTATCATTCCCAAGCATTTATCCATTTATAAATGGAATTAAATGAATTGTGGATTTCTCTTTATCCCCACTCCCGTGAGGGCCAAAAACATTTTAACAGTGACATACTTACGGACTTTAAACAAGTGGGGGCTTTAAAATAAAGAAAATAGTCTGCATTCCAAATAAAATTGTACTGACAAGAGTGCCTGACCCAGCACAATGTTTCCAAGCACCTCTAAACAGGCCTGTACTGAACTTGGAAGCAAATTTCTATAATCAATATGAAAATCAGACCCAGAACCCCAATTTAAAACTGTTTCATTGAACTATAAAGAAGTATCATAGGAGGAATTTACAAACACAATTGTCACTTACAGCCTATGTGTGCTTCATTTCCCTTTGTCTAAGTCACATTTAGGGGCATTGTTTAGTTTTTTCTGTTTTTTCATCATCTTGTGAAGGCTCTTTAGCTACTTGACCACAGTGATGATTGTTGATGGAGGCCACCACTTACAGTGGGCAGATAATGATGAATAAAGCAGGTACTGAGAGGCCATTAGGATTTTGGTAAAAGGAAGAGCACAGTATAGATGTAAAAAAAAAAAAAAAAGGAACAAATACAGTGTATAATTAAAATTTTTATACTTAAATATGAGTTGTTGTTGGGTTTGGTTGGGGGTTTTCTTTCTATTGTTATAGCTCCTTCAAATGTGTATAAAACATTTTTCCTAAATGGAATATTCAGTATTTATTTAAGCTATTTTCCTCCAAATTTTCCTCAAACCGGCACAAAAGCACACTCACAAGACTTAATCTCAGTATAAAGCAGTTTAGAACTTTCAAAGTTTTTTATACCAGTGGAAGATAGGGACTGTTTTTCTCCAGATATTCCTGAGCTGAAGTTATCTAAAATACTTCAGTCTATACGTAATTAAGCAGATGAATAAATCTTATTGAAGTCAAAAAGCTACTGATGTGATTTAAGAAGATACAAAGTTAAATTCTATTTGGAGCTTAGATCCAAAAGCTTAACTCCATCCCCATTCAGCAGTACATTTAGGCAAGTTTAGACACTTGCTTAAATCAATAGGATTAGATGTTTGCTTGAAGTTGCCCATTAATTTAAATGCCATGCTAAGTAGGAAAGCACTTATGTAATGGATTAGCTCCGGCTGAAATTTTGTAATTATTATTTAGGAATGTTTTTAAGGACCTGAAATACATTCATTTCCCCATTATTTTTAAAATCATCTTCTAGACAAGAGGAAACATTTTCAGTTTTAAATTTTCATCCCATTACCTTACCTGCTCCACCTTATTTCCACTACAGAAATTAAAAAATGGCAAAAAAAGGGAGTTCTTTTTTCATACAGAGGGAGAGGGGAACATAAAATTTTAATTTTTTCATTTAAAAAAATAGAAAATTTCAAATTAAGCAAGTCTGTGCAAAACCAATTCATTTATGTCATTCATACTCTGCTAAATGGGTCAGTTGAACGCAAGACTTGTAGAAGGTTTTCACTGAAGTGTACAAAGAGCTCTGAGGTCACTTTTTCCTGACATGAATGTCTGCAACTTCATACCAATTTACCAGTTTTTTTCACAGCCTCAGGATGAACAGGTACTCACAATCTAGGAGCAAGAGAAGAAACAAGCCAGCATTTGTATTAAGAAACATTTTTATTAACAAAACAGTAAATTCCACTTGCTTAGCATTTCCAATAATGAATAAATTGGCCTTGCAACAAATAAAAAAATTGTAAATATCTATCACAGAAAGCACTAAAAGGTTAGGGGCATTGGGCCTCTCTTTGATGTCTTAGGGTTGAAAGTTTCACACGTTATTTAGTGTTTTGTTAAAAAAGGCAACACAATACAGTCATAGAAATGAAGCCATCTCATTCAACAAATTAGGTTATTATAGAGAAAGGATCCAAATTTATGTTAGGTAGTTGGTTTATGTCTGTTTGTCGTTGCTGCTGTTTTTAAACAAAAAGGAATTTTAAATCCACTTGCTGGCATTTCTGATACATCCATAATTGTTTTTTTTTGTTAAATTATGAAATTAAAGAGGAAAAAGGAGAACCTTCAGAAATGGTGTTAAAATCATGATTGCTCATTTTAATAGTAGCAGATCTTTTTGTTTTTCTTGATGTATGGATTTAGTTAAAGATTGATCTACCAAACTGCCTGGAAGTTGGCCTGACAATGCTATTTCATTAATGCAATCAATACCAAGCAGAAAAGACCATTTCACCTCACTCAAATCATATTCTGTCATGTCCAGTCTCCTGTCAACAGATTATTCTTGTTCTTCTCTGTATCTTCAAGCACTGAAATCTGAACACCACCAGGCTTTCAACTTCTGTCCCCCCTCCAGCTGAAGTCTCTTGCTTCTAGCAATGACCTCCAGTTACACTCACCCCTGCCATTCCTTGAGTACAGCTGTCTTGTAAAGGTGGGAGAAATTATGAGTGCCACAGGTGAACAACAATCTAAGAAATGAACATCCATGAACAGATGGATTTCGTGGTTTGGGTTTTTTTTCATTTTTGCATAAATGCTAATGAAAATAAAAAGTTGTTTCACAAATGCAACATGACACACCTTGATGTGGTTGGCAAACTTCAAGAGAGGTGTTTTCATGTCAGCTACATGTATTTTTAAAGTGCTCTGACTCCCAGATAGATAGCTGTACCAGTTTCCAACTTTTTCTCATCAGCTACAGTGAGTAACACACAACAAAATGTTTTGTGTCTGCTGTTTAAAGCTGATTTTAAATCCCTCCTTCCTGTCTGTAAAGTGTGAATATCTATATCCCTCCCAGGAGGCCTTCTGATGATTTGGTTGATTTCTATTGAACTACCCTCTTTCTGTCTAATGTATTCCCTTTGAACTTCTGTGTAAATAAAATGTTATGCTATGATTTATTGCTGTGAAACTAATAAAATATTACTAGAAAAAAATTCCAAACTTAACGTGTAAATTACAGCATTACATTTCATGTGTTTAGCTAAAATGCGCTAATGTTTTATATATGCAAGATGAGCTGTGTCACTTTAAAACATAATGAACTTATATCTGTCTGGTTATGATGTCTTGCAATACTACACAATCAACTTAGCTAAAAAAACTTTTTCATATGTCAAAATGCCCACCATTGAAAAATACTATCGTGCACCTCAAGAGTATTTCCTTTTTGGAGAAAGGGATAAATTCTGCAACAGAATCAGCCTGGATAATTACAATGGGTATTTTTAGATCTTTTACCACCCAATGCTGTAGTAGCTGTTGTAGCTGTTGTTCATGTAACTGAATGCCAGATAAACACTATATGATACTTCCTAAGATTCTCAAGAAACTCATCATTCTCATAATTTCTAAGAACAAGGTTTCTGTAAGGCAAACCATGCTCTCCAATAGTGAAGCTTTGACTGGAAGCCAAAGGCCAGTTTAATTCACTAAACATTTAGCTAATTAATGAATGTATATTTCTAGGAAAATTGGCCATTCTGATCAACTTCATTGATGCATATCAGGAGCAAGAGATGGGGATAGGAGGGAGAAGACAAATTACAGTAGAGATATATTTTTGCTTTCTAGTCCACTTCTTTCATACAAACTACTGAAACTTAATTGCAACATAATAGAGCTGTACAGGTAAGAAAAAAATTAGCTGACTCTTATATACATTCATACACATCCCCCTTAGTATAACCACTACACTGTAAATTAAAAAGAAAAAAAAAAAGGGGAAAAAGTCTGGGACAATTTATAATGGCTGCAAAAAAACTGAAGTATGTCTGTTGCTCCAGATGTCATAAAACTCTCTATACCTAGCAACACTTATAACATTGAGTTTACCAAAAATGGCTGAAGAGCAGATATAGTTTGCATTTTCTATACAACAGGCTATAAAACATCACTTATCACGGTCCAGAAAGCACATATAGATGTGTTTTTATATAAACATATGTAATAACATATTAAGCGTGCATGAAAATTTCCCAATGATTGCATCTATGCCCTCTTGTTTTTCTTTTTTTTTCTTTTCTTTTTTTTTTTTTTATTTTTTTTTGTGGAAATGTGCCTTATATTCCAGATTTTTGTTTTTGTTTTTGAAAATAAGGCCTCCGTACTATTTTCCTCACAACCAGAAAGGGGCTTTTTGAAAGTATTTCTACATAAGTCTTCAGAAAAGCCAGCACTTTGTTTCAAAATGCAAGTTTCCAATCACTGCTTCACTGCACCAGACGGCAAACTCTTTACGTTTGCTTGTTGAGTCACCATATATAATGACAGTCTTCTCTGACAATAAGACTAACTTACTTCTCAAGAAAGCGCTAGCACTTTGGCTAAATCCAGAATCATAGGTAGCTTCTTTTTTCTTTTTTTTTTCCTGTTTTGTTTTTTTTTAATTTGTATTTTTTTTTCATATTGTGCCTTGATGTTGTAGTAATACTCCTTGCTTTATGAATGCGTGGTGTCATCATTGTCTTTCAGAAACGTTCCAGCAACATAAAGACAGGCAGAGTAAATGAAAACACTGTGGATGTTAGGGAATTTATCAGCTCCTGTTTCTGAAAAACAAGAGCATGAAATGCTTGTTTTTAAAAACAGTCTTTCCTTTCTGATTGCATTCCCTGTCTTTTCTGTTTGTTTGTTTTTGAATGTGCTTCATAAAAAGTAAAGTAAATAAGTTTGTATTATGTCTCAGATAAAATGAAGACTATTTCTATACAAGCGTTCTTTTAGATGTTGAGATCAGACATAGTACTCCTTATCCTTATTTTTCTTGTTTTTGTTGGAACTTTTAGCGCTGTTGGGCTGTTTCTCCTTGATCACAGCCCCATTGGATTGTGCTGAGTTACTGATGTAGTTTCGACTCTCATCTACGTGGTAGGATCCTTCGTCTCGATTCCTGTACTTGTACATGGCATACAGGAGGATGAGGATGCACAGCGCCGCCGCCGCCACGATCCCAACCACCATGCCCGTCGTGCTGCTGGATTCACGGATCACCTCGGACGAGCCGGGGTACTCCCTTCCTCCTCCTGCCCTGGTGGGGTTTGCTGTGGGTGGATAATGAAAGAAGGGAGAGGTTATCATTGGGTTTGCACTCTGAGGAGCCACTCACGTCTGCTGCTACGGTCATGCACCTTTCTAGCTGCACCCCCTGGGCTGGGACAGCCTAGCAATGTAACCCTCTCCACCAGTCCAAAACCAGTTAGGGTTGCAGCCCATTCCTTTTTCAGGTTTTCAAACTAGGAAAAGGACAGCAAGGAGCATCTCATTCTAGCCTTCAAAAGTATAATTTGTCCTAATGTGTTGTTAAGCAAATAATGCCTAAATAATCTGAAATAACAGGCGTGCCACAATATAAATGCAGGGACATGAACATTTCAGAGAAAAGGATTTCCCTCTCTCTCTCTCCCTCTCTTCCTCTTCCTCTCCTTCTGTAAGGAGCAAAAAGTGACACTACACTATTTATTGAGAAGGCAGTGATGATAAGCCAGAATAGAGGGAAAAAAAAGAAAATGGCTGGCAGTAGCCAACAAATTCACTACAAATAAGGTATCCTCAGCTCTCCTGTACACTTCCCTCAGCAAGCTTCTCAGTTTCTCCTTTCCTT
This sequence comes from Daphoenositta chrysoptera, assembly GCA_013397915.1. Classification (NCBI taxonomy): domain Eukaryota; kingdom Metazoa; phylum Chordata; class Aves; order Passeriformes; genus Daphoenositta; species Daphoenositta chrysoptera. The sequence continues at coordinate 345,530 of VZRO01004987.1, read as the reverse complement.
CTAGTACTTTCTTTTCTTTTTAAAAATTAATTATATTTAGTCTTAGTACTTTTAGAGAGCTATCCAACCCTACATTCTCTTTTCTAATTCAGAGTCCTCCTTGAATACGGCTACACTTTAGAGCACTTTTTCACTCAACTTCTCCCATTCCCTCTTTTCATCATCGATGTCATTATCAGATGTTCCTTCAAGGATTGCTTTATGCCCCAAGAAAACCTCTCAAATTGCCCAGAGCAAGGACTTAGCCTCCTAAGAACCCACCTCTGAAGCCACACTCTGGTCTTTTCAGTTGTGATACGAATAGAACTGACCTATGTCCTCACACTAAAATCTTCTTGATAGGAACTATTGTGTTGCCTGGCACATTTTGTTCCCTTGCACAGCCAAAAGGAATGAAACCCTAATTCCAGGAGGAATTTCTAGGTTAAATGCTCACAGCACACACAATGCTTTTACGTTTTCCACTATCTCCTTCCTTCGTTGAATTGTGCAGCAGGAGGGAAGGCAGATCTTTGTATAGAATCACTCTAAGTGGTGATAGCTGAGATGGATCTTCTCTAACTTAACAAGTGTCATGGACAAAAATGGAGTGATCTGGGTTTATGCAGTATTCCTCTGATTATACCAGCATTTCCACACTTCTGACAGGCTGTGTATCCTCAGCTCTGCCAGCCTTGGCTGAGCTCAGGAGAGCCAGGCTGGCTTAGGGAAACTGAATTTTAAATCATTATGCATGTCTAAAAATTCAATCAGTAAAATATGATGCTAACTAAAAGTAATATTAAACACTAGTTTTAAAAGAAATTCATAATGTTAACTTTATCAGGCCTTGCCTACAGGTAGCATTTTACTGAAATGTGTTAGAGAAGTGTCTTCCTCAAAGTCCACAAAAGCACACTATGCTCCATAGACACTTTCATTTTGCACTGTAAAGGCATAATAGGAAGATGATGATTTTAAGGATGCTACATTAAAGGTAATGCCAGCCAAATTTTCACTGCTGGTCAAAAAACTGCAACACCTTTGGACAACCAGAATGGAAAGCAGCCACCAGCTACAGACATCTACAATTGGCCTATGAATAATAAAACATAGCAAAAAAGCCACAACCCCCCAAAAGAATAAGTTCCTTCTCCACCTTGGTATTACTCATAATTTATTTATTGGTGATTTGTGTTCTTACTGCTGAAACACCACTTCCTGGAAGTTATTTCAAAGAGGTTTAAAGAAGATGACAATTTGTTTGGCTGAAAGAACAGAGGCAAAAGTGTAAGATTAAAAAAAAAAAAAAAAAAAAACCATATCAAACAGTATTTTAACTTTTTTTATCCTTCTGAATATTCTTAGTTGTTATGAGTTGGGGAAATTGGTATTTTCTATGACTACAGAAGAGATCTTGAAGTTTCACTTCAAAAGGTTTTAAGATTTTTTTGTCATTTCAGGGTACATGCCACCTTACTAAGAAAGGTGCCCTGTTCCAAAGTAGTCGGTGACTGGTTTAGATCCTGTTTGTTCATCGTAGCTATTGTAGAAAATGGAAATTCTTTTACACCTAGGGTGTCATTTACTGTTTTACAGGAGACAATGCATTGTGTGCAGAACAAAGCCTGAGTATTTCCATAGTGAAGGAAAATGAGACAGTCTTATCTTACTGTATGTGATTTCAGGAAATTAATTTCTGTCTGAGAAATAATAGAAGCCACTGAATACACTGTCAATACCTGATGGATTAACAGCTGCTCTTTCTCTTTAAGATACATACATTTGGGCCAAATACTGTCAACTAACTTTACAATTAATGTCTACTAAATGACACTTAACAGCTTGCTCAGAGGAAAACATTCTAGTATTGCAACCTAAAAGAAACATTTAAGGTATATTTTTCAATATTACCTAAATTCCTGCCTCTCACCTGATGGCTTCCTTTTATTTTAAGAATTTTTTCACAATTATCTCATTTAACCCATCTGTCTGAGAAATAGTAAACCACTACATTAATGTTATTTAAACTTATAACATTTCAAAGCATCTGTTGTTGCATTTGTTTGGGCTTCTGGAAAAGGAGCAGTTCAGCAAGGAAAAAGTCTTCTTGATATTTTTGTTCCATTTACATTAAAATATGTTTTTAATCTAGCAGGGCCTCTCCAGACAAATGAAGGACGAGGAAATAGGAAAGTTTTACAAAGTGTATAGGTTTGTCTGTGAGCACCTTAGACAGGAACAGCTAATGGAGTACACACCAAAGAAAGAGTTCTATTCTGAGACAGGGAGGAAAGGGCCACTGCAAAAAAGCCAGCCTTAATTTCTTCTGAAATCTATATAAATTAATAAATCCAATCCATAACACTGCTGAAACAGCTGCCCTCTATTTAAGCAGTACCTTTGTTTGACTAAGACTGGAGTAAATTCCAAGGGGAATTTACCTGGATTTTTTTTCCCTGCAAGACTGGAACTATTGCAAGGGATGGCAGATATCTCAGTGGAGAGCAAATGAAGATTATAAGTTTATAGAAATCATGCTCTTTGTCTCCCAACTCTTTGGGAAAACTGGATGCAGTTTTCTTCCCAGCATCTTGGTAGCTGGACCAGGCAGAGCCACTGGCTCCTGGTACAGCAGCAGAGGTGTGTCTGCAGCTTACCTTGTCTGCTACTCAGCTGCAGTCACTGTTCCTGTCTGCAGCACCAAAAAGATACCAGCTTCATCCTAGACATCTAACTGTAAATGAGAACTGAAATGCCTTATTTGAGTATGTTAAGATTAGATGTCATAAAATATTACTCCGATTTTAAAGAGTAAAAAGTCATCTCAAAAAATACCCCAAAATCCAAACACTGAATCTATCTATTTATTAAAACAATAAATTGAGGTTGGCTTGATTAGGAACAAGACAAAATCATAAAGGCACTAATGCTCAAACTTTGCCATAAGAGTGAGAGGAAATGAACGTCATCTTGTGGTGCAAGGATTCCTTCTTAAAACAATTTCTCTGATGCACAGCTCTTCCTCTCAATGTCACACAACCAGCATTTTCAGATTGCCTCAAAGACCAGCTTAGAAGAAACTGATTTCTAAAAGCCTCTTCTACCACTTATGAAAAACTTTGCATGAAATAATAGCAATTGAGCACAGTTTTACATTGTGTAATAATGGATTAGGAAGTTATTATTCTTGACTGTATTTCTAAGTGGTTTAAAATTCAGAGGGAAAAAAAAAATCTAACTATTTTCAGTGCCCAGTTTTCATTAATACTGTGAAAAGAAAATTGGAATTGCAGGTTCCCATGGTGTTTGTGAATTGAAATTAGCAGACTGAAAAACAAAACAAAACAAAACAAAAAAGAAAGACAAAAGGACCCCAAACCTGTTTTCTTTACATTTATGCCTTCCCACAAACTGTGAATAGGAAATTACTCACAAGACAGAAATGTTTAACTACTGCATTTGCAATGAGGCATGAAGGCAATTATTTACGGGACACATATTAATTTTCACTCCATGTGCTATCATTGTAGACCTGTTTGTGGTCGATTTTCTGCAGCATTTTTGGATTCTGGTGAATTGGTTTCTGAGCTCACTGCAATTTCAGCACCTCTTTACAACAAATACCTCTGAAAAACAAACCCCTGCGCTTCCTTTGCAGAGCTGGGGTGGATGCAGCCCAGCCTCAAAACCAGTGTGAAGGTCTGCTGTAAACTTGTATTTAAAGGAAAATTTTTAAGGTATCTGTTCTACTCTTTGGTGTGCAAACCCAGGATTTGCATTAAAATTAATTATTTTATTAAATTAAATTATTTTATTATTTTATTAAATTAATTAATTTGCATTAAAATACCTCTGGATTTACATCAACTAACATAGCTTGTTATAAAAATAGTCTAGCAGTGGAACAGCATCCACAGCTAAAAAGGTTGCTTCGCTAAGAAGCTAAACATTCTCTCTGCACTGAATAGAGTGCTTATTTCCAAGTGTAATGATTTGTCATGTATCAACTTCAAATAATTTACAACTCCCTAGGACTGCAGGTTTTGCAAGTAACTTCTTTTTCCCCTGTGGCTGAGAGGTGGAAGGTCGTTTTCTCAACCTTTTAAAATGTCATTGTAAGTCTAAAGGGAGATAGGTTAGTTGGTTGTACAGTGCCAATTGATGGAGCATACCGAATCAATGGGGTTTATGAGTTACTATGTTTTGCAGAGCTGAGGGGAATATTTCACAGTTTTATAAGAAACTTTTGTGGAAATATTTTCCACAAAACTAAATTTAATTTTAGCCAAAATTGAAAATGTAAACCAATATATCACTTAATGTTTTTAGCAGCCTTCATCCCTGTGGTCTTACCCTTTTTGTTAGTATATTTTAACATTTTCAGTTGCACTGCTCCTCTTTTAAAATTCCTTCCCTCCAAATAAGGATTCTTTCTCCTTTTTCCAGTTCAGGAGTCCTACCTCTCCCCACTTCTACATTTGTCATTCACCTTTGTACCTTTCCATCTTTATGTTCTAAGTGAAGTAATTTTCCTGGTTTTGTGCTTGTTCTGAGACATTCTGGTAATTTGGTACTTTGTTTCAGAAGTTTTGACTGACTAGCAGAGTCAGTAATTAGTCTACATTTTAAATTGAAGTATTCCTATGTGGGGAAAAAAAAAAAAAGCTTTTGCAAATAAGATAAGGAAGACAAATCAGAAATATTACACTACTGACAGCATGTTTTCAAGGTGCTGTAATTGTGGGCAGCCAGTTCAGACAGCTAAACTGGGATCATCTGCTCAGTGAGCTGCCTGCAGCTCTTGCTCCCTGAAGACCCAGAGGAGCACCAGTGTTAAAGCAAGAAAAGAGCAGGGACACTGGAAACATAAATTTTTGGTGACAGTTAACTGTAAGATTGGCTTCATTGGACCAAAACTTACAGAGCTAGCAACAGTGACATTTGGGCTCCACTGACTTTAGGAAAAGTTTTGCTGTGAGCTTTGCCAGATCAAGGTTTCATTGCTTGCTATTTTTAGCATTGTCATCTCATTAAAGAAAGAGGCAAAAAGTTCCAAACCTCCTTATCTAGGAACCAGTTTTCAGCAGAGGAATACCAAAATGTAGTTGTAAAGCATGAGGAATCTGCTGGCTTGGCCTGCAGAGCGTGGAATGATTCTTGCTCATGAAATGAGCTGGGGGTGCAGACACCCACATTCATCTCACAACTGTGGGTGATTCCCTGATTTTCCTCCTTCACTGAGCAGCTAGTACATGAAGAGATAAATGTCTACGCCACAAACATTATATATATATGGATTGAATGTTGAAGCTGAAAGCACACTGCATTCAATTTGTTCCAAATACTGTCATCAAGTCAGACCCATTACTGACAAAGTTGATAATATGCCTGGAAAAAGAAGGGGCCAGGCTTTCAAGACATCCAGATTATACATGCACACACACTGGGAATGCAACTGCTATAAATACTGAACTATACCTGCTACCCAAAGGCTCAGATTCAACATGTAGATACAGCTACGCTTGTTCAGCCTGAATCCTATTACTGCTTAAACCTTACATGCTTCTCTGGGAGTGGGAAGCGAAAGACAAATGGAATTCAGGATGGATATAAGTTACGTTTGATGTAATTAATGTTCTTTTTCTCCTGATAAAATTATTAAAATTAGTAAGAACACCTTGTTTTTCTTTGTTTCTCTCATCATAGTCTATAAAACAATTCTGGTGTCTCTGATGTTAGCACAAGGGAAAAAAAGTTTGAGATATCTATAATGCTTTGTTTCATTTCAAAATATAATTCTTGTGTTCTCACTTCTTTCATCTTTCATTTATCCCCTTCCTGAAACTTTTTAAAGGGTACATTCAGATCATATGATGTATTCTAGATCTGAATCTACTGTTAAAAGCCAGTTCACATTTAAACCATCAAAGTCCCAGATGTAGACCACAGCCTTTAACCTCAGGAGAAGTGCTGGTTTTGAAACGTATATAGAATAGCATGTCAACACAGCAGAACAAGGTTTCATTCAGTTCTTTATATAGTCAGAAGGAGATAGCCTAAGGTTAGACTATTTCAGGTACATGCATCCTCATTATAGGTTACTTTTGGCTTGAATTTTTCCTGCTTCCATTTATGAGCAATATCTTTGGAGAATACCCAGCTCTCAAACTTGTCAGCCTTCACCTGCCACTTTGCAGGCTGTCAAATTACACTACTCACAGTACCCCAGTGCTTCTGCACAGGTTTAAATTAGCTGTGAGCAAGGGGCTGGAAATTAGTAGCAGCACCTCAGTACTAGGTGTGCAAGAGCTAATGAGTGTTCACACTTGGCTGACTGCTAGAAAACACCAGCAAGAACTTTACAATTTGTTCTTGTTTCCCTTGCCTGGCAGAGGGGTCAGCAAACCAGTTCACTGCCAGGAGTCTGCTAGCATGGTTACTGGTTTGAGAAGCTGTGGCTGGCATGCACCAACTACTCTAGAACATCATATTAATTGCATTTATCAGGTGTTGGAAATTTCCTATAGAATTTGAAAGACCTGATTCAACGTCTCATTGCTCAGATTTGGTCTGAGAAAGCCTTGGCATAGAAATTGAGCAATACAATGCTAATTCAGGCCAGCATTTTGGCTAGAAACCTCCTCCCACCTTTGCAAATTATTGTCTTTTTTCTTCTACCTTTTTCATCAAAACAAGGATGAAAAATCGTCCTGGAGAAAAGTGGTTTTTTTTTCACAAAAAGGAGAAATTCAATGCATATGCATTACAAAGCTACAAGAAACAGTTTCAGTATAGGGTCCAAAATACAGTATGCAAGAATATATATGCACTACATGTAGCAAACCAAGCCAGAATGAAGGTCAAGGAAAACAATGAGGTTGCATCAATCAAGACACCAGTAGCACATAGTCTAATTTCAAACAAACTAGAACTCATTTATTTATTCAACAGTCTATGTGCAGTCTTGATCCTAAGTTTAAGCTTGATTTAAAGGACCAGTTTTTAGGATTATACACTTTAATTTAGGATTTTGAAGCAGATTGACGTGAAAATTAATGGAACTTGTTCCATATTCAATCATCTCTCTACTTCATCCTTGTGTAAGTAAATCCTCTGCCTTTCCAAAATTCCTTATTGAATCAGAAAAAAGAGTCTCAGTCAAGTAAGTAAATTACTTGCCTATTTCTGAAAACGTTAGTTTTGCAATTACTAACTTACTTATTTTCTGCATTTTTCACCCAATGTCAGAGTGTGAAGTTCACCTGTGGAAAATGTTTTTGAGAGTCCACATAATCTATATTTGGCCTTATTTCATTGTTTTCAGTAAATATACTGTGCTTTACAGCCTGGTTTTTAGTTCAGTGAATCTTTGGTTCCAGATTAAAAAGATCTACACCTTTTTTTGAAAATGGTGGAAACTTCTCATAGTGAAGGCTGTCAAAAACCACGCATCTATATTTCTGTGGCTAGCAACTAAGAATAACAAAAGATTTAGAACTTCCTAGAACCTATTTTTATGTAGTAATGATATATGCATGGCCACTGGAGCTTAATGTGTTTTATTACTGAAAATCTTGAATACCAGGCTTGAAAACCATGTCTGCTTTATTGAAGAGAGCATAGACATAGATCTAATTTAATTTTTTTTTTGGTTTCTGACAAAGCTACTGCACTCACAGCCAATTAATTTTTAAGGTCTGTGTAACACCTTATCTGTAAGACAGGTTCTTATTTTGGGTATATCAAAAAGAAGAGGTCAAGCAACCGCTCATATGCAAGCAACAATTTTTCCTGCAAATTTTTCTAGGGGAAATCAGGAAGGTAAGCCCTCAATTAATTTGAATTAAAGGACATGATATTCCTGGACATTTCACTGAAATGTCTAGGGAATGTTCTAGCACTGAAAAATCTAACGAATCCCTCTGAAGTCAGTGGATTTGTGAATGGGTGATGTGAAGGGCCTGGTTTGCTTCTCTACGTGCACATCCCAGTCCCAGTACTGCAGCAGCATCTCGTGCTTCATCTTTGCCTGTAAATACCTTCAGAATTGATTCACTAGCTGTCTTTTACATCTTTAAAAGAACAAAAAATAACACATCCCTCTTTCTTCAGCCACTCCTTCAGGTGCACTGAGTAATGTGCCCATTTTCCTTGAATTATTGTTCATAAAATGAATACATGCCTTGAAACTACTCAAAACATTGCCACCTGGTTTTGTCTGTGCTGTGGAGATGTCTAACTCCAAACCACTGAACATGTAACAGCAGGACTAACAACTGTCACTTAATAAATTTCTCTGCCTTTTCATGTTGTCTGTGTATGTCTGAAGCATGAAATAAAGCTTGAGGTGCTTCCACACAAATAATAATCCCAGTATTTGCACTGTGAATGTTTTCTTGCTGGGATTAAACCACAGCAGCCAGTCTTATATAATTCTTCTGCATGTTACAGAAGTGAGAAGACCCAGCTTTAGCAGGGATACGTGTGGAATGTGAATGCCCCCTCAAAGTTCACACCCAAGGAAGACTGTTCATCATTTACGCACCAGTGGAGAAGGTCTTGTGCAAGTTAACAGAGAGCTTTGTGTGATTTATAGCGATCTGATGTCAATAGTTCTTACCAGCCATAGAGCCCAGTGAGCTGATGGTATTGCACTGCTAGAAAACCATTGTGTGCAGGAAAAAGCCAGCTCCCCAGCATCCATCTATATTCTTCCTTCTGACACTGGGAATCTATGAAAATACTAGGGACTGGCTAGAAACCTACAGTTCTACTCAGTATTCCCAAGTTTCGATGGCATGGCTGGCAAAGAGTAGAGGTTGGCATTGCCACAATGGATCAATCATCATTTTTAACCTTTTTTAGATGATTTAGGAAACAATCTTCTTGATCAAATTGACATTAGAAGTGCCATATTATTAATTCACTGTGACAAGCACTAGGACCTCAGCCTATTGTGACCTCTAGTTCAGTTCACAATAAAATAATTTGGAAAAATGCAGCATTTACTTTCTGTTCTTCCAGAGAAGGCTTTATGATTTATAAAAAAAAAAAAAAATTAAATTAGCTTAAAAAATATTTTAACTTCAATTGACGGAAGGGTCATCTATATCTTAATCCCCTTCATTCTTTTATGCATAGCTACATAGTTTAGGAAAGTTTGTAAATACAGCCTAATTTTCACCCTGCAGCAGCTTATAGAGACATGTCTATGTGCATTGCAGCTAATAATTTTAAAAGTCTGATTCAAGACAACCCAGTGATCTTTCTAGTACTGGAAATGCATATAGAACTACAGGATAATTGGACTGAGGCACAAATATTCCCTTTATGTCTTGAGCCATAATGAACACAGTAGCCCTATGAACTAACTGTAACTTTATTTTTCTTTGTTTCAGCTTCTTGCACAATGAATTCCATGAAGAGCACTAAATAGGGCACTTGCAGTGATGTATAAATTATAGGAGTCACTTCACCTCCTACTGCAATGTTATCTTGCTGCCAGATGCACCAGGAATACAGTGCAGTAATTCGTGACAGGAAAAGAAAGCAAAACTTCTAGTAACGAGCATAAAGCACTCACAATCCGTATTTCACAGCTCTGCCTGTTAGAAAAACAGGTATCAGTGCTGGGACCAAACCTAAATCATCACAAGGTGGCTGAGAACATAGGATTCTGAGCCATCTCATCTATCCAGCACATGTTGTCACAGAGAAGAGGACATACACGTGTAGGAAGCAGTTTGCATGCAAAGCCCCACACTGCTCTGCTCACAGGACAAAGCCTTCCCCAAAGCAGTGACCGATCTGTAAGAGTCATCTTCATCAGTGGCTTGTTCACTCTCTAGCCTAAACTGGTGCTTTGGAGATTGCTGGCTGTCAGTAGTTGTTTTCTGCAATGCAATGAGCCTGGCCAACATGTAGGAAAAATTAAAAACATGCTCAAAGATCAGTCCAGAAGCATCTATCCTATTAATCATTCTTATTTAACAATATAGGAAAATAAATTATTCCATTTATCCCTCTGAATTAAGAATTAGGGCTAAGAAAGGTAACCAGTGCTACCAGTTGTTATTGATTGAACTCTGTCCTGACTATTATTCTTTTAACCTACAGAATGGTAAAGGACAAGAACTGATACCAATCAAACACTGTCCTGGGAACTGGAGGCCAAAAACTGCCAGACAAATCGAGAGATGATGAAGTATTTTCTTTAATTGCAACATGTAGAGTTCCACTGGCTGAAAGACACTTGTTTGAACCTGAAGAAAAACCCTTCTTTCACTTTGAAGTTCATCTTCTGCTAAAATTTCCAAGACCAGTGAATATTCTGGCTTTAAGACCACCAAAACCTCTACTTACCCCATTTCTGCTGGAGCTGTCAGGAGAAGTTTTCACCCTAATTGTGAGTTTAAACCTCTGTTGAGTCCCAAATTGGAAAAAGATTTAACCATCATTTGCAGAAAAAGAACTGTTTGTGTGTTTGTCTAAAACTGTAAGATTTTTTTCCTGGTTGAGATTTCCCTGCCATTAAACTCAGTGATTTCACTTCATTTGACCCAGCTCAGACCTCTCCGCCTTTTGGAACATTTCAATAGCTACAGAAGTGGTTAGATAACAACTAACAAATAAAATACTAGCCCAGAGTAACTGGAACAAATAAGCTGTGTAGCACAAATGCTCACTGAAACTCAGCAGAAATCAGAGCTCTCTACAGAGCTCAGCAACGCCTGGAACTGCAGTCCTGATGTGTGCAGAATGGCAATTTGTCCACCTGCAGTTTTATAACTCCTCATGTAAAATCAGTAAATTGTCCCCGGTTCTATTTTTTGGACAGGTTACCACTAAACTTTTTTGTAAATTGTCTACAAAATGAAAAGGTTTTATTATTTCCTCGATGACATGAAGTTGAGGATATATAAACTTTATTTTTTTATTATTATAATTATTATGATTCTCAATCTTTATGTTGTTTTTGGTATTTAGGGGAAGTTGGAGAAACTGTGAAAGCAATACTTGTTGCCTTACTACACAAAACATAATGCAAAAAAAAAAAAATGTTGACTAAGTTTTGCATGCTAATAAATTTGTTATGACTTCATCCAATTATGGCACATTTAGCAGTTTGTATACCACAATGAAATCTGCAATTATAATTTTTGTGACTTTATGTTCCAGACAAGATGATGGGATTGCTGCTTAGCAGCTCCTAATCGGGTTTATGTTTTTATGTCCCATATGAAATTTGCGGCAAATTACATCTTTCCATTTATTATTTAGCAGACAGGTGCACAGAAAGCAAAGCTGGTGGTGGCAGAGTGGGACTTGTTAGCCACTACAAACTGCAACATATTTGTACTAGGAAAAAAAGCCCTATTTTATGCATAAATCTCACTAATTAGTAAAATCTGGATAAGCAGTATTTTCTATGAGATATAGGCGTACCATATTCAAACTGTTTGCTGAATAGGCTCTCATTTGTAGCTGAGAACTTTGGTTAGAAATAGGAATATTATGGGCAACCATCATGGAAATATTGAGTTATGGCCCTGTTAATAAAACTGCAGGGGATTTGGCCATTCCTTGATTGAATTCTTGGTTGAAAAGTGTTGACCTCACAGCTCTGAGGGCATCATCTCTTGCCATGAGGTGGATTCCTTTGCTGGATAATTCACTTCAGAGTAAAATTTGCCCTAACCATCATATATTCAGCCTCCTAGAATGACTTGTTATGATACATAAGTTTCACCACGATTAGTGGGGACGTTGAGCAGTAGCTGTGGAGAAGCAGTTTCGGTTTGTGAAAAGGGTTAAGGGGAAAAAGCTGAACTGAACCATGGGGATAGTTTAAATGGAAGGACATATCCTTTTGTGTCTCCTATCCCAACTGAAAAGAGAAACTATCATTAGTGTCTCACTGCCAACAATATTGTGCTTCTCTCCTTAAATTCCAGCCTACTCTAAGGAGTAGCTCAAATCCACGTGGAGACTGCAGTATTATGGAGATTGAGCAGTGCCTACCTGACTATTCATGGAGCAAGGTTATTCATAACACTAAGTGACTAAGACAAAACACCTTACAGAGAGACTGATATGCCAGAAGTTACTACTTCAGTAACCCCTTTGGTTCAGGTACTTTCAAGTATGATAAAAGGACAAAGCCAATGAAGGCAAATTAACAGCTTTTTAAAGTTGAGAGTGGGAGGACAAGTGACATTTTGATGAGAAGAATGACAGATAAAATGATCCAGACAATTGGGATTATGCAGAACATAATTCCTGTGCCAATCCACAGTTTTTTTAAAAAAGCAATAGCAGTTGGGATCTGACAAATGAAACAGTAAAACCATTCTCAAATAAACAAAAATGAGAAGTGTAGCTGGGTGATGAATGCCAAGCTAAAACAGGAAAGCTGAACACCAGGATGTAAAGCTAATGGCAATTTTTTGCTGAAAGACTAACATTCACATCCCTCTCCTGAACCATAATTTGGACAGAAACAATAAGCTGTTGGAAAGTTTCATTTCACCTCTTCCATTCTTGCACCTACCAGCAAAATGACTCTGCATGGCTCAGGACTACCAAACACTGCAGCCCCAGAGCTCAAGCTACCTCAGAGAAGAATTATTCTGAAATTGCATTGGCTTTTAGTGAGCTGTAAGACTGAGAAAATACAAATACAGCTTTAATACCAAAGCTGCATTCCCAGAGGATTTGGAAAATTATTTAGTGCTACATAACTAATATATTGCTTTAAAATTACCTTATAAAATAAAAAACCACCCCCCTAGATGTCAATTTATCTACTGCACAGCACTGCCTGAGTTAAGTAAAGCAAAGAAACAACTGGCATGAATGAGCTCAGAGACATATGAGCTACTGCACTCACTCATACTGGACAGGACAGTCTTGCTAAACTTAAGAATTTGTAAATGAGAATGAAGGAGCAGAAAAAAAATATTCCTGAATATCTTGATCATGATGTCTGAGACTTCTGCAAGTAAAATTTCTCCCTGAGAGATACAAAACTGTGTGAGTGTACCTGTTGCTGCTCAGTTTTAAAAATAATCATTCAATTTAATGGAATTTTGAAAATTACTCTGAAATCCTTTAATTGGAAAGCGAAAGAAAACAATCCTGATGTACTGTCATCAAATCTGTAAGTATCTTGGTTCCTGGAAGAGCTCAAGTTGCCAAAGCTCAAGTGCCAGACTGCGGGTCTGTCAGACACTGAGACAAATCATAAATGTCTCTGCCTTTACTTCAGTTTAAGTAAATAATTTTTGCATGTGGGTATCAAGCTCTGTGACTTAAAAAAAGGAAAGACGCATTTGCATATGAAGAAAAATTTAATTTGTCTTAAGGCTATGTAGACATTTCTCCTGCCCCAGATTTCGGCGTCGTACTAAGATGGTTCTTAGTTGCTATTTGCATTAATATATTAGTCTCAAATTAAATTGGTTTGTACTCGAGCTAAATCTTATGACACAACAAATAGACCTTAATCTTTTTTACTATTAAGTGGAGTAGCAAGTACCAAAGATTACCAAATTACCTCAGACACCTAACAGTGGGCGTGCCACCAAACAACATAGAATTCAAGGGAATTCTGAGGAAAATTCTAAGGAAAACTGAGATACATCTATATGGAACCACGAGCTGTTCACTCAGGAAATGTAAAAGGCAACAAAGAAACCAGGAGTAATTCATTAGACTATATAGGATTATTTTAAAGTACATAGAACAACACAGTTTTTCAGAGTGATAGGAAGTTTTGCAGTCCTTTCACTTCAAAGATAAACATTGGGATTTTTAGAGAAGGTATGTAGTATTTAACTAGACATAACTGAGTAAAATTGAACCTTCTGGAACAGGTTGCCCATAGAAGTCATGGATGTTCCATCCCCTGAATTGTCCAAGGATGGGCTGGATGGGGCTTTGAGCAACCAGGTCTAGTGGAAGGTGTCCCTGTCCATGGCAGGGGGTTAGGACTAGATATAATTAAAGGTCTCTCCCAAGCCCACCAGAGAAGAATTATTATGAAATCTCCACTATTCAGTGGAGTAGGAAAGACATGGCCAAAACACTACCAAGTTTTTGTTCCATGGAAAATACTAGAATGTCAAAATATTTTGTTTCTGGTTACAACTAAAACTTACACTTTGAATAGGCTTGGCTTGGAAAAAAAACCATAAAACAATTTGAAATTTGAGACTATTGTATTCTACATCTTCAGGTTTTATCTATCTATGCAAAATTTCATACCACCAACAGTAATTAATAACTTCCAGTGCCTGAAGGCAGCCTATAAGAAATATGGAGTGGGACTTTTCACAAGGGCATGTAGTGACAGGACAAGGGGAAACGGATTCAAACTGAAAGACACTAGGTTTAGATTGGATACTAGGAAAAAATTCTTCCCTGTGAGGGTGGCGAGGCACTGGAACAGATTACCCAAGGAAGTTGTGGATGCCCCATCCCTGAAAGTTTTCAAGGCCAAGCTGGAAGGAGTTTTGAGCAACCTGATCTAGTGAAATGTGTCCCTGACCACATCAGGGGGCCTGGAACTAGATGATCTTTAAGCACCCTTCCAACCTCCACCATTCTGTGATTCCATGACATAACATAACATTTTAAATATGATACTTTTATCTTATTTAGGGCAATGCTTAAGGCATAAACAATAGCAACACCTTCCTGCTAAATGAAGCTGTACCTTCTTTATCACAACAACAGAGCTGCAGGGGCCCCAGAATGCCCTTCCTCGTCCATCCTCAGGTCCTCAACCAAGCCATAACTTTGCTCAGATTATGGCATGTGCTCCTATACAATGTCTTGGAGCAAACTCTCCCTCTGTGATAAGGTCTAGAAAGGCCCACGTTCAGCCTCTCTTTGTGATGCATGAAAGGACTGTCCTGCTATTTGTGTCTCTGGGGGACTGGAGCATGCAAATATGAAATAAAAGAAAGTAATAAAAAAAGTTGACTAACCTAACCCACCTGAGCTCGGCTCACAGGGATCGATGTCCTCGTCATCGCTAGGACATTCAGCCGAGGCCACCAGGATGTCATCTGTAGTCTGCAAAGAAAGTAAGAGTCAAATAGATGTACTTGAATTGACTGAACATGTAAGATTCTCAACAGCATGTCTTCTTTTTTTTTTGTATTTATGCAAGGCCCAGAGCATTCCAAACGTAAAGCGTAATGGTGCAGTGACACTCTCCAGCTCTGTATTAATGCAACTTTGCTTTTCAATTTGCACTTGTCAGGTTTTAGAGCTGTGTTAGACACCCAGTGTGGGCGCTTACACATTTTAATTTTTTTTTTTTTGTAATAAGGACAGAAAGTAGAAGGACAGAATATATATATCGAGGCTGCTTGTCTTCCCTCTTTATCTCCAACATCTCTACTTTGATATCACTGAGGGCATTAAAAAACAAGTCAAGATAATGAACTGCCTGCAGTGCAGTTGTTAAAACTATTATAAATGTAGTGATGTTTTCTCCACTAACTGCACTTGCTTTCTCAGATGTAGAGTCAAAAAAAAAAGGAAAAGAAGCAAACATATCTTTCACTGACCTGAAAACTATTTAATGAAAAGAAAGTCAAGGAAAGAAAACAATAATAAATGTATATATGCTAGAAATTATTATGCTATTTTCTTAAATAAGTGAAAACATCTTATTTTCTTAAATAAGTGAAGTATTGTGTGAGTTCTATGTGTAGGTCCAACAGCCAAAATGCATTCGAACAATTTTTTGTATAAAGAAATCAAATAAATCAAGACAAAGGAGACAAACCAGGGGATGTTTGGTATAACACACCATATATGAAACAACTGGGGAATTCCTATCTACTGCTTCTTACAGTGCAAGACAATGAAACACTGCGGCAATCAATCAGTCAGAACATGAAAAAAAGAATATCTTTTCAAGCCACCTCTGAGAACAGTCATATAGAAATGTAACAAGAACATCTACAGTAATTCAGGGAAATAATAGCAGGGAAATATAAAGTGTCATGCACCTGGTCATTTCTCAAGAAATTACTAAAGAGGTTAGGAAGAAGCTTTTCCTGTGGGCAAGACGTTTCATAACTGTCCATTTCAGGTTTCTGCTCACCTCACTGAAGGAAATACATGGAGAGAATAAAATACTACATCATAGTGAAACAGGAGGCTAAGGACATAGCAGGCAGAATGCATTCTTGGATTCCTGTATGATAACTATGCCAACAACCCATTTCAGTGAATGTGAGACTTTCTTCCTTTATCTCTCCATGGGTATAGAGGAGGGATATAAAACGCATGAAAGTTTCCCTTCATCACTCTAAATCTGAAGATGTAAAAATTTTATTTCTCTGCAGCAGGGCCAAAGGCTAACCAATGTTGTTTATCATTATTATTCTAACCAGAGTTTTAAAGCGAAGCATATTACAGTAATAGGCTTTATTTTGTCATGCTTCAAGAATATTAATGAATATAAGCTTTCAGCACTTCTCCGAAATAGGAAAGTGATACAGGAATACATTCATTAATATGTGAGGCATAACAAAGAAAAGCCCATTACAATAATAATATATTTTAGAGGTAAAAGACTGAGGCATAACAGAATGAAGTAACTTGCTGAAGGTAATCAAAAAGGCTATAGACAACAGCTATGTTTAGATGCCATAATCACAAAAATTATCTTTCCTTATAGCTGAGAAAATTTGTAGCTAGAGGAAACAACTGTAAATCTGATATACCGCCAAAATTAGTTGGCAGACTTGCAAAATTTAAAAAGACCCAAAAAAAGCATTCTAGTTTCCTTTCTTTCTACCATGGTAAAAAACCAAAATTGGAACAAAAGCCAGCTGCAAACATCCTCTTGAATTCCCAATGTCCATTTTTTTTCCCCAGATGACAACCACTTAAACTTGAAAAGAAGTATCTTAGTTTCTTTTAGGAAAATTACCTTTTTATTTAAATTTTAAAAAAAATAAAGAATATAAAGAAAAAATAACCAAGTAACCAACAAAACCTGTCCATAAGGAAATATCTCTACCGTAAACCCCACAACTATTAAGTATAAAAACATAATAATAAGTACATAAAGTATCATGCATTTCCCAAAGAGTTTCAATTTGGTCAGTGAAGCCACAGTGACAAATTTTTCACAACACTGGACAAGACTATAGTTTTATGACCTGTAGCCAGAATTCTGAAATATTTACCAGTGGATCACTGAGGAACTCTACACAAATACCATTAAACAGAGAGGATCACATGCATACACAATAGTTACAGCAAGAAATGGTCTCAGACCTTCTGGTCTAAGTGGAATTTTGATTAGGGGTGCTTTGGTACATGCACAGCTGAGTCACCCTTGTAACTTAAGTGACCCGAGAAGAAATGATCAGATAGGTTTATGGGATTATTGTGATGTCTCTGATGACTCTTGATATAGGACAGCATGGTAAGATTTGAGGTAACTCTACTTTTTTGTACAGTTTGCAGTACATTCAAAATTCTGATAATTCAAAATTACCAGAAAAATAATACACTTTAAGTATCTTAAAGGCTGAGAGATACTTTACTGAGTTACTTATAAGAGAGTGTCAAAACTGTCTTTATAAAGTGACACTAATTCCAATCTATAGAAAGAGTATTCACACTTCTACAAGAAGAAAGGGTTGTTCTTGAATGATAAAAATGCTTGCATATTATGGGTACAGAAATGAGTAATACCTTAAATAAATGAGAATACAGCATGTCAAGAAAGACCTCGTTAATGCCTCAGAATATTAAAGGAAGTAATGTGTGTTTCAAAGTCAATACTTGGTATAAAACTAATTTTCTTGCAAGCAATAAATCAAGTATCAGTAGTTGAATAAGAAGTAAAGTGATAAGATGATGTGAAAAGTGTTTTTCTTCAGAAAAATATGTCAGGAAGGATTTGAGTTTATGTATCAATTAAAAGATGTGTCACAACCTCCCCCCAATTCTCGCCTTTCCCCAAACCCAAATACCTCTTTGCTGATACTCATACATATTTTTATCAGAAATAAGGGCAAAGGAGCTGTGGAAGGCAGGTGAGATGGCAGTGACCAAATGAAAGCCATTGGTCTGCTTAACAGAATTCAAAATGGGATTCAAAATTAGCTAAAACACTAGAGAATATAAAGAATACATAAATTAAATACTGTGGGCCAGTTAGTTTCTGGAGTTCTTTCTCCAGAAGAGCTCTGACTGATGGGAATTTAGATGAAGAGAGAGCAGAAGTTAGACCTAAGGGTGTCAGACAGTCATGGGGTGCAGATCAATAATGCAAGATAGAGTAACATGTTTTACTTACTGCATATTATCTTTTCCTCATGCTTTTTAATTTGGATGGGAAGATTTAAAACAAATCAGTTCTCCTAAGTGAATTGCCATTGTTGCTAGCACTGTGGCTAATTTACAGGACACTGCTTCAAGCATTTGCATTAATCAAGGATTTAAAAGTCAGTGGAAAATCCCTTATTTACAGTGAGTGCCTAATAGGATAACATCCAACTGGTATCATCATCATACACGATCGGATTAGAATGTCTCTTGGGTGAGTTGTTCAAATTCATTTAAGAAGTGATACTTCAGTTGTAAAAGATTTAAAAAAATTTAAAACAGCAGGTGTACGATGTAAAAGGCCAGACAGAATTTCTTTTAATTGCTTCTTCTTTTCTTTGTGTTTTTTCAGAGATTTTTCATATTCAATTTGCAGCTATGACTGTGTGCTTTAAAATGCAGTCCACTGTAAAATGTGGATTCGTAAAAAGTTGGACATCCATACACATATCAAAAAACTGTGGTAGAAAAAGCTTACAATTTACATGGCAATTTAAAAAATGGATTAAAAAAAATCCTACATTTAGTAAAACTATAAGTGGCTGCAGAATGTTGGTTCTGACAACTATTCAGGGGTGTGGACCCTGCAGGAATAGGTCTTGCTTACATCAGCTACATCTGCTTGCAAAAATAAAGAAATTGGGATTTGTCTCGAAGCCAAGAGACAGTTTAAAATATCATCAATCTGCCACCTTGCCTGAGGATGGAAATGGTGACTATTTCAACAAAGCTCCTGGCCAGATGAAAAAATGACGCTGTAGTCATGGCTTAAATACAGTGACAGTCTGTAGCTATGGATAAATATCAAGCTGCCTCAAAGGTTACTATAACTGGTTCAAAACTAGTACCAGAAAATATGGCTGTGCCCTTCTAATAGTGCTCTTTGAATGCTGTGTCATTAAAAGAAATAATTGCAAATGAATAAACAATACAGGAAAGCAATTTTTTATTATTATTCATTTTTTTTGCATGACTGAGATTAAATACACACCAACTTACTCAGTTTTTATGTATGAAGCCTACTATACCTGAGGGTATGAGAGAAATATGACCTAAAAATTAAATCACCAATCTGAGCTGTGCATTCATTAACAGTATAATGGATCCTACATATTTTCTGCTGTAGTATTGCACCAGCTCTCTTTTAAATCATAGCACCCTACAGCTACTCTGAATATAGTTTATTCCTTTCTTGTTCAATAATATACTTTATCCAATGAGAACTGCAAGTAAATCCAAATTACACAATAGCTAAAAACTATCAGTCCTAAATTATTATATGAATTATAACCAGCACAACCCCCTGTGACTACTCTTTAAATTATTTTAGATGGGAACTTCAACTGTGTAATTCAGAATTACTCTTATTTATTTGTACTGCTTTGGTGCTGAATGATACCAGAGGCCAGTGCCATTGTGCCTGGTGCTAAGGGGCAGCTGGAAGGCAAAGGCTCTCCTCTGAAGAGCTTAGAGTTTGATTTTGGACAACAAATGAGTGGGAGAGGGACCAGAGGATGAGAAGGGTCAGGTGAGGATGCTACTGAGAAGCGCTGGTGGTTACACAGGCTCTGATCTAGCACATTTCCCAAAATTATGCTCCCAAAGAGCAGGAAGGAAGGTCAGAAAGAAAGCAGGCACAGGAAAACCAAGCAGGAGCCCGTGACTGGCCAAGGAGATGCTGGGAACAGATGGTGCCTGGCGAGTGCTGCCGAGGCTGCAAAGCCTCTCCAAGGAAACTCCATGTGTTTGGAACCGTCTGCTGAGCCTCGAGATGAAGACAGGCAGAGTGGCACAGACAGAGACAGGCAGCACCAATGGTTAGGATCAAAGGCATGGTCAAGGCCTCCATGGGAGGATGGAGCATGGTTGTGTTGGGAGGGGAAGTAGCAAAGGAAGTGAAAAATTATTGGTGAGGTCATGGGAGCAAAGGGGACGAGGTGGCAAAAGGGGAGGGCCAGGGTTCAAGGGAGGTGATAACAAGAGACACGATTGTGTGAAGATTAAAGGGTAAGAATCCAATGACTGTTAGCATACTTTCAGATGTGGGACAAGGAAATTAAACCTCTAATTCTCCTTTTCCCCTTTTCTGTAAAGCTTAATTATCATCTCTGCTTATTTCATTTTTCCTCCTGAAAACAAAGCTTATTCAAATACTTGGAATTTAGTTCAGCGAGAGGCAGCTACAAGTGATGTTTAAACATAAAGGTCTGCTTCAATTTAGCAGAAGGGTGTAGAGCTAGAGTCAGAGTATAAACAAAGGTTTTGGAAACCCAACAGATATACACTCCTGTCTTATTCATTAGTTGTGGCAAATTTTCCTTGAAAAATATGGTCCATGTAACATCTAAAGAAAGGAGCTCAGAGCTGTCATTTTGTACTTTTGCACTGGACACATTAATTTCTGAGGCAGAGAGGGACTTTCCCAAAAACTAATCCCCTGCATGTATTCCTTTTCCCCCCTTTTTGCCCCTTTAAATGGAGGAATAAAGTAACGTAAATCAATGGGAGTGCTGGCAGAAACCAACAGGTTTTCAGATATGAAAAATCACAATAGACTTCATGTGGAAAAACTCAGATTTCATTTTTCAGGATGGGATTAACTGCACAATTTTCTAGCCAAGACTGCGTAATTTGCATTTAATTCTCAGTGTATGAAGCAGATCTTTGTGACTGGTTATTGAGACAGTTGAGGAAAGAAACTCGAACATGTCACATTAATCAGGTGTACTCCTCATCTGGTGCTAATAACCTCCTACAGCATGAGGCAGTTTGCTGGGGAAGAGGCAATAGTGATGCAACAGTAAAATCAGCTCTAGATGATTTGCTGTTTAGACAACTGCCTCTAACGTTGTATTTAACCTGCTATAGGTCAAACAAGTACATGTGCATCAATTACTGCTCGTCCAGCCACATCCAAAAAGTATTTTCTCAGCACCGTGCTACTGAAAAATGTTATTTCTGGACATGGGTATTAAAATGCTAATAATTCAAGCACATGCACAATATTTATTAAATCTTTTGCTAACTGCTGACATGTTATTACCCTGTAATGTGAAAATACAGTAACTGAAAATTGAAACACTTTCTCAAAAGTGGCTCTGCTCTAATTAATACTACCATGTTATTTCTTGAATTGTCATTGTTTGATGCTGGGAGAAAGCGAAAGCTTTGATTAATAAGTTCCTCTCACAGAAAAAAAAAAAGAAACCTCGAGGATATGGCAACCAAACACAATAAGGCCTTCCAGCCAGTGAAATGTAGAAATTAAACTCAGAAGTGTAGGTGAAAAGCTCAAGATGATGCCTCTGATGCCCTGCAGGGCACCTTCAGCCCCTGTCCTCAAATTCCAGCAGTGATAGGAGCGCACCTGCTCCACACAGCAAAGCAGAGTCACCTCATTTCTGGCCTCCACCTCTCAAAATACAGACAGTTCCTCTTTCCACACAATAACCGTAAAATCCATGGTATTCATTCCAAGCAGATCAGCTTTTGTATTACTTCTCCAGCCACCCTCCTCCACCCAAACATCTAAATTCTCATGGGCAAAACTGCCACAAATAGCGGGAATATATTTGAGAAACAGATTTGTAGCAAAATAATTTCAACAAAACCATGTGCCTTTAAGCTCTGAATTTGAAGTTAATTGCTTTGGTCAAAGTCTTAAGAGTCACTCGTCTCATCTGTAGACAAGCAGAAGCAGAGGCGAGAAAATCCATGTGCTGGCAAAGCTACAACGTTTTACCTAAACAGATAGCCAGGCAGCACTCTGCACTAATCTTTAAAAGTTAAAGTATTACTAATTAAAAAGTAAGAAAATAATCCAAACATTTTACTATCAGGTCATGTTCCTTACCTCCTGCAACATATGGATTATGTTAGTTTCACAGATGTAGACCAAAATCCATTTTTATATTAATTTTATTTTAAAATGTCACATTTCTTGTTCCCTTTTGAACCTTTTTGGAGCTGCTGCCCAGAAAATCATCCTGCTGTTTTTCCTCCGTATTTTTCTCATAGCTGCGTAACTAATGAAAATGCACACATCTCCATCAATACATTTTTCACTGGCCACTCTTCCATATTTAAAGGCTTTACAAGGAGATATATAACAGAACAGCCACTGTGTAATAGCAGGGGCTACTTTGGACTTCTCTTCTTGAAACAAGCTGATCCTGCACTAGCTATAGTTCTTGGACACAGAGCAAGCAGCCACCACACAGTGACAGAGGACCAAAAATGGTAGCAGAGGTTTATTTTTTGGGGTAATTACTTTGTTATTTGATTCAAGTCTTAAATTACAGCACAGGGGTTGGTGTTTACACAAGGAACCACTGATGTTTTTACCATGAATGTTGGACTAATGCTTCAAAGCAGTGCTGGCTGCAACTGAGGGTAAATTGTCCATCTTCCACAGCCTTCACATCAAGGCCAACTCATGTCATAAAACCCTGAGTCATGTCAGCATCATGAATTGATTAGGACCTAAATTTGTTTTGCAGTGCCAGATGAACGGACCAGGGTTTGACTTCCTTTACAAAACACAGTGTGACATTATCTTGCTTCTGACCGATGCAGAACTATAGGTACAGTAAAAAGACACAACTGCTTCTGTCTCTCCAACTGGAAATACTGGGGATGAGTGGCTGGCTGGGAATAAGCAGTGTACGAGCTCTCTACCACGTGTACACTGTTCCCTTTGCTCCATCCTCCCTCGCCCTCCCTTCTGCAGTGAGGCTGAGGGAAACAGGAGCTCACTCCCTGCTCTCAGGACCCTCTCTGTCCCCCTGGGAACTGCTGGCTGACCCCTCAGCCTGGTCTGCCCCAGAGCCCTCAGCCTGGTCTGCCCCATAGCCTGGAGCAATCCACATGAGGATGCAGGGACAACTAGCCCAACTCTAGATTTTCTCTCATGCTGGGAGAAAAACCATAGATGAAGAGACATGGCACAAAACTGGACTTTATCCCTTGAAAGCAGACATTGCTATGCAACACGCCAGTAACCAAACCACTGGCACCTAATTGCATAATGTCTATTATTTAAACTGTGCCATTTGTGGAAGCAGTCATGGCTGCCTGGATAAAGAACGAATGAGTCACCGCCTTATTCCTCTCTCATCTAACTTTTAGATTCACAGTGGTGTAACATTCCTGTTTCCAGAAATAATTTTGTTGGCTAATTTTCATTCTGTGATTACAAATAGTTCTGCCATGGATCATACTGATCAGAAGAAGCTATGCTACTTTTCAGCGTACCTTTTTCACCCTTATTTCCCCCAGGTAATGAAAATAGGTTGAAAACAAGGGACAGATAATCTGTGAACTCTTTAAAAGTCTCTTGATCTTTCTTTCCAAGATCCTTTTCAGAACATCATATTCCTCTCCCATAAACACCACAGTTCATTCCAGAACAAGAACAACAAAAACGCAGTTTGCTTTTTGTTTTGTTTTTACATTTGCACTGAGCCTAAAATATATGGAATAGAATGTGGTTGAAGAAATGCAATCCTATTATTTTCTCTTAGGCGAAAAAATTATTTTGCCTCTAAGTACGAGAGAAATGTTTCTGGGCATTATGCTTTTATTTTCTGGTATCATTTTATTTTTAGCCATCTCTTTCGCTGAAGTAAACATTTTTGTCTCCATTAATTTTGAACTCACAAAACACAGTGGAGACTTTTTCGTATTAACTCAGAGAGAGACTGTGCTTATTAAATGGCAACATTACAACAGTGATAGCAAATTTTTTAATTTATATTCCCGTATCACCAGTCACATGCACAGAGACTTTCAAATTTTTGGAATATGAGTCTTGATGCATTTGTATTTATCTCAGAAGACTCAGGCTTAGCATTATTAAAGCCTTCAAAGCTGACAATTTGAGTTTTTGTTGGGGAAGTGGGGTTGGTTTTATTTGACCATTGAGCTGCTAGCATAGCCTTTTTTGTTGTTGTGGGGTTTGGGGTTTTTTGCAATTTAACCACATGTTTTAAGACTGTTCTTAGCAAAACTTAATAAAGTTAGAGAAATGACTGGAATCAGCATTAGACACTTTTAAGACTCGGCTGGGCTGGTTGATCCTTGAAAGTCCCTTTCAACCTGGTGTTCTGTGATTCTGTGATTCATTTAGTTATGAAAATACAGCAAAGTTAGAAAGGTATTAACTACGAACTGCATTTTCATCTCTTTTCTACAATTACAAGACTTCTGGTTTTACTTACTGTGAGTATCTCTGCCTATTAAATTGTGCCACACAACACCACCTTGGTCTACTGATGTCCATGGGAATTTTTTCTATGGGTCTCAAAAGAGTGGAAAGCAAGGAAAGCCCTTTAGAAGGAATACTTCCTGAAACTCACATGGAGTCTTCTCAGTTAGCATGTTTCCAGGGTGAAAAATGCTTTCTTATCTTGTTTCAAAATACAGAGGAAAAAATATTAGCTTTAGAAGAAATGTAGGAAACTGCTTAAACTATCAGACTGCTTTTTAGCCATTTAGGTAAACCAGCCATCTCATCTCGCTCCAGAGACAATTGAGAGACAATAGAGGAAAAATGGGATTTTCTATTTAACACTGACCTACTCAAACCATGTTCTTCAAGGTCATTTGAGCACGTCTTTGGCTCAAGGCAAATTCTTTTGCGTCAGTCAGACCAGGCAAGTATCTGCTAGGATCCCTCTCTCAAGCACAGTTTTCCTCTCCTGAAGGAAAACGAGCACCAGTCCCACTGCCAACAATTTCCTTCCTCGAGTCTTACAGTAAATAATAAAATTTAAACTTTTTGAGAGTCTAAGAAGGCACACTGTTCCCCCACAGATCCTTTGTCACATTTTATGCCCCAGTATCACCAGCTTACACAGGTTTACCCAAAGCAGAGAAAGCAAAACTGAAGCTGTTTTCCCACAAACCTGTCTTTGAAGCACAGCCTTTTCAAATACAAAGCAATCAGTTCTACTACTAAAAAATTCCCACATTTCCTTATCTCAATGTTTTAATTAAAAAAAACTCAAACAACAATGGCAGGACCAGGGAAAATACTGATGAAATAACCTACTAGTTCTGCAGGGATGAGAAATGTTCTACAGAGGAGCTTCATTCTGCACGTACAACTTGGTAATACTGACAAGAGTTAGTTAGCTACACATGCACTGGAAGGAGATGATGCCTAATTGCCTTTCAATTAAAATAAGTTTCATTAAAACTGCTGTTTCAGAGATACTATCAATTACACAGTTTCTGAAAGTGTACGTTTGTCACAGAGGTGTTTGGGTTTGGTAATGATGCTTTTATTTCATAAGAGCAGTCAAAATTCAGGTGAGAAACACGCTCCAGGAAAAGCAGCAGGCTTTGCACAGCTGGGAGAAGCACCAGGTGATTGCTCTCATATTATTTACATGAAGATATTATGTTGTCCAGGAACCTTCCTTTTTCATCACATGTATGAAAATCTACCCTGGCTAAGAAAAACTGCAGCTCAAAAAGGAGGCCAGTTGAGTTTGGGACCTAAAAATATGATCTTGCTTTAAGACCATATTTTCCAGTACCGAAGAGAGCAACTGAGGCCTGGGAGACAATTTCTCCTCTGTTGTCCAGACTGCTGCTGATGGCATTTGGGTGGTGTCGAGGAATAGGCTAGACTTGAGTAGGAAGGAGAGAGAAATCAGGCTCAGAATGATGGCAAGATGGGATACTGAGATGAAGGCCCAGGAATGTGTGAAAAGTAATAAGATGCTGGAGGCTTTGGGAAGAGAAATGAAACACTGTGCTTACTGTAAGTCTGGGTAGACACAGACCATTAAAAAGGGAAGAGAGGATGGGGGGGAAAAAGAGCGAAATCAGCAAAGTGGCACATGGAGAGCTATGGAGAACTGTGGGCATGGGGAATTTTGGGATAAGGACAAAGGATGCTGGACAGTTGTTGGAATTATTACAGTTTGGGAACATTACAGATTTGTAGCCATTGGAACCGGCACCAAGATTTCAGCTTTCCTTTCACTGTGAATCATAATCTGCTAATCACTCTAGCAAAGGCACCTTTCCAGCAGGTGTCTGGCCCATCGGGATCCATCATTTAAAGGACTAAAGTGTGAGGCAGAGATCTGCCAGGTGAATCCACAGACTCCAGCTGTGCCAGCTGCCCATTTCAGGGTGTCAGTTCCGTGGTGCACAGTGGAACAGGTTTCTGCTGTGTGTTTTGAAAGGAACTCGGAAAACCACAATACAAAACATTTGATTTGGAAAATTTTAAGTGTGAAAGGCAACTAACACCCAACAATTAGGGGATGCCAGAACTTGAGTCTGACATGAAGCCTTAATTCACATGGCTTGTGTCTGCACAATCTGATGCCATCTTAAATAAAATGCTGGTACAGATTAATAACAACATATTTGAATGTCAGCTGGTGTAAAGCCATACAGTGCCAGAAAAACAAAATGTTCACACTTCAGTTGTGCATCTGGCCCATAATTTCTTGTGATATCATTTAAAACTGAGAGCCCAAACCCATAGGGAAATTTTCTTAAACTTGAGTATGCCTAAGGCTACATACTAATCGCTGTTCTTACTGCAGCATGGCACGCTTCTGAGTCATATTCCAAAGACAGTTTTGCTGTCAGGTAATAAAAAAAAAAAAAAAAGTTAAAATTATTAAGTCACATAAGGTCTGTATTTTTGCCCTTCATTATTACATTATGAGCAATAGCTAGGAATATGGCAGATTATTTAAAATACGATGCAAAATGAGAAATTAACCATCTATGCACACCTCAGTTATTCAGTAGGCACTGGATTCAGACAAGGTCTGTCCATTCCCTGGCGGTAACCTACCAGTTATCTGTTAAAATTTATTTTCATAAGACCTTAAAGTTGTTGAAATACAGCAAGGAAAATACAAACGCGAAAGCAAAGAAATTTCATTTGATTGGAGTGCAAACAGCAAGATAGTGTAAGATTCCTCTTTAAAAGTAAAAAGGGTTTCATAAGACCCAGGCTCAAACTCTGATGGGTGTCTAGATGTTCTTGCTGGTGCAACTAAAACATTCAGCTGACTCCCTAAATAGGCATGCTATGTCAGGAAAGGCTATAATTAAACTCCCTGAGTCTGTCACTCTTGTCTATATAGGAATGTTACTGTGATACAAATGAAGTTAATTAAAACTGGTATAACTCCCAGGTGCATAAATTTTGCTGGGAAAAGACCAAATGTTCTGTGCCTAGCTTCAGAGGGCAGGGTAAGCACCTCCAGCCAGCCCATGGATTTGCTCTGTGCATCCATAGGATGAGGTGGAGGTGCATGGTTTCATCTATCCATGTGTGATGGCAGCAGTAGGATGTGCCAGACCCTTCATGGGAACAAGCTGTTACACTCACATTGACTCTTCACCGTGTCTGACTGCAGAGCAAACTCCACTACACTGCAGCTCTTCAGATTTAGCTCTCTTGCCTCTAACAGCCGTGTACTGCTGTCAAGAGAGCAAACTGTGCGACCAGAACGATGCAGGCAAACGTGAGAAAATCTGAACTCAATCGGACTTGCAGTCCTTCTCCCACTGCTTCACCACGAGGCACCCAGGCAGCTTGTCACTGTCAGCGTGCCCTGGGTTTCTCCTGTTGGACAGCAGTCCAAGGGTCACATTCAAGTCTACATTAAAGTCTCTTAAGCTTTTTTGAGTCTAAGGAAACATCAATGCTTTCTCCCTTCAGCACTGCAGCACAGCACGTTAGTACCCAAAGGTGTTTTTTTCTTTTTTCCCTTTTTTTTTAAACATCTTTACAAAAACATGCAATCACTAGGCTCTCCAGATATCTCAGATTCCCCAGATTCCTTGAGTCTGAACAAAGCTATAAAACTACCTTCACACATTGCCTGTTATTGATTTCTCCCGTCTTTAGTATTCTACGGTCTCACGCAGGGGACTCAACCTCCTCCTCCCCTGCTGTTCTCTTGAGGTCTGTCCTTTGGAGCACGGGACCTCTCTCTTCTCCCTAATATCTCTGCAAAATCTATTTTTTATAACCTCTGCTCACCTTTGTGTCCCTGCTGAAAGATTTCTAATTAGCCTGCTTGGATGATCGAAGTCCTCTGCTGCCCTCAGTGCTCTCCCTTTTGCAGTCTTTGTTCAGACATCACTGCACCAGTCCAAGAGCCTGGCTGAAATGATTTCATCTGTTGCTCTCTGATCATCATAATGATAATGGAGCAACGTTCTTCACTTAATGTTGCCCATGTATCATGAACTTTATTATCTGTAATAAGCTTCAACACAGAGGAACAGATTTTGAGCTGCTTGGAAGGGAGAGGAGCATAGGGGCTGCCTGCAAAGCAGTGTTCCAGCCCTCTCCTCCTGGGTAAGCTATCAAAAAAGTAGTCCTCAGACACACATGAACATTCTTCACTATGACACCAAACAGGCAAGTACTTCTTGGCTACTCTGTTATGCAGCCTTTGTCACTTGTGGCATCCTTGCTGGTTTTATCCAACACCACAAAACAGGAAATGGGATCCAGAATCTGACCAAAAAACATTGCATACATTCAAGTTGTCTTACTAGGGTCCCTGAAGGAAGCTGGCATGTACACAACTCTGTTTTTCAGTGCTGTAAGTAAAAGATTTCCTACAATGCAGAAACACAACCTGTATCACAATGTGCAGCAATTTGGAACAACAAAAAAAACCAACTCTGGAACCTTATTTTGATTGATTTTTACAGAACCTAAGTGTAGCATCTAAGCATTCAGGTGAAGAAAAGAAAAAACTCCACAAGTTAAGTGAGCCTGCCCACAGAGAATTTCTTCACCTGATCACACCAATTTGCAGAGATTAATTGTATGGAAGGAGCCATATAATGCTGAATTTCATGATGAATGGACACTATGACAGCAAACAATTTCCCCTAATGTTCCATTATGCTTCTCAACATTTGAAATTTAATTACTTGAAGAAAAAAAAATTAAAAAGGCAAAAGCCATCAATAGCCTCACCATTACAGCGTATTTTCAACTTGAGAAGGCATTTTGTTTCACCATAAAGAAAACTTCATGTGCAAACCCAAGGGAGGCAGATCTCAGACATTATGACAATGTTGCTATAGCAATTATTTGTGGGAATGTGCATCAGTGGCAGCTTAGCTCTCAAACCTACTGCTCAGCTCATGCATGCTGTTCCTAACCAGACTATAAACTGCCTGGTGCTCATTGTATCCTAATAAGATTTGTAAATTACTTACAGTGATGTACTTCCAACAACTAGGAATGGAAGAATAGTTTTGTTACTAATACTTAATCATGCTCAGAAAAAGCCTTTATATCTATGCATTCAGTTAGATATTTCAACTGCTCCTTTCTGTGAAGGCAAAGTCATATAAATATATTCTAAAAGCAATCAATTACATTTCCTGAAGTATTGTGCATAATATATTATTCAAATGGGGTCTGCTTTGAATAGTGGTTGTTTAAGATGAGGTTAATATTTGAAAGAAAAGGAAGAAAAACTTAGATTGAGGCAAAATTTTATAATGATTCAGCATAAACAAGGGGTGTAAAAATGCAATGTTCAAGTATTCTCAAAAGCCCAAGCAGCAGATAAAGCAGAAATATCTGAATCACCCTTGCATGTATTTAGTCCATTTAATAATACTTCACTGCTCAGCGAAACTAAATTTTCCTGGAAACATTCATCAAAAATAAACGCAATTGTGCAACACTTGTGCTATCAATGTGCAGCTTCAGGCCTGAAATCAAAACCTCAGAGCCAAAGCATCCCATACTTTGGGTGGGTTTAGATTTGAAGCTAGTTCAGTTTAGCACAGCAATTTAGGAACATAAAACTCACAGACAATGGACAAACTGCCTCTGCAGCCCAGACTCTTTGGGGTGCTCAAGTCATATACTCAGACAGCTACAAGCACTTTCTTCAACCCACTGTACTTTAATCCCCAATTAACTTCATTAATTGATCTTATACTTTAAAACTGCTTCAGCAGCTAGCACAGGATGGGTCCTAGGAGGGCATGATGCTTAATTTCACAATGAAGTCTTTGGTAATGAAAGATCCATCACGGTACAAACTGAGTGCCCTACATAAAACAAGGCCACAGAGGAGCTGGCTGTGTTCTGCTTACCAAAATGACAGCCTCCCCCTGAACTCCATCAGATACACAGTGAGGCAGTTCCTTAAGATTTCCTTCCCAGTATCTGCAGCCTATCCACTTAGCATACACATATTTCAGCATGTCTTAATATTTTGCTTCAGCACACTGAAAACATTGCAGCCTCCTTCCTTTGTTCTTTACAGCCTTCCATAGCAACAACTGAATTAAAGTAGGTCTGGAATATCTACTTAAGCAAATTACACTCAGATGTTTGGGAGGCTGAAAATCCTAGGAAAAAACCCTATGTCCGACTGAGTGTGTTTTGAACAAAGCAATCATTTATCCTTAGCTTTTTTTTTCTGGAAATAACATTCACAAGCCCTTTTCAACACAAGAAAGTCACACTTCCTAACCTCATCCATCAATATGTGGAGCAGGCTAGTCACTCCCTGTAGTATTTTTACAGGTAATAGAGCAAAGGCATTTTCTAAAACACACTTGACACATGCTAATACTCAGTCTGGAAGTACCTGCTTTGTTTTCAGGGCATACAGGCTTTCCTCTTAACCCCTAGTTTTTGGTTTTTTTTTTTTCTTTTGTAGAACTCCAGACAATAAAAAAGTGGTAGCTGATTTCAATAATCAGCAGATGTGTAATAGAGCTGCTCTTTAGCTTCCCTACCTGACTCTCCACATTAAAAACAGATGAGGAGAGGATGAGGTTAACATTTAAAAGTACAGTTCAGTTCCATGGGTGACAGAAACATGGACATGTACAGGCATCCCACAGGCTTTACTGATGGGGAAAACATGTCTAGAAAACTTATCTGTAACTCCCACCCCGTAATACAGGGAACACCCCCACATCAAATGATTCTTTTCTTCTTTTGCAATCTTGAAAATTGGCTCTCATTTTCTTTATTAGCCACCATGCCAGCTAGCTGTAGGGTTGTGGACCCAAGCAAAATCCTGCTGTCATGCCCTCTGGTATCCTACCATTTGTTTGCAAACACACAAAATCTCCAAATGCGCCCCAATCCTAGCATTTTAAACCAAAACAGAACTCAGGAAATCTGTTTTCTGTGATGGCACTGGGAAATACATGTTTCCCATTAGATGGCTGCTATTTTCCTAATTCATATGGGGTTTAGCACTGGAAAAGCAAAGGAAGTGAAAGCCTTCCCTCCAGTCTTAAATTCTGTTCTGGTTATGGATTTCCTTCAGGAGAAATTACCACCTTGGTGTGCATAGCTCTGCACTTGTAGCTTTATGCAACAGCTTCCAGTTAAAATAGCAGGACAAAAAGCAAATAGTTTCTTCCTCCTAAAATCTTCTGCACCCATGGCTCAGTTTTGACTGAACAACACCAAGGTGGCTTTACACGGAAAGCACCTCAAGGAAAAGGCAGGCACCAACCCCAGAAAGAGGTGGCTGGTGGTCTCCAAGTGGGCAATCAGGAAAGAGTGAGCATTCCTGCAGCAGGACAGGGGGCCCAGCCAGTGGCTGCCACTTGCCAGTGGGCAGGAAGCACAACACCACCACTCCGCTGCCTCTAGCACCGTCTCTCCTCCATGAGTGACTGCTTCCCAGCTCAACAGGGCGCGGCAAATGCCGGCAGACGGGGTGTTTACACTCATTCTGCTCCGAAAGCTAAATATGCCATTATAACACAACACTAATAGCTAAATCTCAGCTGTATGTGCCAATTTGTACTTAAGGAAGGCTGTTTTCCCCTGCATCAACTTAACAGGAGCAGACTGAGCGTTAGGCGGTTCTCGTGTACATGGAAAATGCACATACAGCAAGTGCCACCACCGCAAGATGCTGCAAAGCAGGAGTTCTGGAAATGCTGGAGCAAAGCCTTCAAGAGGGGATTATAATCCTCAAATACTGACTTGGAGATGGCAGGCTTCTCTCCACAGCATAAGCAGTCATAGTGAGCATTTGCAATATTTATTCTCCATTAAACATGTGGTGTAAGTATCAATAAAAATCATTTGTTTTCTTTTACTACCAATCCGACCTCGTTGTTAATAAAAGTAAGGAATAGCTTTTTTTTCATCAATATAGGAACACATGTAGATTGATATTTATCACTACATGGCCTGCTTAGAGCCCTTCTAGTTTTCTTTGAAGGATCACAAATTATTCACAACACTGCAGGGTTTCTTCAGTGATAACATCTGATACATTTTATATAACATCCTTGTTTTTGTATCTGATATCAAACCCTATAAACCACATCATTTTATGGGGAACCTGAAATTGGATTCCTCTGCAACAGAATATTTCCTCCCTTGACTGTCTGCAGCACTTTATAAAATATTTATTGATAGGATGCCTAAAAATACACATAGCCCAGCACAGCTTTAAGATGGAGAACTATTTAGCAGTCATAGACTAGATTGCATACCACAGGGTTCTTATTAGGCATAGCTGTCTAGAAATCACGCTTATTTTCTGAAACATGATTATAAAATATTTTCATTTCAAATGAATAATTCAGCTCACTGAACAGACAAAATTATATAATTTTTTTACTTCTTCAAGGTTCCACAGCAAAAGCTGTGCTCCAAAAACATTCAGAGGACCCAGGTGAACAAGCCTGTATCTTTCTGTCTATTTATCTTTTATTTGAAAACAAATTTAATTACACTTTGTCTGACACACATCACATACTTCTGGTCAAGCTTCAGCCTGAAATGCAGAGATGCTGTTTTGGGCCAGGCATCCCCAAGTGTGATTCACGGGATGCTGAAAACTCCCTGGGCTTGGCTGCCTACATAAAAATGAGCCAGGGCTCTTCTCCGTAATGCAAATGGCAAGGCAGCCCTCTTTCCTGGCAAATGAAGGCAGTGACAAACACCTTCTCAGCACACTCAGAGAGGCATGAATTCTTCAGGGAAACAGGATGCAGTGTTTTGCACCCGCACTGGAGAGAGGCAGAGACACACAGAGCCACTGTCCCACCCCACTGCTACTGTCAGGCTGGCCCCTGACAAAAACTACACTCACTGGGTGTGTTTCAAGTGAAGCACCAAGAAATCACCCACTACTCCCACACATTTTAGTCCAGCTGGATGTCCCAGTTAGAGATGGTGAACAAGAGCTGGCACTTTGACACCATGATGGGAGGAGAGGGCACTGGCAGCACAGCAAACCTTTCCTAGCAAGAGAGGGATCACTACAATTCCCAGTTCTTCTATTATGGATGTTGAGGGGTTCATCCTCCTCTGTAATAAAACCTTACCTTTCCAGTATTGTACCATATTTTTGTTTTTAAGGGAATGAATTCCACCATGACACATGAAATCCCCTCCCAGCATTCAGGTTTTTTGCTCTCAGTGGGGTTTGTGTGAACACACCGAGGTACCAGCTGTTACTGCATCCACACTGCAGGAGGCTGGGTCTGGCTCTCCACTCTTCCTCAGGCTGTACTTCCCAGGAAACATGCTCCCTATGCTAAGGACATGCCTTGACATTACACAACACATAACCCGAGCAGGCCTGCAATCAATTCACTACAATATTTTATTCACAAGCATCTGTTGCAGCGTATTGCAAGGCACTAGATAAAAGCCTGTTGTCCACTGTCTGTAGGTATAGAATGCATCCATCTCGCTCAAAACAACAGCTTTGCTATCCCAAAAGCAATGGAACTGAATACAACAGAGAATTTCTGCTTGATGAGTATAGCAATCTTAATTGAGATTTAATGTTTACTTTACCTGGCTAAGCACAGAGCAAACACCAGAGAAAGTATTGTAAAAAAAAAAAAAAAGAAAAAAAAAAAGAAGCTAATTAGCAGTGGTTGAAACTTGCTTGGTTCAAACAATAGCCTGCCCAAGTGACTGTGTAGGGTTTGCCTACACAGAAAAGGCTTAGCCTTGCAGACAAAACTTTGAACTCACAGGTGCCCTTTTATTTCCAGCACCTGAACCACTAATTAAAAGAGAATACTTTAAAAGAAAGCATAATCTTACCCGCAGATGAGGAAATGACTAAATATTTAATTCTTCTCTTGTACACAGTGAATTAGAAAATGGGCAGAGTGAGCATGTGTGTGTTTGTGGAAGATTCTGTTTAATCCCTGCAGTTCATAATGCTTAGAGAGATACAATCATCATTTCACAGCTGCTTTCACATAGGCTGCTGCTGTATGCCTTAAAACCACATTAAAATGTCGATTCTAAGACTGATGAATAGTTGTATTCAGCTTCAGACACTCAAAGTCTGCACTGCCTTTCCCACATCAAGAACGATCTAGTTCTGGGGCTGCCATGCCCTGCATGCAATAGTTTTAACCTTCCCACTTTTACTTGCACAGAACCATACACATTTAGAAGCTCTAGAGATTCAGGGAACTCATTGCTTCTGTCCCAAGTCCAAGCGCTTAGATCAACTCCCCTCCCATTTATGCATCCTTATGCTTTACAAAACAAAACTAAGTTACGTCTCCCTGCTTCTTTTTCTGAAGGCAGTCACAAGTGTCCTCCAAGAGCCTTTATTTTAGTCCCTCCTGCTCTGCCTGATGCAGTAAGAGAGCTACTTTAGCATGGAGAAGCAAGAGCTGCAATGCTTCAATGCACAGCTGAGAGCTGGGGCTGGTACTGGGAATACCCAAGAGAAAAACCCTACTTTAGTGACAGCAGCAGCTGCTCAGCATTAAAACATAGAACCATGCAAGCAACAAATAGCCCTAATTGCTCTAGATAAGAAAATTATCTGCAAAGTGGAGTGACAGAATCTCTGAAATACATGAACAAAACCTTATCAGACATGGTAGCGCATTTTCTTAAGCAATCAGGACCTCCTTTGAGGACCCGTTCTATTTCTCATGGTGGTTGCTCTACTTTTCTCTTTCCCAGAGTTTTTAGCTAGTGGGGATAATAAGAACGGATTAATGTCATGTAACACTGGTAACATACATATAATGCAGTAATTATATAAGCAACTGTCTCTATAATCTCTCTTCAAGGAATCACTATCTACAAATCTGCCACTTTGCCTTTAAAACTACAGCCCTAACCTGTCAAAATCAAATTGGATTTTCATTAGAATACTGCAGAAGTTAAGCAAATAAGCTACAGAACCATGCCTTGCAACAAATCAATATTTCATGCCATAATTTATACTGTGGAGAGACAAAGTACACAGATATTTAGGTAAAATAGGAACTTTCTTTTTGTTGTGGTTTTTTAACTTCTTTTCCTCTCCCACAGAAGTCCAGTGATGCTTCAGAAGTGCCAACACCTACAGCCATCCCTGTTGGGAGCTAAGCTATACTGGGAATTGAAGAGTTTATGGATTTCAAATAGGATTTCCTGTATCTGACCTACACCACTTTTGCTGTTCATCACAGGAGAGAAACTAAAGCACAAGGATATTTAAGAAAGAAAGGAGATGAAGGAATAAAATGCACAGATGCTCACAAATGCAAGAACCACTCTAATTAACTCCCTGAAAGACAAAAGGGGATTCAGCATTGTGCACCAGCTCCTGCATCCAAGTCTGCTCTTTGTCATGAGTGTGATTTTGCTCTAATGGCAGCAGCTAACTTTTTCTTTTCATTAAAGGTTCAACTTTCTTAAATTAAAGATAATTAAAATAATTCCAAAATCAAACAGCAAAAGATAGGAATGCTTTACAAGTAAATTCTTTCCCTAATGGCTCTTTAAATTCATCTCCCATTTCTGCTTTCCTCCCATAATGTCAGCTGGATTTAAGCAGTTTTGATATGCGGGGTTGAATTCCTCTGGTGTAATTCCACTAACAGAGTGTTTAGGTCTTACTGGGTATTACCCTCCCTGCTGTGAGAGGGAATTTTACTGGGATGTAGACCAACGTCTCTACCAGCCTCTATGTCCTTAACAGACAGTCCTGGAGAAGTTCAGATCTTTATGAGAGAAGCCCCTAGATCAGGATTATTTAGCCAGCTGTTCCACTATTAGTGAGATGCCTTCTTCAATAAATGTACTGTTGCTAACAGGCTACTTTTCTTCATACACAGAAATATTTCTCAGCTAATGGATGTCTTCTTTAGGATGACTGTGAAAGGCCAGCCCAGAGGCCACGAGACATTGCCAGGGTCAAACAAACTTCATAAACATTTTGGAACAAAGATATGTAGAATCAGAATGCATCACAAACCCCCCAAAATGTTTTACTCTCGTTATTATAATAAACACAAAATGGTGATGGACTTTTAAAAACCACTGACGCTGAAGAAGGATCAGCGACCTGAAAACTGCTGGTGTCAGGAAAGAAGCATCTGAAGAACATCCAATAAAAATAATCTGCTTTAGACTCTGTCAGGAACTAGTAATGTAGGTTCTCATTACAGTAATATAACGATGTTTATGCTTATGTTTTGGATTTGTAATTTGTTCAGGTCTTTCTGCATTAAAACAATGCCCAGTGAAATGACAGCAAAATAAAACAGAAAAATATGCTCACTATTCAGCATTTCTAAACAACTAATTTAAAGGTCCAAATTTGCAGAGCTGGACATTTTTTCCTGCCTGAAGCCATCTAATACATTTTCACTGCTAGAAAGGTCCATCTAAAACTGTAATGCTGGAGAACTGGGGAACAGACTGGGCTTTATGACCCAGAAATTCTTCTTCAGTCTTATGTTCTCTTAGGTAACTATGAGTAAGTTCCTGTGTGGGTGCATGAACAACTATGAGTTTTCTGTAAAATTTGTGTCTTCCTGACTTCTTCCAGGCTTTCCTGACTTCAGTCAGAGATATCTCTTAACTGAACTGAAATTTTGCTGGAAAAGGCTCTGACATTTCTCCCATGCCAGTGATGGGCAGAGACTCTTTCTACATATGGGGAGATTCAATAAAATAATTTATTTCTGGTTTAGAAATAGCAAGGCTAAATTTTTTTGACGTTCAGTATTTTTACTCAATAAGACTCACTCTTTCCCCAAAAGCAAACAGACAATAAAAACGCAAGCATTGATTTAGACAAGCAAATCTTCACCTCCAAGTTCCCAAAGGTGGAGGTGGAATGAGGTTTTTTCTCCTCAGCACAGGATTTTGGTGTGTGGCACCACACTGATGCTGCAGAGCCCTCCAACCTGCACCAGCACCTCCCTCCCACTTAAACTTGAATCCTGCTGCTGCTGTAGCATGGAGGCAGATGTCAGAACACATGCAAAGACCACTCCTCTTTCTGGCAGCTGCTTTTTTTTGTGACATTGTGCCTGACTATCTTATCAACATGCATCTCAAAATGTGACCTCCCCCAGGCACTCTCACAGAGGTGCAGTTTCCAGACACTGTTCCTACCACAAATCTGTTTGCAGGTGATGGCCTGTAGCAAAACTGGCCCCAACCTCATTCTCATCCAGTTTCCTCCTTTCCTCTTCAGGCAACACTTATAATCACAGAACATCTGATTTTGCAAACGTTCCAACCTGCTGTCCTCCTTCACATCCAGAAAACCTAATCCCCAAAGTGATAAGCTTTTCAGCCCACCTTTTCTCTTCCCACAAAGTCTCATATCAAAAAGGTTTGAAGACCTTGCTAAGTTATACATGTCCCAGTCTACCAGGCATCATTTTCTTTTTAACTTTTCTTTGGGCATGGAAAACAGGCTTTATGAAATTAAGCTCTCCAACAGTTTAGTTGCACATTTCAGGTTAAACCACAAGATTTTCGCATTTAGTATAAACATCTCTCTCCTAATGGCTACATTTGGTGAGCAAAGTGGAAGGGATATCAGTTTTATTAAACTTTGCCAAAACTTAACTTCATTTTAAAATCCCCAAACTCTCCCCCAATGCTTTGTATTAACTGATGCATCTCAAGAGCCACACACAGAAAAGGGTTTCTAATGTGCCTTCCAAAGGTTAGCCAAAGTACATCTACAGATAAAAGAAACCACTTTGAGCACCATCTTTTCTCTTCTCTGGTTGAACGGATCTCTTGCTATTGGAAGCTTTGGATCTCAGTTGCTTTATTTTGAGCTTGATATTCCTCACACTTTTCCATGCTCAGCTATGATAGCAAACTCTCCTCTTCTACTGCCCATTTGTTCACAGGCAGGAAACTCTCATTTTGTGAAATATCCCATCAGACATCGTTGCCACCTGATTGCTTCCAGCAGCACAACAGCACCTGACAGATAAAAGGCAGATGTACCACAAGCATCAGCTGAAACAATCTCATCCTGCCTTGCCTTTGTGTTCTCTGGCGAAATTTGGCACCAACCAACTGCAGATTCAGCTACTTATCAGTTCTCCAAGCTGCTTTCATTCCTCCCCAGACCAGCCAAACTCACACCTGTTTATTTTGTCTCTTGTTATGGCTTTGGGAAAACACAAACTGTATTTAACAGTCTTCTTCAGCATCACTACAGCCCTTCCTGGGGATAAACACACTAATGTGGGACTTTGCAGATTGTCACAAACTGCTTCTCTGTTTAATACTTCATTTTGGCAAACCTCATTGTGATACAAAGATGGACAGTAAATGTCAAGGAATGTGTGCTGTAATCCATGGAGTCAATGCCTGTCTGCATCTACTCTCTCTTCAGGTCTTGCTGGAATTGAATTTTTCATAAATGTAAAACACAAAGAAAATAAAACTTCCCTGTTGCCTGCTGCAGCCTGAATCCTCTGGCTGTGCATCCAATGTGTTACCCTCACTCTTTGGCAATGGTATTTTGATATCCTTCTCATGTCCCACAATACCACAAGGATAAACTGTAAAGTGTCTGAAGAGATTTCTCTTTCTGGAAAGTTAAGATGCCCTAGTCTTCTTAGGTTGTTTTGTTTTTTTTTTTTAAAGGGGCTACAGGAGTTTTTCCCTGACTGGTTTCCCAATCCCCAGTTCATATAATAAAAGTTATAATGTTCTACAATTTAATTAATCCTCTCTTCCACCACCTCCAATCCACTAATCAGTGTTTACTATGCTCAGGTGCTCTTGAGGATGGTATCACTTGAGAGGTTGGGAGAAGCACATCTGCCCAAAGAAGATTCTCTGACTGAAATCAGAGTTTAGTCCAATACAATCTTTTCTCCTTGTATCAGGGCTGAAAGCTATCTGTGATCACTCTTAAATGCATAAGCTGCCCTCCACAGCTGAATCATTGCAGGAAAAATGGGAGATAATGTACCAAATACTTTTACAACTCCACCTGAGCATGGAAACATTCACACACATATTCACTGCACAAAAGGGTCTTGTTTTGAAGGAGAAGCTGTCAATTAGCTCTCCCCACAAGGCTAATTTATAACTCTCTGTGACTTCCACAGCTGTAGCCCACAGCTGCATACAAGATTCAAAGTACCTGCAGAGGCACGAATCCTTTCAGAGACTTTTCACTTTGTTGTTCTGGATAACCCCTCATCAGTTTTTTGAGCACAAAAACCAGTGGCTGATCTTGGAAAAGGTGCCTTCTGCATAGGCACAGTGTGCAAAGGTAGGAATCAAAGCCAGCAGGCTTGTGGGATCCTGGTGGCAGGCAGATGGTTATAGAATATTGACTGCTTTGTTTTAAAATTATACTTAAAGCACTGAGACCCCTTCCTCTTTATACTGATATGGCTCTAAGTGGAGCTACTGCATGTGAACTCCTGGCACAATGTGCAATGCCAGAGGACCAGGTATGGAGCAAGGGCAGATGCAATTATGTTCAGCTGAATTTTCAGCCAGAAACAACAGTTACAAGAAGCAAGTATTGCTCCCAGAAAATTCGGGGGAGGGGGGTGCTGGTTCTGAAATGAGAGTATAACACTCAGTCTTCAACTGTAAATGAGGTTAAAAAATAAAAATGAAGAAGAGACTGTGCTACCAAGGGCAGGAGAGACAGTTACATGACTTATTTTGAGATTTTAATTGGCATGAAATTGATGGTAAGGAGAGCAGCACTGTTTTCCCCTGATTTGACCTCTGCAGGGCGAGATAAACAAAACTTCACTGATAAAGACTAAATGTATCTGGTTCTCAGTCAGCCACCAGCCTCACATAGATAATCTAATAAAATCAGAGATCCTTGGAATGGAGCCAGTGTTTTGCTCCATTCAGCATTCAGACCTGGCTGGTTTCCTCAGCTGGAGAGATGGTGGATTGGGCACACACCCCACGCTGACAGCCCGGAATCAGGCCACCAGCACAAGGATGAGCATTGGTGCTCCTCCACCCTGAAGGCGGCACCCCTGTGAAATTCCTCTTTGTTATTTGGAAACTGGGATGCTGAACAGAGCATCCTTTCCAGTATTCCAGAGCCAGAACACCTTACATGGGAATCAGATCCAGCAATTTATGCAGCTACTAACATTTTCAATAGGTCAACATGAATTTACAAAGAAGGGAAAACCCCAAGCTTCTTTTGACTGCTGAGCTCACTATTGAGCACCACATTTGGCACCCATGTCTAAGTTACAGGACTTCTGAGGGCAGAGACAAAACCCAGCATATACAGAATATGTGGTAGTTTCCTTAACTCCCACTCCCAATTATTTTGCAGGGCTCACAGGATATTCCTGCCTTTCCTTTCTTCCAAGAATATTGTTCCCCCTCACAGTTATTAGCATTAACACAATTAAGCATACATCCATGCAAAACCATTCCCAGGAGGACGAAATGACATCTCAAAATTAACAAACAATCAAAACCCTTAAACAAGGGGAAGAAATGTCATCTCAAAATTAACAAACAGTCACTGGAGGAAGAAGTCCAGCTGACCCAAAAGAAACAGCTCAATGACTTGTTGGCTAATTTCAGTCTACACACTACATGCAAAACATTGAATCGAGAGTAACTCAAATGTCACCTGGAAAATGCAAACATAATTACACTTTTTCTAACATACTTAATCATT
Organism: Daphoenositta chrysoptera; assembly: GCA_013397915.1. Taxonomy (NCBI): domain Eukaryota; kingdom Metazoa; phylum Chordata; class Aves; order Passeriformes; genus Daphoenositta; species Daphoenositta chrysoptera. The sequence goes on along the minus strand of VZRO01004987.1, from coordinate 304,260 downwards.
AGAGAGAGAGCTTTAACATTCAGGACAATTTCAACTCAAAACACAATTTATTTGTCATTCCCAGTACCCTCTGTTAGGGAGATGCCCTGTTCTGGAATGCTGATACTGTTGGAAAAGCCCTGAAGAGAATATTAATGGGAAAGGAAAATTACTTTTAATTCCTGCAAATAATGACAGTAATGTTTTAATGTAAGACCACATGAACTAAAAGGGAGTGTGCAAAGCTCACCATGAATTGAATGGGTGTTAGCTTAATAATGACTCAAATTTTCTCCGAAATGGCAGAATAATGGGGTTAATAACTGTTTTGCCGAATTCTTGCTTTGATCCTCAAATTCAGTTAAAATCAAGAATTTATCTGGCATATCTATAAATGAATAAGGAACATGAAGTTCCCAGAAATACATGAAGGATCAGGATTTTCTAGTCAAGGTAGAAATAGAGATAATCCCACACTTGCAGACTGATTGGGCAAGGAAGTAGGACCAGAAAGAAGAGGATCCACAGCACCAAGCCCTCAGCTAAGAGAGATGCAGATTCTAGTCAGGCTCTGAATAACACCATTGTGAGAACATTGTTTAACTAACATTTTTAACAGCTTCATCTGTTCTTGCTCTGGTTATCAACACAACTAAGGGAACATCTTTCCATTTTGCTCCCCACAGCTCAGCAGTAGTCCATGCATATGCCATGCATTGATAGTCTGAGAAACTACTGAAAATGCTTACTCAAGGGGAATAACATTTTTTTTCCAGAGTCATCTTATTATTTAGTGATCTCAAGATGGTTCTGTCTAATTAATCACAAATAAGTAAGAATCTTCTCCTGGAACTGAAATGAATTACAGTTGAGGTAGGCTTCCAAAAGGAATTAGTCACTTTCCCACTATATTTTTAGATAATTTACCCAGGTTACTTTCAGTTTTTCTGTTTCCAAGTACAACAATACCTGAAGTTGAAAAGCTGACTTTAATCCTTGAAGCCATCTGGATGCCTGGCTATCAAAAGAGTAAGACAAAGTCTACTAGAGCAGTCCAGTCAGTCTCAGCACAATGCAAGGCAGGAGAAAGGGTCACAGATAGCTGCCAGAGCTCCTCATCCTGCAGTGGCTGCACACTGGAAGAATGCTCCCACTGTCATAAAAGCTGCTGCTCACTCCTGGTTCAGATAAGTCACCTAAATAGCAATGGGGAACTGATAGTACAGACAGTTTGGACACAAGAAAATTGTCTCAGACTTTTTCAGGACCAGGTTACCATCTCAGTCACCTATTTTAGGCTGTCAGAAAGCAAAGATTAGACAAAGTGACAGATACATTCCTATAAGCTTAAAAGTTGCTATTATTTCCTTTGTAAGCTTCTGGTGCACAAAAACAGTGAGACTTGAATGTCACACGTCCTCCCCAGTAACCCTGAAGGAGTATTTTGCAAAGGTCACCTTTGCAGCCCTTTCAGATGTCTCTGCTACCCCTTTACTTGCATTATTCCCTAGATATCCCCAGTAGAAAAGGGAAATATGTAGCAATGGAAATTTGCTGCACAGGTAAAGCTACAAAGGGAAGATCCAGGGCTGGTAAAATGGCAATTGTCAATGTAGCTTACGGAAAAACTGGGGTCTTGCTTTGTTCATGCCTCTAAGTAAAAATGGTGCATCTGGCAACCTATCACTTAAGATACTGGCAGAAAAAAACCAAATTATGCTGATTCTCTCTTAGCTGTTTCATGCACCCTTACCCCTGCAAGAGTTAGCAGAAACATCCTACTGTCTGTTAAGTTAGTTAGAATGGCTACAAATAAATAGAAAGAGGAGTAACAAAAATGCTCTCCTGTAAAGTCTCTTCCTAACCACAACCAAACAAGGCAACCATAATTCAACATGCCCTGCAAATGCCAGGGGACTCCTGTGGAGATCTCCCATCAGTCCAGATTGAGTTTAAATTCATGTAAAAGATCCCAACCGTGTTTCTCGGGCTTAAACTTGGAGGCCAGTAAGGGTGTAGAAGGCTAGCACCGTGCCCTTTATGCCTAGGACGAGAGCAGGGTTGCTGCTGGCCCTGCTGCAGTGTGTGCCGGGCCGGGCAGTGCTGCTCGCGCAGCCGTCAGCGAGGGCCCGGGGCTGCTCAGGCTGTTCAGGGCAGATGGACATCCTCTAGGAAATCACAGGCTACACTGCTCAGCTTGGCTTTGACAAACCTCCGTGAAGCTGGCACGGGCCAGGGGAAGTGAGCTTCCCCAGGAAACAGCACTTGACGTTGACATCAACCTCACAGAACAGATTTGCATTTGGCAGTGCAGCTCACCGGAAGGGATATTTTTACTGGCCTGCTCTGATTTTGGCTGGGCGGTCTCCCACCCCTTCCTTGCTGCCACCTCACTGCTCTAAAACATGGAGGAGGTTTGTGCTTTGTCCATGTATTCATTCCTCAGCTGCCCCAACTTTGGTGCATTACTGACACTTAATACCAGTATTGAATATACCTGTGTTATCTGTAAAGTAAAATTGTGACTTTTCATGTGCTGTCATATCCCTGTTCTTAAGCAATTCCAACATCAATTAGGAACTCAAAAATATGCTTTACTCCCAAAAGACATATGAACTTCATTTTTTGTTTCTACTGTACAATATACCCTACACAAATAATGTATATTTGTATTTGTAGTCTCTGTGCAACAGCTTTCTTAAATATCTTTTGGTCATGCATGATAAAACAGGTGAAAAACAAAAGCCATTCTCCACCTCTTCAGTTGTACAGGTGTATATTCTGCTTTGAGGGAGCTATAAAAATAATCTATATACTCTATATACTCTAATCACCCTTTTTCTCAATAAACTTGCTCAACAACTTTGCTAACCGAATACATTTGCTTAACAGTTCAAATAACCCCATAAAAAACATTTGGAATTCCAACAAAACTCCTGAATGACTAAGGTGGAGCAGGACTAAAAACCACCACAGAAAAGCAAGGCATTTTCTTCAGCCTCCAGTATGGAAAAAATATAACAACAGCATAGATAGGGGTGTAGTCTTCACAATGAGAGTGATCTAGCAAGGGAATTTTGAAATATATAGGAAATGGAATAAGAGGAATCAGAAGAACTACAAGAAAGGAAAAATATAAAACTTGTGGAAACTTAAGGAAAATAATTTATGTCTTTACTTCATGTAATTTAGTATTGGTTTGCAGCCATACCATACAGACAATTTAGAGAAACCACCAAACAAGGCACTAACATTACTGGAGCCAAGAAATGCAATTTAGTCTGTGCTAAAGTCCAAAAATTACTATATTCATTTCTGGCTTTGTGCCAAAAACATATGGCCAAATATGGCCAGGCTCAAACCAGAAGGTGTTCCAAGGTCCTGGACGTTACAAACTCTCAGCATGAGAAATGTCTCACCACCTGAAAGCTTCCCAGGTCTTCACTGGCAAGGAATCATTTAGTTCGTGGGATGGAATTTAAAATGAATCATTCTGGTGAAAATACCATCTTGCTCATTTCCCATTTAACTCCTGATACACTTTAAGCAACAATCATCCAAGACAGCTGGGTTTAGAGATCAATTCAGATGGCCTTACATAGACTTTACACTCTGTGCTATTCAGACTTCTGCCAGAGGTAGAACGTCAGTGACACTAAAGTCACTGACAGCACTTCCATTGACCTCAAGGATGGTAGAACTTCACCTTAATCCACCTTTTTTGGAAACCCAGCCAAACTGCTGCACAAGAGTAACTGGTGTGTCCACAGTGCTCAGATTTCCTGCACATACAGAACACAATATCTAATCCTTATCCTTCCACTTTTTTTTTTAGAGGTTGCACACATTTTTTCTTTTCTTGAGTAGAGAACTACATTCTCTAGAATTACCATTCTCTAGTAATGCAGTCAAATGCACAGAAACAGTTATAATAATTACTTTTTCAGAGGAACTGCAAAGGTTTTGTTGGCTGTCTCTCGATGTACCCCACGTTGCTTCATAAAGCTATTGACTCTTAGTTTTGCCCTTGGCTTCTACTCTGTCTCAGCTCTATCTGGTACTTAGATTGGAGGCATTACCTGAAGTTTCACCCAAAAGGGATTGAAAGATACGATCTGAAAAAAGGGATTAGCCCTTATTAACTGCATGTGATTATATAGCTAAATCTAATTATGCATGCCACTGGCAAAAAATGAAGTACGGTTCAGATACAGACAAAAAGAGAAAGCCAGCGTGGAAAAGCATAGCAAAAGACTGTAATCATTCAAGCTACCCCACAAGAGGAACTTCTCATGATTTTATCAGACTTTTCCTGGATCTGCTGGTCAGAGCAGCTTGCAAGAGCAGGGCAAAACACTCTGTGGATTGAAAAACCATGTCAGAAATCTAAAAAAAACAAAGAGAGAGCAATGAATCCAGAAATTCAAAGTTACTACTGCCTGAATGTGCAAAACAAGTGTAAAATTATTTTTTGTGTCAGAAAAGCTGATCAATTAGTTGCTGAAAAACAGCTAATTCAAAAGAATAAACATTGTGAAACAAATAGAATGACTAAACTTTGTAGCGATACACACAACTAAAAATAATTATAAAATATTTCAAACTACTGAACATGTCAACCAAGAAGTATGAAAATCATTTACTGTTCACCAAGTTCTGTCTGTCAAGCTTCTCCTTGGCTAAGATGGAATTTGGTGCTTTCTTCAACTCTTAATACTGAAAGGCTCAGAATGGCTTTCTCGAGTGTATGTACACACAACCCAGCCAAGCTGTGACACCATCTCTAACAGTGTGAAGACATAAGGAGCTCGGAGGAGAGGAAACAACTCCTCTAAGTAGTGGCAATGGGTGGCCCATGGCAGAAGGGTGTCAGCAGAGTGAGAAATCCTTTTACTACGTGGAGCTGCTACAGTTGACATGGCTGTTAAAAGAAAAACCCACCATGATTTTCACTAGCTGTGATGAGAGAGATGACAGATAAACAGGCAGTGGTACAAGATTTCCTAGAGGATATATCCCACTTGGACTGCAACAGGTTAGATTGTTCCCTTATTTGTGACACCAGACTATGGTACTTAAATCATCAACCTGGCACAGAAGCAAGTTCAGAAGAATATAATTTTCAATCTGAAGCATCTGTATTCTGGTCTGTTCTGTGCACCTCTGTTCTCTGCTGTTCTGCACGGGTACCGTCTGTAATGGACACAGAGGATGGCTGAACCCCCTCTGCATTTCCCCCTCGCAGTAAAGCCATGCTGACAACTCTTAACTTTCTGTGTCATCTCAAATGTACAAGGTCAAAAAATAAACCCTCTTGCACTGTGACTGGGATTTCTTGCTAAATCAGCATTACCCCAAGACATAAAGCACAGTTGAGTTTCTAAACATTGTCCTTAGGCTGTTTGTCTCCTCTGAATTTCTGTTGAATATTGATTTGGGATTTAAAGGTTCAGCTGCCCACCTAATCAGGTTGTGTATGCAAACTTTGACTGATTAATGGGTTATTCTAAATGCGCAGCTATCTCAAGGACTAAAGAACATGGACAACATGAACTTTTCTTCTCTTCATTCATGCCACAAGGTTTTAGATCAAACTACACCTTTACAGAAATACAGGCTTGCCCTTCAAGATACAACCACCGACCAGATTTTTCTGTGAATTTGCTTTTTCAGACACATCTAAGGCAATTTGGATAAGCCTTAGTTATAAGCAATCTTAAAATACCAGAAAAATTACTTGGTATTAAACTTGAGACCACGTATTGGCTTTTGAGATATTCATAAGTCCAGCAGACCTTATATTAGGCAAATGGAATTCATTTTGTACACTCTATCTAGATACATCTCTCCACAGGTGAGCTACCATCTAGGCAGGTTTAATGGACAATTCCTCAGGCTGCCCTGGCAATTACTTCTCTGCTGACCTGGAAGGATCATTAATATTAGGGAGTTGAGATGCAATTCAATTTCCATTCTGGCTTAGCCCTAAGCTTCTCCTAAGTGGATGCTGTCAGCTGTGTCAAATTATATATGATGCCTAGGCGATGTGGAGGATTATTAGGAAGAGAGCTGGGAATGGTAAGCTCAATTAACAAAGTTTTCAGCCTGAACTTGAAGAGTGGCCTAAGATACCAATGGGCCAGAGCCATTTGGCATGGTAACAACTACCCAAAGTATTTTTTCTGGGGTAAGATGCTATGGGAGGAGCAAAATCAGATATTGATTAGCCCGAGCACTAAGAGAAGAGCTGCTGTATAGAATGGCACAGTAAGTGATTTATATGAATACAATAAAAAAACCCAAAAGGCTTAATGGCAGAACTCTGAGGAAGCCCAGCTAGCAAATGCAAGCAGCATTAAACAACACACCCGGTATGCTAAAGCAAAGAAGGTTTGATGCTCAGCCCCACAACTGCAGCAATAAATAAAGTCAGAGAGCTCAGATCCAGTTCAGCCTTTTCACAATTATGAAAAAAGGCCCCCCAAACCATAAATTCTCTCTCAACACAATGGTTATAACCTGTAAACCAGAATAAAACTGAACCGTCCCCCCCACTTTACTATCCTCTGACTCATTTGAAAGAAAACAAGTGCAGCAAAAAGAGAGCTTTTCCCCTTTCCTTTCTAGCTAATGGGGGAAAATGAGACATTTCTGTACAGATGGAAGCTGCTGATTCCTTGCTTTAAAAGCCCTTTAACCTCTTTTGGCAACCCTCATCCTCACCTTTGCCTTTGCCCACTATCACGATACACCTGTCCCACCTGATGCCAGCTCTGGCTTTGCCAGCAGAATTCCCATGGTGCACGCAGGCGCCAGACTGCCATAGCATTTTAACTCTTCTTTGGGAGAATAAGGAGCTGAAAAGGTCACCAACCTCCCCAGAGGAGCTGGGCGCTCTCACACAAACACACACCTCTCTACTCGTTTTCAGGTAACATGGAAAGCTTTGTAACCTGTGCTCGTTTAAATCAGATGCCTTGGAGGTTTGTTATTTGAAAAACAAGCAAATAAATAAATAAGTGGAAACACCTCCCTCTTCGTGTTAGAAACAAGCAAATAAACAATCAACCTTTGAGAAAATACACAAACACTTTCATTGTCATAAGCATGCAGCGATTTACCCTCCCCCGAAAGATTAGAAGGAACTCATTTAAAAACGAAGCTACTTTGCATTATATATCACCACATTTTAGTCCATCAGATACAGTCATTCATTTATATGCAATTTTTCTTATCAAAACATGCATATAACTCACAGGAATTCCCGTTGTGCAAATGCTCACTGAAAAAAAATCAAATCAAAACAAGTACACACATACGTACACACACACGTACACACATATTCTAAGCCAAGATGAAAAGCATGCATGGTCAGGGTTTAAGCATAATTTAAGCCAAAATAATTGCTACATTGTTAAAAAGAATGCAGCCTGGCAACTATTTGAAGCAGGTTTTATTCATGCTTTTATTTGATTCTTCAAATTTTCTTTCCCTTTTAGACTCATTGGTATCAAACATGCTCAAAAAAAAAAAAAGTCTCTGTTGTTTAAGAGAAAGCAGAAGAGAAAAATAAATAGCAGCATCCATGCTCTGGGTACCAAAGCATTATTTTCTTGGAGCAGAAATGAAAAAAAAATACAATTTAGAAGCCTTTCTAGATTTAAAGCAGATATCGTGCAGAAATTTCATCTTAATATTAATGACATGCAATCTCCAAGGAGACATATTCTAATTTTTTTTTGTTTCATTAAAAAAAAGTAATTTTCAGTAAATCGGAGCAAATGCCTTTTTTTGGCTTGGTTTTTTTTTTTT
>VZRO01004987.1:285429-296020 GCA_013397915.1 Daphoenositta chrysoptera | reverse complement strand
ACCCTCCGTCGCGTTAGCGTTTTTTAAAAAAAATTTCCAGGCGTAAGGCAGCAGAATTCCACAAACAGAGCGGAACGGGATCGCGCGCCTTCGTGCTGGAGCCGCCCCCGCGCCCGTGGAAGCGCCCCGGCACGGCACGGCACGGCACGGCACGGCCGGGATGCCGCGTGGAAATCTGCCAGGCACATCTGCCGTCGCCTTGGCCACACACAGATCAGTCGCCCAGCGCTGCACAGGTTTGTCAAACTAGTCACCAACCCCCAGAATCCAGCCACAGCGTCCAGCACTATTTTATTTTTATTTGGACCACGCGGAATTTTTCCTTTTTTTTTTTTTTTTTTTTCTTAACAGTTTTCATGAATCCCAGCAGTTGTAAGATACCAAGCGCCCACCTTTAGGCTTTTCCAGAAGCCCTCAAAACTGCTTTGAATAATGGATGTCTATGCTGAGGAAAAGACAAGCGAAATACGAAAAAGTCAGGTGATACCAACTTTGCAGCTCCCCTGACAGGAGCTCGGAGATGACAAAAACTTGCCCTGACGTGCCCTCACCCACCCATTTCAGTGGCAGCGTGCTGCCTTTTTCAAAAGGCATTTTGAACTTGCAACACGATTTGATAAACGACATGTTTGCATGTTACTGCTAATGGCCAAAGCACGCGGCAGTAAAGCAAAGCTGATGCAGTGTCTTGATACACTTCATCATGAAAAATAAATTGAAATGGATTGATAAGATCTACTCTGTATGAAAAACATCTCCCTCCTCTAGACAGAACCAGGTTCAACCCAGGGTTTTGTGGCTCAGTATATTGGGTAGATTTGCATAGTATTGCCTAGATCTTTAATATTCAGTTATTAAATTACAAGCGTGTGTAATAGTTGTCTACCGTGTTCCTTTCCTGGTGAACTGAAAAATAACAGCCTATGGACAGCTGCAGGGCTGCTTGCTGGATACGGGGGCTCTCCACCTACATTCATTTGGCTGCAATTCAGTCACAACAGTTAATGCTGAAAGAAACACTGCACGGCTTGTTGGAAGTGGCATTCCCATTTGTTAAATGTCTGTTTGTGCCACGTGGTGCTAATTAGAGGGAAGTCATTGCCCTGAGGCTCTTATTCTTGCCTTATGGTGGAACCTGACTGCTGGCCCTAAAGATGGCAAACTTTAAGACAGCATGCTAGTGGATGGAACAGAAAGCACAGTGCTCACTTGTTCCACACATTGTTTTCTAAGCGTGGGCCAGCAAAATTAAAAGGTCCCCTGGAGCTGAACATCCTATTTTGATAGCTCTCACAGCTGGAAATCTCTCAGCTTTTTCATTCATCCTGACTCTCTGAGGAGCACCCTAGAAATGGGTCCCCGACCTTGACTCTGTACCTTTCCCCTTTTGGAAGATGGCAGAGGACACCATCAGGCCATAATTACACGGTTGCTTGTCCGATGTTTTGTGGCAATGGTCAAACCTTAAAGCCTCGTTTACCCATCCCTTCTCAGGGACCAGGACAAAGGACAGGAAGGGCAATGCCATGGTTTGCAGCTGTGCTCTCACTGCCCTTCTGGCAGCAGCATCCATTTCCCTGGGTTGCCTGACAATAACTCTTGTCGGGGCTGTGTCCTCAGTGAAGGGAGTTCATTTGGGGGGCAAAACAAATAAGAAAAAGAATCCTATTTTAATTAAGAAAATTATCTAAATGCGAATAATAAATGCCATTTCAAGCGGATCGAACAATGTGGTCCTTTCACATTCACTAAGTCAAACTTTCATTAACCCCAGCATGTGCCTTCCTGAAAGACAGTACTAAATTATCTATAATATTTTGCTTGAGGCAGTATTTTTCAGAAGCATGATTCTACAATAAAACCATTAACAGTAATGGACTGTCATATGTCCTGCATGCTGTTATTCAGGGGACTAACCAATGCAGCAATAAAAGGAACGGTATAAAGATGGATGACAGATCCCAACTCCTCTCAAACGCTGAGCAGATGTCTGTGGGGATGAAATGCTGTTTGAGAAGCCTTGCCTTGAAATGCTGCAGAGCACAGCTTGCTGTGAGCTGTGTTAGGTCAGAAAGCCATATCCTACAGATTCTGGGTGTCCAGCAAAAAACAGCTTGCAAGAGAATTCCTTCTGTTGGATAACAACCCTCCATCTAATCAAGTTCAGGGGGTTTTTTTGCCTTTCATGGAGATGCAGCTGTCTATGTATCATGTGTGATGGGCTATGGTGTGATGTGGAAATACAATAGACAGTGTGGCTGGGATAAATTTACCCAAAGGATGCGAGGGCACTTATGGGCTTAGTATGGCAAAGCAGTTAGAAATGATCTGACCTTACACTTAAGTACTTGTAACTTTGCATTTAAGTAAACTCCTGAGTGCTTTGTCGAATCAAGTCCAAATATACAAAAAATCCCACAAAATTAAAAAAAGCAATGAACCTGAATTTGCCTGACTACACACTCTCGAGCTATACATAAGAGTTTTGATGAATGTGTATATTTTGCCAGATATATATAAAGTATCACTTGAAAACTTGCTTGTCAATGCAGTGAGGGATAGAAAATGAGTTGTATAGCATATATTTCACAAAGGGACACTGTAGTAAATATCACAAAGACAAATCTCTATAGTTACTAAAATGCAGAAACAGCATTATGCTTGAAAAACATAGACAAAAAAAATTATGTAAAACCCACCATACACAACTGAGAACAGGAGAAGCCAAACTTGTGATTTGATTTAGATCTAAATATGCTACGTATTTCATTAACTAGACAGAAACTGTACAGACATATCATCATTAAAATCCTTTCTAGTGCACTGAACAGGCAGTTTTATAAAATGATTGTAATTTATCTAGGAAAAAGATCTACTCAAGAGCAAAAAAGCCCCCAATTATTTTACATTGTTCTTTTTTAGATACCATTTTATCAAAAAAAATTGCATCTCTAATTCAGACACAGGTGGAAGCCTTCAGTTCTTACGCTTCAGCCTAAGGGCAAGGACAAATTAAGCTGCTTGAGATGAGAATGAGGTATTTTATGTACTATCCACCACTTCAAACGTGCTTAATGAATGTGAAAGTTATGTGAGTTTTAAATATAAATGTCTGTGCCTCCCTAGGGATTAAATTGTCATTTCAACTTGAGAGGCAAAATGCTCTTATGGCCGGGGTGGGCCTCCACTGATGCCCAGTCACCTGCAAACCCTTCAATATTGTCCTTGGAAAACATATTTGACAACTTTGACGTGTATGTGGGTTTGCTGTCATAGTGAGTTTTAATTTCGTAATTACTTGTGCACAAAGTCATTCCTATCCAGAGAAAGCTGGTATTAAGGAGGAAACCTTAACTGTTTTTATGGGAGAACTGGGGTCCCACAGTATTTGGGATTTTGTCAATGTGACACCTTCACTTTGCCCCTGGAGACTTCTGCAATACTCCACTCTGCTAAACTACCAAACTCTGGGAAATGAGTGTCAGTGTCAACACTTTGTGTCATCTCTGTAACACTTAGTGCACTGGCACCTGTGACAAAATTACTCCCTTGTGGCAGGAAGTCTGTAATCTTCCCAGAGCTCTGAACTCTCCCATCATGCTGTCAGACAGACTGCACCCATCAGGCTGGCTTGCAGATGCCTCCATTCCCATGGATCACAGGAAAACAAGCTCGACAGTGATGAAAATCTTTAAGACAACTGCCCTCCACTGCTTAAAAGGTCAAGATCCTCCTACTTCTTTAAGCAAATGGAAGCAGAAAAACTGTCACTGGGAAAAAAAAAAAAATACTCTCTCAAGAAAACATAATTTAGATTAATCCTACCTGTTTGGAACTAACAGCTGCCATCAGCCTTTAGTTCCCAATTCTATACTGTCAAGAAACAGATTAAATATACTCTTTTTTCTGGGCACACATATATTTTCATTCTCTGCTTCCTCTTACCTCCTACTTATAATTCCCTAACATTTTTTTCTGGCCTTTCCAAATCCTTCTACACCTGGTTAATCAACAGAGTCATAATAATACACAGGGAAAATTATGACATGCAGCTATTATCCTAATTATATAGAGCACCTTTATTTTGTCTCAATTGTCTTCATAAAATATGTTTCATACCCGTGCAAATATTAACACTACTTGATTGCTCATACCTATCTAGTTTAGTCATAAGTACTCATTGCCTTTTCTAGGGTGGAGGGGGCAAATTACATGGGAAGATACACAGATACAAAATGTAGGAAGGGGAAAGACGTCATCTAGTTGTATCAAAATATTTTCCAAGGATGATTAAGAGTGAACATCTGCAAACCTCTATTCCTGAAATGGCAAAATTAAATATTTGTGGAAGCATGTTTAATGCTGAATGCCTGTAGAAGGAAGAGGAAGAAATTTTTCCTCCTAGACTGCCACAAAAGCAGACACAAAGAAACAATGTATGATACCCTTCTGTGGGAAAAAAAAATAATCACTGGTAAGACAAACCCCAGAGCAGCATTCTGAAATTTTCAGGTATGTTGCCCATGATTTTCTAATAAAAAATAAAATGCAATTACAATGTCTAATTATTCACAAGTTTCCATTTTGCCCCTGTAGCTACACAAAGGATGCCAGGTGTCACATGCAGAATGTATTCACCCTTGCCGTGCTGTGCTGGCTGGGAAAAGGGGTTTTACCCCCCTCTTTCAGTCTAGGAAGTATTGAGGCTGCCTTAACTTGCACATGACTGTACACTGTCTAAAAGACTCGTAAAGACATCATCTGCATTGATTTCTGCAGCAAGTGGCCCTCTGTACAGGTCACAAAGTCCTAAATCAACTAGGCCTAAATCCCCACAGGTGATTCACATGGCACCCCCCTACTTCTTTTTTGTAGGGGGGCAAAGGGAACACAGAACAACAACAGACTGGGTCTGTTTGATTTGTTACTTTAAAGCATTAGCCAGTGATATTACAGGTGTTATTTCAGTGAGTGTCAGTTCAGGCACAGGGGTTTATTAGGAAACCTGAAATAAGTCCAGAGGCTCAGCAGTGTCAATTCAGATGAGCCTGAGGAACAGGGTCAAGATTGGCACGGATAAGAGAAAACTTGTAAGTTACCTAAAGGTTTTTCTCCTCCTGCAAACAGCAACAGGATCCAGACAAGAGCGGAGAATGAAATCCAATACCTGCAGCAGCACACCAACAATGTGTGCTTTCCAGGAGAAGCACATGAAGTTGTAAACGTGAAAACAGAAGCTGGGGAGGAAGTGGTGTCTGAAGAGAGAGGCCCACATCTGCCATTTGCTCTTTGTTGTGAGAGAGCATGTCAGAGATCACGTTTTCTTCCCCCAAATAAGAACAAGGAAAAGAAATAAAAACGAAAGTCTTTGTGTTCTTTCCTCCTGGGTACATAAAGCACATCTGTGTGTGCACAAATAAATAAACCGGGAGCAACTGCAGTCAAGGATATGCTGTAAACAATAAACCTATTTATGCCATTTCATACTTCTGTCAACATTTGATGTTCAATGTGATTGTGTATTCCACAAGTTTTTTAAATTCTCTCATCACCTTTGGCAGGGTCAGGAAAGGTTTTACCCCCTTTTGCCAGCTTCCTGTATGGATAACGGGGCAAGTGCCTATACCAAAATGTATACAAGATGATAAAATCCGTACTATAAGATTATAAGACATACCTGTTGTACCTGCAGTTAGAGGAGCAGAAAGAAAGAAAGATGAACTCTCAGTTTCCAGTGTATTTTCTCCACGTCTAACTTTGTCCTGCTCCATCAGAGCCATTTTTAGCAGCTGGGGAATCCTTGCAATTTCAACACCTATAAAACAGTTTAAATCTAAACCCAACAGAGTGGAGAATGTAATATACTGGGTTTGATTGATCTGGATCTTTGGGTTTCTAAAACCTTGTTGGTTCAAAGAAGATTGCTACAAATACACTGTTTGTTCTACTTCAAAATCATGCCTTTTGAGAGACACCCACACAGCTTAGAAATAGATGTGCAAATGCATTAAATTTTGGCCTTGTTACATTTTGCAGAGTGGGAGTGTAAAGGGAGAAAAAAGAGAACGTGAAGCCTTCCTTCAAAATTAAAGGTTTCATATCCTAATAAATAATTTCTTTGGCTGTTGGCAAACACTTCCATTATCCCCTAACGTGGAGAGGCCCGCAGAGACTGGGTGTCTGCTTTATTCAGATGTTTTGACTGTTCCATCAGGTAAACAGCAGAGCCTGGGCCGTGTCTCTTTGGTGTGCTCCACGGAAAACTAAAGCATCTGTGGAATAACTGCGCAGACACTCACAAAAGCACACAGATGTGATGTTGGCTGTTCACCCAGCTCAGTTCTTCCTTGTGTGAAAAGAAGGTGGCTGTCTCCTGGTCGCAGTAGTGCTCAGGGCCTCCTTGATCCTGTGGCTGGGGTTTTTATGGGAAGGATGTGAGACGTGGATATCGGATTCAAAGAATAGCTGGAGGCAGCTGAACCTGCTGTAAGCTGACAAGAATGAGAAAACCAAGAGAGAAATCTTCAAATGAAGAGCAAATTAATGGGTGCAGTTGTGTGCTGCTTATCAGGAGGGCTCTAATTACAGGCCTAGAGGAAGACTGTGAAACTAATGAAGAAATTCACATTTTGGAGAGAATATCTTGCTGTGACATCAACCTCCAGGTGATGGGAAATGAGGAGACTGATGGGCTGAAAAGACTGCTTGCCTTTAAAAAGCACAGGGCTGCTCACTTGCCTCTCTCCCAGCAGCCAGGTTTAAAAGGAAAGGGTTTTTACCTAGCTGAGTCCAGCAAACTACACCCCAGCCAAATCAACCCATAGAAAGAACTAAAGCAATGGCAACTACTAATTTCTGAATGAGAAACCCATATTCAATAAAAGGGCATAACAACACGAAACTGAGCCTGTGATACCTGGACAGGTCTAACAAAACAAAACAAAAAAATCCTCAACAAAATTGGAATTTGAACACTTCATGATAATGAGATGATTTTCACACTATTAAATTACTCTTTTGGCTCAGCCATTTTACAATGGGCAAGAACGACACAGAACTGGGGGTATGGGGTGTGGGTAATTGTTTTTTATCTGAAGTGAATAGTATTTAAAGAAAGAGATTAGAAAAAAAACCACTCCCCCCACAAACAAAGCAAGCATGCAGAGCCCATAGAAATTCACAACAAGAGTTTTGTGGATCATGGAAAAGGCATTAAAGGGCTGGTGCAAAACCCTGTTCCTTCAGAAATCAACTGCGATTCTGCCAGGATTTCAATCCTTATTTTTAAAACCTTCCGTGGTCTGTGCTCTGCTTTCGTACCTCTTTGGGAAGCTCAGTGAGAAGCCCTTTTGCAAGCAGTGTCACCCTCACCTCGCCTGTCAGTGTGACTGAAGGAATGGGCAGAGGATGTCAGCACTGCTCTACTCCTACACAAGGCTTGTTGCACACACACCTTAAAAACATGCACTGTTAGAGAAGCTGTTTTGAACGTGGAATACACCAATCCACATAATTTTTACAGAAGACCACAGGTAATTTTTATACGTTGAAACAGTATGGAGGCATGCGATGTAATTAGAAAGGTTTCACTAATTACTGGTGCTCATCATTCAAGCTAAAACTCTGACCCACTATTTATATTCATTTGTATCACTACAAACCTAGTTAGAACACAAATTAGCCTTAACTTTTATTTTACTATGACAAGACATGAAAAATCAAAAGCATATTTCTCATCATGATGTCATTCTTCCAGTGCACACTAGAAGAAAAAAAAATTGAGTTGCATTTTTTGTCTGATTATCTGTCAGAGTTGGCTTGTGTAGGTCACAGTTCTTTAAGCAGTGAAATAAGCTCATGATGATAAACTGGAAATTACAATACTCATGTACAAGGCCACACACAAGCATGTACACCCTACATGTTGGAAACACCTTATTTGTTTTCTGCTTTGTTTACTATCAAATCTTATTTCTCTTTCATGCTAAGAGACAACTAATTAGAAGTCTACTAATCAATAGACCATTTTATTATCCAGTTCAGCTCTGAATAATCCTCATAATTTAACGAGCTTCTGAGCAGGCCAGCAGGGAATATGCACAGAAAACAAAGAATCTGACAAACACCAAGGGCTAGTCAGTACAAAGCAGCTTTCAAGAAAATAAAACCACTACCCGAGATTAGTTTTAAGTAGCGGAATCAAAACAAGCGTAATGCAAATCTGGTTTTCCTTCTTTTCTTTGCAGTAACATTCACAGCTGCTTTGCCCAGCTAAGCCCTGGAGATCAGTGAGCTCTGGCTGCTGGAGGTGGCACCTCTGCCTGAGCCAGGGAGAGCTCCCTGGCCACAGGAGGGGATTTTTTGTTCAAAGAAAGGAAGGGAAGGAGTGCGTTATCCTCCCTCAGGGCTCCCCAACAGGTTTAGGTTTCTCCATGGAAGCTCTGTGGAGAAGTCCCAGCACAGCTCTGCTGGACCAGCAGCATCCTCGGACAGCAAAACCAGGTGCTCCCCAGCTGCTATGAAAGTGCCCTTCTTTATGCCACTGTAGAAGAGGATTTGTCACGTTAACTCTAACAATAAAGAACCAGGAACATCCTGTCTGTCACAATATTAATATATTCACAGATTACAGTTATCTGCTCAGACTACCCCCCATCTATTTTTTTTTCAAACAATATCGTTGGATTTTATTTGGCATTTTAGAAGTGTATACTTATTTAATTGAAAGCAACCAGGATAATTATTCTTTGTGGATTAAAAATGTTTTCTGTGCTTTAAAGAAGACTACAGAATAAAAAGTAGGACAATGCAGAGTAAAACCCTTAATTAAATAGTCCTGAACGTATTTCATATGCACTTTCATTTCCTTGACAGCATAGCTGCGCTACTTCCTCATTCATTGTTAATGAACTAAGTCTATCCTTGCTTGGTCTTGCTACAACATTAAAACAATAAAAATAAATAAAATCAGCCTAATGTTAAATTTAAGCTTTTGGGTTTATAAGAAATATTTACAGCTCGAATCACAGTCAAGTTTAAATCAGACACTTTTCAATATTTAACAAAATATCTCTGTAGTAAATGCATAAATCATCAAATAAATAAGACACAGAAGGATGGAAGCAGGCTTAGAAAAAAAACCCTAAAACAGGATACAGATGCAAATGCTTGTGTATATATAATAAAAACTCAAAAGTCAGTATGTTTCTAATTGATAAAATTTTCACGTTCAACTTATTTTACCGTGGAGTCCACGACTGATGATCCAATTAATTTCATTTATGAAATTATTTCTAAATGTTTAATTAGTGCAAAGTATAAGCACAGTGTCAGCTCTGAGGAGCCGGGGGTCTAACAGGTCAAAGAAAAGGCTTAACAGCCCTTCAAAGTCAAAATTCCACTAGGAAAAAACGTCTCTTGAGTACAGGTTACTGGCCTAACATTTATTTATTTGCAAAATCTTCTTTACATATTTTTGCCATATGCCATGCCAGGTCATTCTTGTTTGGGTCTGCCTCTCAGTAGGATCATTTTCTCTGAGCAGGAGCAGTTGGAGCAGACCCCTCCCCAGGCCTCCTCTTCCTAGGAAGGCAGAGCTGGAGAAGTCATCTTGGCTCAACTAAATCCTTAGCATAACCAGACAGGACGTTTTTACTAACCGACCACACCAGTTCACTTTGCACTGTCTGACACCAAGCTTTTTGACTGTTCCTGCTGGAACACAACTCTCTCAGTACCCCCTAATTATTCTCAACTTAATTTTACCTGTGGGCCTGTTTCCTCTCAGGGGACTTCAGTACTTTGGCATAAATAGTCCTCTCCCCTCATTCACTAATTTATTTTTATTTCTAGTCATTGTTTTCATCGAATCATAGAATGGTTTGGGTTGGAAGGGACCTTAAAGATCATCTTGTTGTTCCAATCCCCTGCCAATGGCAGAGACACCTTTCACTAGACCAGGCTGCTCAGAGCCCCGTATAACCCGGCCTTGAACATTTCCAGGGATGGGGTATCCACAGCTTCTCTGGGAAACCTGTTCCAGTGCCTCACCACCCTCACAGTAAAGAATTTTTTCTCAATGTCTAATCTAAACCTACCCTCTTTCAGTCTGAAGTCATTCCCCCTGTCCTCTCACTACATGCTCTTGTAAATAGTTCCTCTCCATCTTTCTTGTAGTCTCTGTTGGGGTTTTAAAAAGGGGTTCTCAGGTTTTGTTTTTTCTCCATTTTGTCTTAAAGAATTTTTCCCCCATACGTGTTGCTAGGAAACAAATTGCTGAGTACTTAAGAGAGACAAAAGACCTGGCCAGAGGGACAGGTCCAGGTGGCTGCTCTCTTTTTTACCTGGGATGTTATTGTGAAAAGCGAGAGGCCACGGGATTTGAACTGAATAAAAGATGGGAGATAGGATCTCTCAGGCTCTTGCTCTTCCAGCATCGGAGGGAAGCTGCTCTCATGGTGCGGGGAATCCATCGCTTTGCGCTCTTGCTGCCGGAAGGTCCCGGGATTCCAAGCCCGCCTTTCCCTGCCCCGCCGGGAGCCGGGCGGCCCCTCCGCCGTTCCTCTGTCGCTGCTTTGCTGCCCTGCACCCC
>VZRO01004987.1:236949-285364 GCA_013397915.1 Daphoenositta chrysoptera | reverse complement strand
GCCGGCACTGGGTTCTGGTTCTGTTTGGAGTTATTGCCATAGCTATTGTTAGTTGTTTGCCTTGTTATATATATATATATATTAGTAAAGAGCTGTTATTCCTATTCCTTATATCTTTGCCTGAAAGCCCTTAATTTCGAAATTATAATAATTCGGAGGGAAGGGGATTGCATTCTCCATTCCAGGGGAGGCTCTTGCCTTCCTTAACAGACACCTGTCTTTCAAACCAAGACAGTCTCCCTTCAGGTACTAGAAAGCTGCAATTAGGTCACCCCAAATCCTTCTCCTTTTCAGGCCAAACCATCCCAGCTCTCTCAGCCTTTCCTCATAGGAGAGCTGCTTCATCCCTCTGGTCAGTTTAGTGTCCTTCCTCTGGACTCTCTCCAACAGGACCATGTCCTTCCTGTGCTGGGGAACCCAGAGCTGGATGAAGCACTGCAGGTTTTGCTGAGTTAAAACAAGCCATGTTCTTGTAGAGGATGGAAATGTGAACAAGATCATATCAGACAAGCAGGATGTAAACTCAGTGATTCTTACGCTCTACAGTAACTATCTTAATGTTGTGTATTTTTGAAATACAGTGGGATAAAGACACACATTTCCAGTGGATGCAGAGTGCTAGTGTGCTGCAAGTGCTACATAAAACTGGGGTGGCTGGTTGGTGCAGAAATAGCCTTTTTTTTAGTCTTGTAGGACAGGATCTTTGGCAGCTCTCCCTCCCTTGAGAGGGGCCAGCAGTCCAATTGCCTTTTCCCTGGCCACGCTACCACAGCTTACTCATCCTGTTGTTATTTAGAACTCCACACACTTTTACTTGTCTTTCATTTCTAACTGGTGAACAATTAACTTGTAGCTCAATACTTTGTTATTCTGAAGGATGTGATTTTGCACTTGATCCTGATGAATTCATCTCTCTACTCCTACACCAGTCCAAAGGGTCATCCAACTCCACACCCTCATTTTCACCATATTGGTGATGCCTGCTTGCTTTCTGTCATACCTAATCACGGCACCTCTGCTTTCTGAGCTACTCTTGCACTATATTTTTACTGCTGTTCATTAGCGAGTCTCAAAAGAAGAGACAAGGCTTGCAATTAACCAGCTCATCAACTAGAAGCAAAACGCTGGTTTTCTATTCCTGAGAGGTTGCATCTGAAGTCCTGGCTTCATCTTGTAGCTACCTGCAGCCTTTATCCCAAATCAGAATCTGGGAGAAGGTCATACCTACTGATTTATAAAGAAAACAAGAGCTACAAGAACAGAGTCAGGCAGAGCTCTAGCAAAAAAAGAGAGGAAGAAGATGCCAAAATAATCTGCAACAGCACTGCCCATACCACCAGAAGGAATAATGATAAATGTCTCAGTCCCCACAGATAAAAGGAAATATTTGGAGTCATACCATTATTTTAACCCACAATGGTATATCTTGTTGACATACAAAATTGATCCTAATAGCAAAATACATCCTCAGTAAAATGAACAACTCTTTGGGTTTTTTCTGCAGCTGTAACAGATAATTGATTAATAGTGCAGAAGCCAAGAAGAAATAGTGTACATGACACCATATTCATATTTTTTCAGACAGCTAAAGAAAAGTTTTAAGGCCTCTGTTCCTTCTTTGCAGACTGGTAAATTCCATCTGTTAAAAATGAGTTTCCAGTTGGCACACAGAAAATGATTGCACTGTTGTATAAGCATCTCCACTAAGCTTTGTCATTTATTTCTGTAATTAAAACCATTTTGAGAAAGACAGTCAGTTCAAGCAAATTACATGTTATAATAAAACAATTCTAATAACAATCCAGAAGTTATTAATGAATACTCAAATCTATATAAGAACGTGTTAACTGGAGTTGCTCCTGAACAGGCTTATTGCTATTTTCAGGCTTTTAAATGTGTAAATGTGTTTTCTGCACAGAATGTGGCAGTTACATTTGCATAAGAATCATAAATCCAATCCAGAAATGTCATTTTATTTTTCTCAATAACCAGTCTGTTAATTTATCAAGGGCTCTGAACATCTGAACTGGTGGAGCAGAGGATAATGATATGTCTTTTTCATGGGATTTAGTAGCTAGAAACAAGGAGGGAACTGAAGGATGAAATTTTTAAAACAACTTGTATTGATTGCAAAAACACTTTTTACCATTTCTTAGAGATGTCTGCCTAGTGTTTGCCAGCCTCTCCTCAGTTCTCCAATCCCAATAAATGCATCACAGAACTAATAAAAACCTCTTCCTATTCTGATTAATTGTATTGAAAATACCAAAATTTTATATGTCCCAGAGCCCTTCCTAACAGAACATACTGTAGCTAAAAGCCTACTGGCAAATCACTCCACACAGATGTCTTAAGCATGTGCTCACACAAACAGCCAAAAAAGCAACTTCTGACTAAGGGCTTTTGCTTTTGGAAGTCTAAGTACTGGCAGATAAACTTCCTCTCTCTTCTTGCCTTCAGGGGAACAATTTCTGCTTATTAAAGACCATCCCTGCCCAGGTACCTTTAGAAGAGTTAACTCCAGTAATTTACACCCTGACCCTAGAAACATGGAATTCCAAAGGGGCCATGCAGCTTGGTCCAGAAGCTGTGGAGATATTCAGCAATCTGATTCCAGTTTGCCTACTTACATGCAGTAAGATGAGGCGATGGTGCAACCCACTTTGGCCAGAAAACTTCTTCCCGTAATTTCATTGAGATTGATGAATGAGACAACACTAAGGATCATGACCTCATAAATTTGTGGGGGTTGTAACCTTTCAAGCACAAGATGATCATTGCAAGATCATTTATCCTCTGACAAGGACAGGCTATGAAGATAAAACCCAGCGTATGATAAGATGATCATGCCCTTTTTTACATGAGAAGTCTTCTGTTAGGAAAGGGCTACACAAATCCACAGTACTTTCATTTTTGGTTTATTACATGAAAGCCTGTAACTTCTGCGACAAAAATAAGGTTCTTTGAGAAGCACTGAACACAACATTCAGAAACAAAACATTTTACAAATTAAATACCCACACTCTCTGATAGCTGGGCTGGACCATGGGAAGAGAGTGGTACAAGAGCCACTGTAAACCAGTAAGCTCCTGAGGAGTAAGATGAGCTATTTGCAAAGGTCTGCAGCTAGTAACTGCATGTGTGGTTAAACATCTTGGTCTCCAAAGAAATTCCTATCATGAAAGCCTACAAAACAGGCTTATTTCAGTCTAAGAAGCAAAAAGATGGTAATTTTATAGTTGCACACGGGGTTATGTTCATGCATGTTTTCCTCTTACAAGCGGTGGCTTCTCACAAACTCTATCACAGCTGAAACCCAAGCAATACCTCAACCAATTATAGTCCCTGTGCTGAAATTTGACAGATGTAACACATTCTTTGCTAGAAGGAAGAAAGCACCTTTCTCAGAGGCAATTATGGCATCTTGCTTTGCAAAGACCACACCATGTTTTTATTTCAGGGTAGACCAGTGCTGTGACCAAGTGACTGAACGGTGACTCAATAGTCTAAAATTAGCTGACCTATCCCAGGTCTGAGACATGTCATTCCACCTATGACATCAACAAGAAATGGTGCCCAATGCTTTTCCTTCTCACCATAATTAGAAGCCTTGAGGGTTGTTTTTTTCAAAATAAAAAAACCCACCTCCTCCAAACAAAAGCTCTAAGCAAATCTGGTTCCTCTATGACTCTATGACAGGTGACTAAATCACAAGGGAACTCATACAAAGTCCTAACTTTACAGTGATACAAAGGATGATCTTTGGGATTCTTTTAAGTAAGTGAATATTTTATATTTGTTTTCACTCAAAAGCTTTTAGACTCCTCTGTTCTTGACCCCTTTCTCCCTTCCTCCTATGTTTTTTTAAACAGGGTAAAAGAAATAAAAGCTAACAAAGGAAAGAAGGAAAGAAAAAGATTAGATAATTTTTGGCAAAAAACGACCTGCAGATTGAAAATCAACTGAAAGCAGAAATATATGGACAAATACAAAAGAAAAGACAGGTTCCATATGAATTTGCTTTCACTGGAAAACAACACATCAAACCTCTCTGAGATCCTTCCTCCCTTTCCCTGGCAATCACTGAAGGGTTTACCAAATCAATAGCCTAACTAGCCTGGAGTTTGGCCTAGATGAGAGAGTGGATTAGCACCAGCTGAACACAGACGTCCATTGGCACTGTTAGGTTGCTGGTTTGGACTTGCTCATGAGACACATGATCTGCCCAAAGCAATGAAGCCTCCTCCTGCATCCGCACTTGCATGCACCATATAAAAGTCCATTCAAAAAGACAGCTACTTGTAGCATTGACAGGAGTATCTGTTCCCAGGAAGGGGAAAAAAAAAAAAAAAAAAGGCTGTTATTACTGCAAGGGAACAATAGAGCCATGGGGATATAGCAGTTGCAAGGATGCTGCTAAAGTTCAGTGAGAAATGGCAGCTTGAGAAACGTTGCTTCAGAAAAAAGAAAAGGGAATAGGTTTGGAGGGGGAAGGATGGTAATGATTAAATGGGCTAAGCAAAAGGGAGGAAGGATACAGAGAGCAATCAAGCAAAATTTTTCAGGACTAGAAAAAATCTAAAAGTATATAACTAATAATGAAAAATAGGATGATTAATGAAAAATACAAAAGAAACACATATGGAAAAATTAAGAAATGGTCTGTTGTGTGGGTGAGAGCGAACACAGAGAAAGACAACAATGTCAGATGTATTGTACTACTGAAGCTTTTCACTTTCCCATGTCCCTTTGCTTTTCAAACTCTTGCAAAACATTACCTCATCTGTTTGGTATGGGGTTTTGTTTTTTTTTTTTTCCCTAGTGTGCAAACTCACATTTCTCATCATTGTCTTTTCCACTGCAGACAACAACCCTCTTCTCTAGCTAAAGCACCATCAGAGAGGCAATGTCATGCACAGCTGACTGTGTCTTCAAGTGCATTTGTTTGTATTTGCTAAATGCATTTTGAATGTGTTCTGTTCACCCACCTCTTCACAGAAGAAGCTCAGGGAGATGAAATACTGAGAAACATCTGTTTCACAGTCAATCCCAGACACACGCACACGTTCTATATTTCTATGAGGTTTTAAGCAATCAGAGGAAAATGGACACATTTCATATTGTTTAATCAGTGTCTAATGCAAAAATACAAAATTTCTTCTTTGAAAGTATTCTGTCATCTCTGTAGCCCCTAACCTACAATTCTTTTTGAAGAAGAGAAGCTTCAGATTGTTTTGGCATAAAAATTTCATTAAAATCATGAGTAAATTGGCGCATTTACTTACATATATTCTTTGCAACATATATGTTTTGCCAAACAATACAGTTATACTGATAAAAAAACCATGTCACTTATAAATTGTTGCAGTTTACTTCTCTTTCTAAGATCCAAAAGATGTTCTAATGGAGTCAGGCCTCTTCACTGTGTTAAAATAGTCTGGACCTTTAATACTGTAAGCACAGATGTATTCACACCTCTGCTTTTCCCCCCAAAAAAACCCTGGTTTGGGGGTATTGACTATGTTCTGGAGCCTAGTGCAAAAGATGACCACAGTGGTGTGCCTGTGATTTGAGGTTTTGCCACTGAGATACTTCAACCTGAACCAGAATCAGAGGCAAGTTTCATAGCCTTCCTATTAACACACATCTTTGACCAAAGATCAACCCATTTGTGATTTTTAGCCACTGTTTCTTTCACTGCTGAACCTCTCCCAGATGTCCTTATCACTTTAGGATACTGCCCTTCAAATTTGCTTTATAATGTGCCTTGTGCATTTCATAAATCAAGGCTGAACTCTTCACTTCTACAAATTACTCCTGAAAATAACCTCACTCATCTTCTGGAGTATGATCTGCTCGCTTGATGAAATACTAAGATTTTTCCTTAATGTGTCCTGGTTAAATTCATAATTATAACACATATTCCATTAAATGTTCCATGCAATAATTAGATGATAATAACTTGATGATTCCCCTGAACAAGGCAGAGAATAGGACCTGTGTGGAATCTCCTCTTTCTGGTGCACCGTTGCAGGGTTGGAAACTGACTACTCACATATGAATTCAGAAAATTGAACAAAGTTACAAAGCTACATTATACCATCAGAAGGAAATTCTGATTAAATTCTTCAGTGACAGGAGGTTCAGATGCAATCCAGGAAAAACAGCCTCCTTTGTAGAGAATTGTTGAAATTACTCAGACGCAGCTTAACTTCGTGTCTGGTTTGACAGGGAAAGCTGCAAGCTCGAGAACTCTGCCACAAAGATTTCAATGAAAACTTAATTTAGGTGCACCGAAGCTTTTGTCAAGTAGATGAGCTCTGGATTACTTCAAAAACAAAGTTAAAATTATTGCCCACATTCAGTTTAACATTGGCAGCGACATGGACAGTGTGATCGAGCACACCCTCAGCAAGTTTGCTGATGGCACCACGCTGTGTGGTGAAATCAACAGGCTGGAGGGAAGGGATGCCATCCAAAGGGACCTGGATAGACTGGAAAGGTTGGCCCAGGCAAACCTTATGAAGTTCAACAAGGCCAAATGCGAAGTCCTGCCTGTGGGTTGGGGCAATCCTAAGCATGAATACAGGCTGGATGGAGAACAGATTGAGAGCAGCCCTGAGGAGAAGAACTTGGGGATGTTGGTTGATGAGAAGCTCAGTGTGACCCAGCAAAGCACACTTGCAGCCCAGAAAGCCAACCAGATCCTAAAGCAGCATGGCCAGCAGGATGAGGGAGGGGGTTCTGCCCCCCTGCTGGTGATTCTCTGTCTGGTGAGACCCCTCCTGTGTCCAGCTCTGGGGACAGAAGGACATCAACATGTTGGAGGTCCAGAGGAGGGCCCCAAAGATGACCAGAGGGCTGGAGCAGCCCTCCTATGAGAAAAGGCTGAGACAATTTCGATTATTCAGCCTGGAGAAGGATCCAGGGGCATCTTATTGGGACCTTTCAATACCTAAATGGGGCCTACAAGAAAGATGGAGAGGGACTTTTAACAAGGGCATATAGTGAAAGGACAAGGTGGAAAAAAACTGCCTCTGCATTGAGGGGAGAGGGGAGAGAGTAGATTAAGACAAGACAAACTAGTGCATAAATAACTTCTATGAATAAATCCTATCTAATACAGTAGTCGTGATACCTGAAGATTATATAAAGATTATTCTATCAAATTTAATTTAATTTGTAAATTTTTTCTTTTGTTTCAGCAGTCCCACAGAAAACTCCAAGCCAGAATGCTGAATTTCTATTTAAATGTAGAGGACAGTTCAAAACCTATTGGAAAGTTATAATTTTCTAGTAAATGATATAGTGACCTTTTCATAGTGCTTAAGGAAGCAATACTCAGGCTATGTATTTTTCAAACAGTGCAGCACACTTTTAATGTAGGAAAATGTATGCACAGGATTTGCAGAACAATCTAAATTATTCTGCACTTGTCAAGATTTCAGGAGTCACATCTATTATTGTAATATTTTTCCCACAGAGTGCTTCCTTCATGTCTGCACAGAAATAGTCCCTGAAATGTCAAAGAATATGGAAGCTGTGTGGTTGCTTGTTGACTTGTGAGGTTACAGGTTGCCAGACCACATGGCAAGAACAACTGCAAGGCCAGATGACAATCAAACTCCACTCTTAATTACTTCTGCTGCTGAGTCTAAATATATGCCCAGCTTGTGCTGAAATCGTGTCGTGCCACATCTCACTGATATGTGTCAGGGGACCACGTCCTTCGTTCTCGACCAACATTCTGAGGTATCAACAAGGATAAATTCAGTGTGGGCATTGTAGCAGGTGCCGAGACCTTGCTTGATATGTGTACATATGCATGTCAACCTAGATAATATACTTGGGCATGGCAGGCAGAAAAGAACATAAATCACTGTCAAGACAGGCTGCTGTACTCCCTGGAACACTCATGGTGCTTTACCAGGTGCCGTTTTCTTCCAAATGAGATTCTGATTAAGAATTATTACACCTTAAAGTCTTTTAACCCCAAGCCCTCATCTTTTTGACTGCCACTTCAAAACATGTGTTCTGATTAATAAAGTAACCTCACAGAGATTACAACCACACAGGCATTAGCTAAATCCCACTTGAAATGAACACAAGAAGCCAATGGTATTTGTCAATCTGACTTTCTTGTGTAGTCAAGCTACATTTTGTCTGTAAATGTGTTTTTAATCTGTTTGCTACTTACATATTTGCGATGAAGAAACGAGCATACATTTTCTTTCATTAGGCTAAAGGTTGAAAATCATTTTGAAGTATAAATAGCATCAGACTGTAAAAATGCTAAAGGGTAGGAGAGGTCCAGTAGGTGTAACTTAGGCTCGTATTGTTCTTCAAACATAGAAGAATAAATTTCTTCTAAGTGCCTGGTGCTGGATGCTTGGCTATTAAAAAGGGACCATTAGAAAAACAAAATGACAACCACTTCTGTGAGCTGCAGTCTTTCTCAGGATCAGTGTTCTGCCTGGTTTTGCCACCCTTACACATCAATACATAATTTGCAAACAAATCAGAATCAGATGACATCATTAAAATTTTTACAGAGCCATTACTTAACATACCTCTCAAGAACAAAAAATACACTGCACAATGGGCACAAATCATTGAGTCACATAAAAAATGTAAGCAGGCAGAGGTATATACGGTAGAAATCCTATACAACCTGTCAAGAAAGGCAATCATATCTTCACTGTGCCTTATTTTTGAAGACCAAATGAAGCATGGCTTCTTTTCCTATCACTCAAATTGGCCATTTTCTTTCATACCTTCGTGTTCTATTATTTGTGTCACTGCAACTAGAATTGCAAGATTTATTTAGGAACAATACTTTATCAATCATGAAACACAAAGCACAGCCCAGCCTCACAGCACATGTGTTTTAAACAATGTTTTACACCTCATCTTACAGAAGAGTAAGAACTGGTAGCCTAAATTAGGATCTTTAGTGGTAGCTATGAAACACTAAGAGCCTTTTTTCCTGTACAGTCTCAATTTTTTCATTTTCTGTTTCATTTTCAGTGTTATTTTATTACATTATTTTATAATGGGAAGGCAATCACAAGACATCTTGATGATATATGATACAGTGCGCCTTCTCATCCAGATAGGGTAAATGAGTGAAGCATTTCAGGACAATTTTCCAAAACTTATACCATCTTTTCCTCTCAGACAAAAAAGTAGAAAGTACTGTTTTCTTTAAGCTTACTTAAAAAGACTTCCTGCTCAACTAATCCTACTTCCATCCTATTTACTTCATGTGGAGGCTAAAACTGAACCTATATGGTTACAATTTAAGGCATCAAAGAGAATACTAGCCCCAGGATATTTGAAGAGAAAAAAACCACCAATCAGACCTCAAAATCCCAAATGGATTTATTTCACACGTTCACAAAACCTTTTAAGCATCACTGACACAGAGGCATACAAATGATATCTATTTCCCAGTTGAGGGACAGGACACTCTAAAATGAGGTCTATGCTTTGTGGATAATTGGCAATGGAGAACATGTGCCCTCCTGCATGCTAGAGGGACTACAGATCTTGTGGCTAGTGGTTCATGTGGACGGACTGCAGGGCAGCCCTGATCACCTGCTGACCCAGCATGACATCAGCACATTGGCTTTGTCCCCAAGAGCCACGTCTTTGGTATCTCTGGAACTCAAAATCTCATTACTGGTTTTGAACCAAAAAAAAGATACTCTAAGTCCTGTGTTGTGTGAAGGCAACTCTTCTCAAACATGTGGGATAAAAAGAGACTGTTTGAGAGGCAGAGCAAAGGACAGAGACAAGATCATTCATTAGCTGGGTTTATGCCTTGGGGTAGGAACTACTGGGACATAACACTGTCCCACTCATAACAGTGCATAACACTGCACTGTTATGAGTCCAGTGGGAAGAAAACATGAAGAGCAGAAGATGAACAGAAATGGAACGGTTTAGCAGCTGGGCACAGGAGAAGGATGGCTAGGCAAGTTGAAAGGTTCATGTTTCAGCTTTCTGCACAATTAGCATGCCTCTCTGGGCACTAATTTTAATCCTCTTGGAGAATGTTTCTATTTTAACATTGATTGGCAGCAATGCTAAAAAAAAAGATGAAGAAACACATTGGCTTTGACCCTACACTTGAATTTTGTGAATTACTAGCAAAGGATATAAACTGAATGACTGTCAAGCTTCTATACCACAGGACAGGTTTTTCTAAAAGCATCTCTGAAGCCTGACAGAACTGGTTAGAAGAATAGACTTGTCAAAGAGAGGCCAGAGACAGAAAAAAATGCTTGATCCTGAAAGCAGAAATATATAGTAGAAGTCAATGAAGGGAAATTTAAAAAGAAGCCTTCACAAGTATCTTGTGACGTGGCTAAAAGGACTTTCAGGGACTAGTTTTTCTCTCCACATAACTAAGGAGACTGACCAAGGTTTCTACTTGCATTTTTCCCATGCAGTTTTATTCTGGATGCCTACCCACACGGCTACTCAAATTTACAGCACTATGATTCAACAGAGTCAGAATCTGGTCCTATGTGATCCTGAGAATGTCTACTTTCCTGGAAATCAGGCTTGAGTCACAATGGCTCTTTGCAACCTCTCATATGAAAGCACTTTCAGTGTCCACAATCAATAATATCAATATACATTAATATAAATTGAACTGAGCTAGACACATTAAAAAAAGATGTTGATTTTCCATCTGCATTTTGTGCTGTAAAGATAAGGGCATCTGCTCATCTGAAAAAAAATGAATGACAACCCCAAACCTGTCAAAAAAAAAAAAATACTGCCGTTTTCTTGATATTTAAACTCACTGGACTTCTCTGCCATCTGAAAAAATTGTAAGGCATTATTTAAAGGTGAAGATATTTAAATGTCTGGGGTTGCTAAATTCAGGTTTTTCTCATTTCTCAATCTGATTATTATTCAAATGCACTCTTCTTCTTTGATAAAATCAAGGCATCTCTTGGTGTTGTCTGAAAACCTTAGCCCAGAAAAATGAAATAATATCAAACATCATGAGTGATATGCAAAAGATTGAGCATCAACAATGTATAAACACTCAAACGCAGTACAATACAACTATAAAATATGTTGGGCAAACCTCAAAACACCAATTGGCATACAAACTACTTGATAGCTAATAAAATACTTGAATAGAAAAATGAGAAATATTATTTAAAGCACAGTACATGCAGAAAAACAGGTGCAATATTTTGTACCAAATTATACAACTCAGATAAATACTGGAAATGCAATGTTGTCAAATTTATACCAAAGTTGATGCTATGGGACTGGTTTGAAGTTGAGCCATTCAGCATGAGGTATTAGGCAGAATAAACTTAGTTCTCAACTTCAATTTACAGCTTGTAGGAGAAGTTTTCCTGCAAGGGAATAACATCTCTGCCATCAACAGTGGGTCATAACAACCTGATTCCCTGGAACGCCCATGACAGGAGAAAGATTACATCCAATAAAACAGAAGTCACCAATACTCCCCAACTAACAGCATTTGATTCGTAATCTATTAAATGAGGCAAATTATTTACAAAGGTCTCTAGACAATGGAGGGAGTTAATACCTACAGACTGAAGTGGCATATACAGTTTTTCTAGATTAGTAAGGATAACATATATTATTTACCAGCCTGGGCATTATTATTCTTTTGAAGCTTCCATTTATGTCCAAAGACAAGCTATAGAACAGAGGGTAGCAGAGCTGTTCTGACTCATCATTAGTCTTTAACAAATGACCTTCTCATAGGTCTTAAAGTGTCTTGAATATGCAAACTCCATTGTACCAGAACACCTTCAGCCCCACAGGAGAGCAATAAAAATGACCTGGGAAGACTTCTATTAAAATAATTATTCTAGATGAAAGTACCAGCCATTTCCGAAGTTTATTAATACACTAGAGTATATTGCTTTTAAGTTAGTGTATTAATAAAATGTTAAGGTGACACTCCAATGAAACCATTGTTTTAGTTTTTTCTGGCACATACACATGTGGCCAGTTTTCACTGTAAGACCTTCAGGTCTTAATGGTATCTGTCACTGTTCTCTACACTCCAGCATTGCAAATGCATATATTATGATTTCACTTCAGTTTTTAAAAAGCCAAATTTCTAGCTCTCTGGTCTGCAGAGTAGAACCTGAGAGTATGAACCCTGGGTTGAAAAATGAGGAAGTTATAATTATGGCAATGCTACAAGGGTTGTGCCTAGCTTTTAGTAGCATTTACCTTGAAGTACTTCTATTATTCATGTTTTAGTTACATCACCTAAAAAAGACAGGGACTTGCTACAGAAGAACCAGCAACAAATTAATGCCTGGACTATTGATACATAGAGAAGGGCTGATATTTGGTCCTTTTCTAGAAACAGCAGGAAACATCCTCACTGCTGCCACTGCACAAATCAGCACCAAAGTCGAAGGATAAGTTTGTGTCTAGGCCGCTGCAGAACAACAGGGGACACGAGTTGTTTTCAGCACTCAAACAGAATTTTAATCTCCAGGCACATCCTGCCCTGCTTTTCATCTGCAGAGCTCTCCTTGTATTAGTAAAAGTATCAGCAGAAGTCAGGAAGAGCTTCAGGGTCTGTAGGATTCTTCCCTCCCACTCCCTAACTCCTCGTGTCACATGTCTTGGTTTCCCAAAGCTTCAGACCTGAGCAGATGAGGACAGAAATACTTGGGGAAATTATTCCAGATGCTGTGGTTCAGTGTAAACTTATCAATTGTGATAGGCCATTTCTGATGCATCATAACAGCAGCTGTTGAGTACAATAAATTATGCTTAATATGAAATATAGTTTCCATTTACAGAATAAGAAAAACTGTAAGTTCAAACCAAAAGTCTGGAATTGCATGAAGCATAACAACCTATCCAAAATGCTGCTAAGAC
This sequence comes from Daphoenositta chrysoptera, assembly GCA_013397915.1. NCBI lineage: Eukaryota > Metazoa > Chordata > Aves > Passeriformes > Daphoenositta > Daphoenositta chrysoptera. The sequence goes on along the minus strand of VZRO01004987.1, from coordinate 272,461 downwards.
AAGGGAAAAGCACCCTCTAAAGCACACTGTGACCTTTCAGTGAGATGATATCCAGTCAATTACACGGCTGCTATGGAAGTCAGAATCTCTTAGTGAGGTTGATGGCACATGACCTTAACAATGAGTAGCCTTTTGATGTTAAAAAAAACCAAAACAACAAAACCAACCAAATTCAAAACAGCTGGAGGACAGTTAAGGGGAGCATCATCACAGTGCATAACAGTGAAGCAGGAGAAAGCATGTAAGAAAGTATAATGTTTACATCAACAATGCTGACTGATAAAGGAGGAAGAATTTAGAGAAGAGAAAAAAAAGTAAGCTGGAATAAGGAAAGAGACTGAAAGCCAAAGGCCATGCCAGTGCCAAAGCACAACACAGCTTTGACATGACTTAATTTATTCAGAGGGCAGAACAATGTTAGGGATCAGAGTCTGATCCTTTTTCCTGGACTTGCAGCCTTTTCCTGGGTTTAATTTCCTCTGTTGCCACATCACCCACTATATGTTCCTCTCACCTGTATTATCCTTAGCAGTTATTCGGGAAGTCAAAGCTGTGCCAGCAGGAGCTGAGGGCTGTGCTGAGTTGGATGGGCAAAGGATGTCACAGGCAAGCCCAGAAGCTGCAAAACAATCTGGATGGGGTAGGACACAAGGTGTTGTGGGGTGGCTCTGGAGGACTCAGAGGTTACACACATGCCTGAAAACCTTGTTGTGCTGAGCTCTTACCCTTTCCATAACACCCTTTGAAAACACAGCTGTGCCAGCCACAGTCTTGTAGGCACTAAACTGCCTTGTGTGCCAGATGTTCAGCGTTTAACCAGTGTTACAGTTTAGTGGTGTTCCCACAAATGAAGCTACACATCAGCTCAGATGCTTATGGTTTACTTTATGTAAAGAGACCTTTAAAAGCAGCTTGTTTTCAAAATCTGTAGGCAAATGTGAACAGGCAGTGATTAGAAATGTGCTTTTAGAGTCTGTGGGGATCTAGATCGGGCCCTCATCTGGGAGCTGTGAACAACAGATAACGCCAGAGGGGGACAAACAAAACTACGGCTGGATTTACTCTGTGTAGCCTGATACTGTGCAAGCAGGTGCAGTGACATGTCTTCATTATTACTTAATCTTTCCATCTCATAGATATGAGGATTGGGACATTGATGGGGATTGGAACTGTGGTGCAGCATACTGAACTGAGATAATCTAATTTACTTTAGTGTCTGCATCAGTATTCAAACTCAGCTGTTCATGAAGCAAAACAAGAAAATACATTTTGCCCCTTTTCTAAGCCATTTTTTGGCTGTTTCAATTATTTAACTAAGCTTCTCAGTGAAAATAAATGCCAAAACAGCTTTGTGGAAACCTTCCTCTCAGAAAAAAAAACCCGCTGAGCACAAAAACATGAAGAAAGGCAGAAAGATGAAAAACTTATTTCATTCCAAGCATGGATTGACTGCATATAAATTAATCATACTACATAGGGAAGGGAAGAGCAAATCTCCCTGAGATATAATTGTGTCATGTATCACAAAACAGATTCAGGGCACACCATGGTGGAACTGAGCATGAGTGACAGCAAAGGTGCAGTGCTGTGGCAAATGCATTTATGATCTTAAAAAGAAATAAATCAGCATTTGTTGATAATTACCTCTGAAAAGAGAAAGAAAAATAACTGCAGGACTTAATAGCACCTGCTCAGTCAGTCTATGGTGGAGCACAAATGCTTATGATGAGGGAGGGGGATGTTCTGCTTCCTGCAGAGATTGAAGAAATGATGATGACACAACATGAGAAACAATCCAAGAAGATCATCTGATAATCAGGAAGTCATACAATAAGACAAAGATTTTTTCAAAAAGCCTTCAGGTGATTTACAGAAAACAAAATCTCTTATTTTATAATGCCAGATTTCTATTCCTGATCATTTAAATCAGAAGATGCTGCTTTAGCTTTTAGGAGAAGAACAGAACCCTTGCAATGGCACTACAATGATTATCAAAGAAAGGAGTGTCACGACCAATAAACATCTGTCACAAAGACAAAACTGTAGACAAAGCAGGATCTCAGGGCATCTTCAGACCCTAGGACTACTTTGCCCTAAGTTAAGAGGAGCCAGGCAGGATTTTGCTCACAAATTAAACTATTATTCTGTTCAACAGAAAAAAACAACCAACCAAAACAAAACAAAACAAAACAAAAAAAAAACCAAAACCAAACAAACAGAAAAAAACCAACAATCCACAACAAACAAAACCCTCCAAATACAAACAGATAAATTTTCATAACTAGCTGCTGCTCCTCATACCTTTTTGCTGGGGATGTGGTCTTACACCACTTACACCCTTAGCTTACAAATCACCTCCATGGCAAGCAAAGCTGTTGAACCCTGCGAGCACAAATGCACAGTGGGTGCTGCGAGCGTTAGTAAAATATATCCTAAGCATCCCTTCTCCTGTTCCCGTTCAATGATTTTAAGGGGAGGTAGGCTTCCTGGACACAAAATTACTAGATTGCAACCTGAGGTTATCTTTTTTCCACCTACAGGCTTATGCATATTTGTTTTGCTTTGGAGGAAACTTCATCAATACTTAATACCCAATGACTTGACATCAAGAGAACTGCTGTTCTACATCTTATGAAGTTTTTTGGGGTAGAGGAAGGTTCCTCCATCAGCTTTTTGAAGTTCAGTGTTTGAAAACAGAAGCTTTTGATTAATTTGTAAAGGCAATTCTAAATTTACAGCTGTGCAAGAGAAGGAAAAATAAAAAAAAAAAAATCAACCCATTCACTCTGAGCTTGGAGTTCTCAAGATAACACCAGAGATCAGTGGAATTTCTGAGTTAAAAAAAATCCCATGAGATAATAGTTAAATGCAATGGAATGCAGCGGTTCCTCTGTGTAAAGGTGTATACCTGCACAAAGGAAACAATGCATGGGTAACCAGCCAGCTTGCACTTAGCATTTGCATTTCATCAAATCTCAGAGCTACTTTCCAGTGCAGCAGGCAGTTAGCTTGCCCTAATTACTGCCAGGGAGACCCAGATGTTTTGTCAGCTCTTCAAGCACTGAGAAAGATTACCAGCAGACAAGCCAGCCATAGGATCAAGAATGGCTCCTAACAGGAGGCTTGTAAAAAAATCCGCTAACACTTATGTTCTCTACTGAACGGGAGAAATTCAAACACCTTATAAATCTGAGATCAAGCCAGACTATTCATATACAGGATTATCTTCTATGCTGAAGAAACAAAGACAAATGCAGTCAATTAAAGAGAGAGTTATGGTAACAAACTCTTTTTTGTGTAATTTGTCCAGATACAAAACAGTGCCTTGAGCAGACAGGAAGGCACAGCCATTCAGCAGATGTGCCTGCCCGCCGAAGGGAAAGGATGTGACAAAAAGATGTGGGGTCCAGCAACTCCCACAGCTGGGTGTGGATACAAACTCTTCCCGACTCCAGTGGCAGAGGAGGCTGGGGCCTAAAGGATTGCGGCCACTTTACCTACACGGATAGTCTGAATGAAGTAAAAGCAATTACTATTTTTCACATTTTGAAAATACATGGAGAGGATCCTCCATTCTCTTGCAAATTGAATTTCACAAGCTTTCAAAGCAATTTGGCTTAAGCTTGAGAAATAGACTCAGCAGCAGCTCTTTATCCAGCAGTAGTGGGGGAGGCCAGTGCCTCTTATCATTGATTTCAGCAGCTGGTTGAAACCAGCACAAATTCTCTATCACCATACAAAATACAATTACCTTTTTTACTCTCCTCATATGAAAGAAGCAAAAAACCTGCTTGTTTGTAAAACTAGGACTGCAGCTTTAAACTGAAATACTTTCTCCTGTTCAGCTATATGATTTAAAAAAAGATGAAAAGCCTGATTAATGCAGTTCAGGGCTGTGTGCGTTGTAAATCTGTAACCATTTGCTGACTTATAATATATGGTGAATCTCACCTGGGTCAAACACAGCTTTTAACTACAAAGGTGACCTCAGAAGACCCAAGTTCTCCCATGTCCAGTTTCTGCTGATTGCTGAATTTGAACTGGTCACTTTGGCTTCTGTGTCTGCAAAATGAGCAGAGTGATCCCTTCACCTTGGCAAAAGCCAAGGAGACACACTGATCGTAAAGGAGGTGTTAGAAGTTTAATATTAATGTTATTGCCATGACGTTTTTAGGAGTATGATCCTATTTTGAGCAAATGAACAGAAAATTAGGAGGGAGGATCCACTTGTTGCCACAAAAGCAGCCAAATTGGCATTAGATGCCTCTTGTGTGTCGAATCCCACATGACTTCAAGCAATGTTCAAGTACTGACAATATCTGAGTCAGAAAATTTGTTCAGCAAATTAAACGCACTGCCTGAGATGGCAGGATAATATTCAGGAAAATAGTGTCTTATCCCAGCACAGATCTATTGCTCTTAATTTGTTTTGTATAAATGAACGCTGACTTTGGGCCTAAATCTTTGATATTTGCAGATGCCATAGCACACAATATTGGAGTCTACCTGAGCAGCTGGTGGTTAAGGATGGACTGCAAACCCAGGTGGTTCACTGTCTCTTCGCCCATTTTTCATTTGGAATTCTCAGCTCAGCAGCTCCTGCATTCTTTTTTTTTTTTTTATGCACAACAAGAAAATTGGAATTTTGTAATTCACATTCTCCTCTTGGCTGCACTGATGGCCATAACTGAAGTCAATAGAGTTGTACCACAGTGACTGAGGATTTGGCTTGGTATATGGAACAGTTATCAAACAGTTTTATTTATTTGCCAAAGTCAAGGATCTGTTACCATTTACTTTCTGTCCATGTCTTGTGCCGGAATAATACATATTTCTGATCCAATCCTCAGAGCATATTCATTTGTGAGTAAAAAAAAAAAAAGAAAAGAAAAAAAAAAGAAAATTAAGAATTAGCTATTTGGCTGCTTTCAATGGTAGCTTTTTGTCCTTCTTGGAGAAACAATTCCTCTCAGAGAAACAAAAATGTAGGTGCTGTGACAATACTAAGAAACTTGTCAGCACAGGCCAGGGAATTTCATCTCTAGTCCACTATTTGTAGTTTCCTCTTGGTCAAGAGTGGCTGCAGCTTATTCCATGCAACATCTGCTTGTTACCCTCTGTGCTTTCCATGGATGTCTGCACTCCAGTTCCCAGAGCACAAGTGAAAATCAGCATTAAATGAGAGCTTTGCTGCCAGCCTGGGCAGAAAAGGACTGACATCATTAGTAGCATCAGCCACATTTATCCCAGCTCTTGTCAAAGTCAGAGATGGAAACTTGGAGAGATCCATCGAAGTTTGTACTGGAGAAAGTTATACTAAAATTTATATTATGCCATAATATTGATAGATCTGAGGTCTGCTTTTGTTGGTGGTTATGTGTATTCATGTTTTATGTGCTAGCACCCTGTATCATCTTAAGCTTCACCAAAACTGTTATAACTGTGGGATATTCTAAGAAGATTAATTACTCCTATCTACCTTCTCAAAGTGTTTACATTGTCCAAACATCATCTTTACAAAGAAAGGCCTTGCAGCCCTTAAATACCTTCTATTCAATATTCCACAGATCACTTCTCTCCCACAGGAAGTTAAATACAGGCTCTTGAGGCAAATATGACAGCAGAGTATGTAGGAAAACAATCTGTCAATTATTCATGTATTTTTAACTGTGAGTAGTGTGGTACAGCAAGTGGAAAAAAAAGGAAGACAGCTGACAGAGTAATGAGCCATCTTCACCACAGATCACCAGTAAATGCTCTGCGAGTCACAAAGAACCACAATTAAGAGAATGCTGGCATTGATAACTAATGACCTATTTAAAATCAGCAAATCAGAGTACACTTTACGTGCCCTTTCACCTGTGGGTGAGATTTTGTAGAATGTAATTCACAGGTGCTCTACTTGGACAGAAATAAAACAGTCCATTCATTTCAAATTTTTGTTACAGAACAGTGGCTCAGATATCAGAATCACACCTCATGTCACATCCTAATTAGAGAGATGAAAGAAAACAGAACTCCTTTTTCTGTACGGAATGACTGAGAAATTATTAAGATTTTCCCTTTAGCTTAGACCTAGGTTAAGATAGCACCAGAACAGACATTATTATTTCTAATTTCAAGAAAAGACTTGAAAAGCACAGGTTTAAATCCCTTCCAATCCCAGCATTTACTTAAGAACATGTTTAAAGAAAACACATATGTTTAAATATTATCTTGAACTGGAATTCCGCTGCATACTGAGGCCCTGCATGCATCATCTGAAAAATCTCATATGCCTTATTCATCAGCAATAGATTTTGTAAAATTTCCTTTTACAGTACTGAAAAAAATAAAGTAATTTCAATGATTACAGCCAATACTCAGGAAATGCACCATTACAGCTCTGTCTTGCTGTTAGTATTTGTAAATAAAATTGTGCTCGCACTGTGACTTTCACCCCAGCCACTGCATTTTTCTCTTCTTTGACCAAGGAATGCCAGCTAGGAGTTTTACTCTAAATTCCTATTTTCTCCCATGGGCATATGGACTCTCCTTGTTACCTGACTGAAACACCTGAACACACTTCCTTTAAAATTTACCTATTTTTCTTCTTATTTTTTCCCCTTTGGCTCTGTCCACCTAGGTCTTGTGGCTACAGTTTCTTACTGATGGCCTTGCCTTGCCTAACCAAAAAGAAGACTTGCCATTTGGTTTGGTTTGCTAGTCAGCTGAACAGCATGAGCAAAGTTTGCAAGTAATTCTGTGGAAAATGTGTGCTTAAACCACAAATATTAACACAAATAGGAACACCTATACATTCAGAAAAGCAGGGGAAAATAAAAAAAAAAAAAAAGGCACACTGTGTTACAAACCCAATCTTGTTAGGTTATCCAGCTCATTTTACCATCAACCCAGGACTAGAGAGGGAAAACGATACAGCTTGTCTGATGTTCAACACTAAGTTAAAATCAAACATTGTTGCTTCTTCAACAATGCTGAAACTTCCACCTACTAAGATTAACAATGTTGCTCAGTGTTCATCATTATTATTTTAATATTGCACTAGAAAGAAAACAGAATTGCCATATGGTGGAATTAGCATGTCAGACATCTGCTACCCCCCTCTTCTGGAAAAAAAAAGAAGCACTTCAATCTATTCACAGACTAAGCAAGCTGATAGCTATTATTAATATATAAAGATATTTATTATACAAAGACGTTAAATTAAGCGTAGGATTGAATTAATTGTAGGATTTTCTTTAGAGGCTTACCTGTTTAATACTAAAAACATAGATAATGGTATCTATTTCTGTGTGGACTCAGCACTACAAAAACTATTGCAAAAGTGTGAATGCTAAAATCAGTTAAGATTGCAGAGGAGGCACTGCTTCAACAGATTTGCAAAGCTTTTCAAACAGTTTATTGAAAACATTAGGCTAATCTCAGTCATTTACAGATTTATGTCTAATTAGATGAATATAATAAACACAAAACACTTTTCAAACACTGGTCATATTTGGATTTTCATCTTGAATTTTTTTTTTTTTAATTTGCCTCTTCTTAACAATAAGGAATAATAATTTTTAAAAAAATCACACCGAACTAGGTTTGAACAGAAGTTTTTCCTTTTCTTTCATTCTTGGTATGCTGCTGATAAAAATTAAAAAAATATCTTGGGTCATCAAAAATTATTCTTCATCAGTCATTGGGGAAAACAATAACCACATCCTTACCCCTTCTCTCCTGCATCTGGTTTAACCATGACTGTCATTTCATAAAGAAAATACTATTACTGCCTTTCTGTCTCATTTAATTATAGTATTTGGCCATTTTGATCACTTTAGAAAACGTTATTTCTAAGACTATTCCTGTGCATGGTGATGCAAGCTACCACCATCCACCCCAGGGAGAGGAAATGTCAATGTCATTATCAGGGAAATATTTTAAGGGCTTATGTTGCAATTGGGCATTACCTTAATGTAAAAATGTAGCAAAAAATTATGTTTATACACTCAAATACCTATGCAAATACTTTATTTAGAAGGCAACACACATCTAGGTACCCCTGCTATGCTACACTGTGGGATATGAAGGTATTGATAGTGCTTTGGTATGGATTAGATCAGTTAATTACCAAGTCCATCACACCTACAGAAAATGTATTCAGGCTGTCATATTCAATACCTCTGGGAGCCTGGAATTAAGCAACTAAGTCTTAGTATTAATGTAAGGAATTATCATCTTTCCTGAACACGTTAAGTCTAGATGGATGTCCCTTAAGCATTCAGTAAAATTCCCAGACTTAATTTTAGTGAATTTGTGGCCTCGTGAAACATGGAGACAGGATCTACACTCGTTTTTCAAAAATATGACCTGAAATAGACATAAAGAAGGGGGAATATTTCTCTTTGGAATTTATTAATGCTAGCACATTTGTGAAAATCACAAGAGAATCTGGAGAGGAAGAGAAAAGCAAATGATCTGTTAGTCAGTGGAGTCAGCTACGGCTACATGGACATCAGAACCTCATTCGTGCTGTTCCCAGCATCCTCCCAGTGTCTACTCAGCACAGATACTGATGTTCTGCTTTAAAAACCTGAAAATAATATGCAAGTGCCATTTATGATATGTCTAAGGCCACTTGTTCTGACCCTATTCTTTTTTTTTTCCATGAAAATGTAAGAATCTTCCCTATATTTATAGTGTTATGCTGGGAGCTGAGAAAAACGTGCAAGCTGGTGGCCATTCAAAAGCCCTGTTGACCTCTTCAGACTTTCTTCTCAACAAAGCCCCTAACTTTAAGCATGTGGCTGGATTTAAAGACCTAGCAAGATAATACAGAACATTGCACCTTCAAATGTTTTGTTCCCTGTGTGAGCCTCTTTCCTCCAGGATCTGAGGGAATGTCAGCACCATGGAATCTCTTCACGCGGGCTTTCTCCCACATGATTTCTGCTCTTTCCAGAACTGCTTCTAATTTACCTGCTACATGTTCTCACAAACCCTGGTGCTTGCACCACTGTGTTTTTAGATACAGACACAATCCATAGTGATGGTGTATCTGAACACATCAAAGCCAGGAATAGATTTCATCCTCAGCCCATCATCATCTCACAGTGGGGAAGTGTTTGGTTATTTATTAACAGAGAGGAACTGGAGGAAGGTGGTATCATTTCCTCTAGATCAGAATACAAACCTATATCTTTGATTTCTGTTCAATTGGTGAATATATCATCACATCCTCTGGAGTGGTATTTAAGCAAATGGTTCCTATTTCTCAGTCCATGTTCCTATGCACTTCTGGAGAGAGGGGCATACTTGGATCCATGGAAAAACTTCAGTCCTTCTCTTCCTTAATGCAGATGCCCCTGCCCATCATTTTCATTCCCTCTTTGGAGAAACTGGCAAGTCTCACAGGTTTTGTCTGTAAGTCCCTTTGGAGATTTTACTGTTCCCCTTCACATTAAAAAATTCCAATCTAATAACTTCATCTGGCTTTTAGAAGTGTGTATATGAGTATATATAAATATATGTGTGTGTTTGAGAAACCATACTGCAAAAAAGAGGCATTTCAACAGAGATTTATTAAGTGAAAGAAAAACTATGCAAAGAAATAAACACTGCATGCAAAATTATTCGTAACAGAACTGCAGATGTTCTAGGCAAAGAGCATGAAGACATAACTATTAGAAAGTATCTAACTCTGAAGAAATGCCAGCATATAAACAAAACATAAGTTTCAGCTGTTCGAATCAACTGTTGATTACTATATGAAAACAAATATTTAAAGACAAGTTTAGCTAACAGATTAAATTAAATAAATCAATAAATTACAAAGTACTTATTGAGTTATTCAAGACAGACATAGGATGTTGATACTACCCACAGGGAAAACAAAAAAAAGGTTTTGAAGAAGCCTTCTGTACTAATTTATTAACTGAAAGTCCCAAGAATTTTTTGATTAAAGAAAATTATCTGCAGTCTATGAAGCAGGCATGCCTGTGAATGAAGATTTGGTCTTAATAACTGTAAGTGAGCAGAAAGGTTTCACACATTGCTGTCACCGACGTGTTTAGAGGAAATCTCCAGTACATAATAGAGCTGGATCACCTAAATTTTGAAGAGCTCTGATACATGCCTGATGTTCAACAAAACATCACACAACAGACTGTTGTAGTCAGGTCCTTGCCAGCCACACATAAAAGCAGTTTGAACACTGCAACCTGTAGCAATTAGCCTGATTAATTAGATATGGAAAGAAAATTCATCTCCCAGCGGCTGCATGTACCATGGAAACACTTGAAATCCACTGGCTGGCTGCAGCAGCAGGACTTACACTGCTGCAGTCCACTGGGGGGGCTGCAAATGTGGCAGCACTTTGAAGCTTTACTAGGGTAGGGTGCCTGCTCTGTGCTCTCACCACTGAGAGAAGAGGGTCACACCCTGAGTCAATTTGCTTTTCTTTCCCTCAGCTCTCAGGAATCACACACAAAAGAAACAGAATGTATTATTTCATTCTTTCTGACAGGAAATTGTGTGAGCCAAGCTTGTAAAACACACAGTACTTCAATCATAAAAATGCACCAAAGGAAGTGGTTAACAAGATCTTCAGGCTTAGCAGGGCTCCAGAAAGTGATAAGGGGACTGAACGACTCTGGCTTTATTTTCATGGGAGAACAGCAGCTCTGAGACACAATACAAGGATTTCTATCCTTCAAAGCTGCTGAGAATCAGTGACTGTAACACCCAGTCCTTTTCAACTATTCCAAATGCAGAAAAGTGCATTACAGCCATGTGAATGTACGGTTATGGGTCACCAGCTCAGCAACAACCTCGTGTTCCACCTGGGTGAAACAATCCCATTTCCGTATGATCCTGATGTTTGTTGTGCTGGCAGGCACTGAGAAGGAACAGTGGAAGACATAGAGTGTGAGAGAGAATTCACATTGCTTCATGTGAGAGAACCCTTCCTAAGAAAGAGGTTGGCAAAAAGAGCTGTGACTGTGAGGGAAATATTTCTCCAGCAACAAATTGCTGCCTAAATTTGGGTGTGACTTTGCTCAGCAACCATTTGATGCTATATCCCATGTTATGCAAAGGGGATGGTTTAGAAATCTTACTGTCCTAACATGACATAAGCAACTTACTAGGAATAAAGAAAGGCAGCATGCTATGAAAACGTTAGTACCAAGATGATGTTTGCTGTACTATATTTCACCATATTTAAAAATGGTAATGTGTCAGAATTTGAGACTGGATAAGACCAATCTGGGTTAAAAAAACCATAATAAAACAAATTGTAATAAATGAACTTGGTCATTTAAACATGAAGAACAACAAAATTAAAGCAGCAAGTAGTCTGAGACCCTTTTCTCTCAAATTGAACTTAAACATAAATCTTATTTGCAACTAATTAATCAGTAATTTATGCAAGTGTCTTGCCATTCTTTGGATTACTAGCACTGCTGTAATTTCATTTACAAGCAGATTTTTTCCCTGTGTGTACACACTGTAGGGGGTAGTTTCAAAGCTGTGCTCAAGCTTTTAGACATATCCCACTGGCTGAACAGAAATTCCATGGTTTGTCTTCCTGTTGGAGGGGCTGGAAACCCATCCCACCTGGATGGTGCCTCTTGAAGTTAATCCACAAGAGAGCCAAAGACAAAGCAGAAGTCTTTTCTGGATTGTGCAGTGCAGCAGGAATGAAGTAGCATTGCTGATCATGTTCAGTTGGTTTGGGGCCTGTAGTTTTCCATACAACTGGTTAGGATTTGCCTTTGGTGCTCCACTGTGCTCCAAAGTGCCTCTATGAACCTCTCCTCTCCCACAAATGCCAACAACAACAACTAACAGCAAATCTTATTCCCTGAGCTTGGCACAATTAAGGATACTGCTAGAGTATTTATATATAAAAGTGTCCTGGGATAAGATTTTCAAAAACTTTAATGGAATATAGAAACATTAATGAGTCTGATGAACTTTTGAGACACTCATCCTAAGAACACACATACACTTTGTTTCTCTTTTTCATCTTTGCTTTTTAAACACAAAGCAAAGGAAGACCTGGCTCTGTAATATGCAACAGGAGACCAGGATGAACACCAGAACTGACACAGTTTAGCTTCTCTGGGAGCTTAATATCCTTGAAATCTTTATGCTGAAGCCAGATTTGACTGACTTGATCAAGGGATGCAATATTTGTTAAGAGGGACAGACAGACAACCATGAGATCATATAAGTCATACTTGAAAACAACAAATGAATGAGCCAGTTCAAGAGGCAATTGTACTGAATACTGGTTTTCTAAAGCCATCCTATTTATACATCTTCAGTACTCCAGCTGAAGAGCCAATATTCAATATTCAAATATTTTGCAGTATAATGGGAAAGACAAAAGTGATCAGGTAGCAAATATTAAAACAAAGATAGAGAAGTTTGATGTTCACTGTGTCCACTTTTCAATGTTTTAGAGATCTTGAGTGTCAGTGGTGTTGACAATTGTTTTAAAACAATTAATCAAATTATCAAAAATCACTAGAAGAAACTTAAAATTCTTAACATGATATTTTAAAGAAAAAAAAGGTTTCATGCGCTTTGATAAATTTATATCAACCTGCAATTGAAACATGTGCACTTCACAACTACCATTTTGCACAGAGATCCTACTGCAAATGAGATTTGTCCTGAACACTCAGATTTCCCAGGATTTGTCATCTAAGGGACACGTATGGGTGCTAAGCACTGGGATGCTGGAAGCTGTGAGATTCACTTTATGCTAGTGAGCATCTGTTGAGTCAAATCCTTGTGATTTATCAGAGCCCTGGCAATGCACTTTGCCTGCTGGGGCTGATGAACTGTGCAGAAGTTGGTGTGATCATCCAGAGAAAGAAGTGGAAGCACTGCGGATACATGGAAAGAACAAAACACCTGTGCATAGAAACAGGACTTTGCAATCCATGCAGTCATAATTTTAAACTAAAATGGGTGGAAAAAACTCCTCTTCCTATTAATATTATCTTCATTCCTTTAATGATCAGTGTGTCTCCATAAAACATGTTCACATTTGCTGTCCTGTGTAGAGGTCATGTATTCAACTACCATTCTTAAAATTGAACTCTTTCCATGGATAACACCCGTGTTTTTTTCCAGTGCTTGTTTTTATCTGCCAGGTGAAGTCTCTGAGCCAAGCCTGTCATTGTCCCTGCTACAATGAATGCCGTTTAAATCTGCTCCTTCAATATATGTAAGGAAACATATCCTTCACCTGTTGTATGCCCTCCAAGGACAACTGACCAAATTTCAGTTCATTGATTTAGCTCTGCCTGACCAAAAATCAGTGCCTATTGTTCCCAGGCATGTAATCATCTCACAGTATATAGCAATTGCTGGGTAAGTGGCTTAGTGTTATTGATAAGAACCCACCCTGATGAGAACAAAGAGGACTGCCAGAATACATTATGGAAAATAAAAAAAGCTATTTTGCACACAATTTTCAGAAAGAGTTTCCAGTGCATGCGAGTAGAGGCTGCTCTGTGGATAGGCTGTCATAATCAAATCCTTAGAAAGGGATGAGAAATGAGCATATTATTCTTGATTTACTATCACTTCATTTATGATTTCCAGTTAATACAGATTCACAAAGCCGTGCCAAAGAGATGCTAAAGGCCTGATTGGGCTTTCCTAATTCAAGCAAAACCCATTCTCTAAATCCTTTTGAAGCCTTTCAGGCTTCTGCCAACTCTTGCAATTTTTATTGCAAGCCTTGCAGTACTCAATGTTTAGCTTAACAGTTCAGCTCCTGGAGTTCTACAACATGTGAATCTTTATTTTCAGTTTTAGAAGATGTTTATCACCTTCACAACTGAATAAAAAAATTAGAAAAATTGCAAATTTTAAAAAGTGTTAAATATAAAAGACACAAAGAAGGAAGAACTGTATCATTTTACTGAATAACTTCATTAAAAGGTGATATTCTTAGACCAAATTCATTATTTTTGAGTCTGAGTGCATCGTTATGGCTCCCCAAAAATTTAGGAACACATATATTCATTTAATACAAGTCCCGTTCTTGCAAAAATTAATCCGGGGGAATTCTTTCCATGCTCATAAAGGTATGTAAAATGTGGAGCCTCCTCCCATGCAGTGCTGGGGGAGCAAAGGGCCTCTCCTGCAATCCTCAGCTCCTGTGCCAGTGTCTGGGGGTTCCCCCAGCTGTCAATGGCAAAGTGAGAATCAGAGGAAGCATCTCACTGACCACCCAGCTGGTGCCAGTTTTGCATCAACTGCTTGACCAGGCAGCCCACTCCTTAAATTGCCTGCTCCAGAGTCTGCTGTGGCTTTGTGGTGATCCTACAGCTGTCTGAATAGCCTGGATATAAAACCACAGGGCAGTAAAGTGTCCCTCCTACAATGGCTGCAAATCTGCACACTTGTCAACACTGAAACAACACAATGCTTGCTTTACTTCCCTCTTCCTCCCACCTCCTGATTTCCTCTTTTCCCCCCTCCTTACCTAATATCTTTTGTTTATTCTGTGAGATACTGGAGGCAGGGGCTTTTGCTTCCTTTGTGTTTACACAGTGCCTTGCATGGAGGCTGACAGCTTGAATACCATTATAATCAAGAAGTCGGGGGCAGGATTTAGGCACTAAGGAAAATCAGGCATTCACCTACTATTGACATTCAATAAGCTCTGAGTACCTTTCTCCCCCTTTGAAAAATTTACATTTCCAAGTGCAATAATTAAGATGTCTGTCATCACCAAAACATCCATTGTTAAAATATTTCCAAGCTGGGAAAACCTTCATTTAGAGTCTCTAGCAAAAAGCATTTCTTTCTCAGAAGCACTAAGACTTCCTTCATCTAAAATCCTGCACAACAGTATTCAACATACTTTCTGGAAGTCCCATGTGTATCTTGCATCATATATTGCTTTTGTTAATATCTGTGAGGAAGCAGAGACTCCTTCAATTAAACATTGTAGGTTTTTTAAAAGACCCTTTCCTATAAATAGAAATTTAAATGATCTCCTTTAAGTATTGCAATCTTTAATTGAATTCAATACCTCTGCAAATGGAGCAAACAATCTCTGACTGATTAGATCATTTCCTTCTATTCTATTTCAGCCATGCACTGGTTTGTAGAAATGTAGGGGTTTTTTCATCAGCAATTGCTGTTCAGCTGCATATTTTCTTCAGTAACCTAATTAATGCTGGAGAGGTAACTTTTCTTCTTGTGCATTACCGTATGTCAGTGTAGTTGACACTTGCAGAGGTTATATATAAGCAAAAATCAGGAAAAAAAACCCCATAAAGGACAAAAATGAAAGAGAACGAAGAAATTACAGGTAGATTTTTTCATGAGGTGGTGAGTGCCTTCGTCTCCAGTGACATCAAGATGGAAAGTGATTACTCAGCACCCTGCAGGACAGATCCATGGGAGCCCTATGGGTCATGAGCTCAGATTACATGCAGGTAGAATAAGAACCAGGTTTGAATGAAGAGAAGAAATTATGTCCGTAAGGTCATTCAGTAGCTTCCTAGGTCTTTGTTGCATGAATAGTATAGCATCCTGCAGAAAAATTTCAGCTCTGACTTTGAGACGTTATCAATCTCTCGAAATCAAGTCATGGGCCTGATGGCAAACAGTGTTCCAGTGCAATCCCTGACTAATTAGGTGTATGAAATGACACACAGAGATTCTACCAGGCAGGACATTCAGACATAGATTAAGTCAAGAAGGGCTCATTTATACACTCAGGATACCCCAAGTGCTACAGTGATGTTACCATGGAATCCTTTCCTCATAAATCTTGATTTCAGGCTCATAAATCGGGAGTTTCCCATCAGATGCATTAAGTCCTTGCTCCAGCCAGGCTAACAGGTGAGAGAAGCTGATCAAAACCTTCACCCTCAGAGCATGGTTTAGAGAGATGCTTTGCACCTCTGGGTGGTCCTGGAGCCTGCTGGAAGCTCCTCAGGGTGAGGTATCAAGGAGCTCACAGTATTTTGGCATTGCCACTCAGCCAGAAAAGGATGAGAAAAGGCACAACTGCATTGAGGCCACTCAGCCCCAGTGGCAGTGAGATTCTCTAAAACATTGAGTAGATGTTCTGATAGAGTCAATAAGGGCCACATTTTATTTCAGGCACCCCAGTCTAGAAACAGATCAGCTTTGGAATATCATTTTGCCCTAATTATCTTGTTTCCCCTCTTTGGAAAAAATTACACTTCACCATAGTTGTTAACTTAAGAAAATTTTCTTCTGAAAATATCCCATTGGAACACCTTAAAACGAAAAGTCTTAGTGGCTAAACATGCAAATAGCGTGCAAATTATACTGGGGAATACTCCCAGAAACTGAGGCCAACTGGCAAAGCAATTATACCAGTAAACTCCTGCTGCCTACAGATCCTGCAAGGTGCCAACTGAGAATGGTCCCTGTGACATTTTTCCTCCAAAATTGTGCCTGGGAGTTACATGACAGAGTGACAGAGGCCAACAGTAAGCTGGGAACTGACAAAACAGCTTAACTTTTTTTAATTTTAATTTAGTAACATTAATTTAGCCCAAATGCATCCACTGTGAGGGTGTTCTACACTTTCAGAGGCAGATCTTCCCTTTGGTAAATTTGATGAAGCCTTACATTTTCTTGCTGCAAAATATTGAGGTCAGACTGGATAATAGAGTGCAAGATACTATTTAAAACAGAATTAATAACAAAGAAAATACATTACTATTTATTAAAACCCTGTATCTTACTACGATAATTATTAAAACCCCTTGCAACCTGCAAGTCAAAATGCTTTTTTTTTTAAGTCTCATTTTTAAGATAAATGTACTGCTTTAAGTTTGTTAAATAACAATTTTTACTTTTACTTTACTGTAGTTTTTTGGTCCATAGTATAAAGCATACAAAGACACTACAGAGAGAAAAGCTGAAGTGTCAAGTTTGATGTCGCAATCGAATTCACTCTGTGACTTGAATTTTTACACAGAAAATAGGCAACCTGACCTCAGCCTCTGTCTAATGGGCATGTGCTTCATTCTTGAGAAAATGAACTTCATTCAGCACATCCTGTCCCTCCCTACAGCTCATGATGCTTTCTGTGTTCCTTGCCCTACTTCTGGATCTCAGGAGTGTAGCTGTCATGTCTTGATGGCCCAGTGGGCACACAAACAACCATGTGAAGCAAATGAACACAAGAAAAGCTTTTAGCAGTGTACCTTTTTTCTTAGTTCGGTTGAGGGTTTTTATATTTGTTTTGTTTGGGGTTTTTTTAAGAAAGAATAAATATGAAAGAATCTTTCCCACCACAGGAATGTCTTGATAAGTTTAAGGTTTTTAAAGCACAATGTCTGACTGCTGTTACTCAGAGTATCCACGAGATGAAGGTACTTAATTCACTCACCTGTTTTTCTCCCCTCCTTTCCCGATAATTAAATTCCCCCACATATTATACAGACATCCTGACAAAACCTGAAAACAACCAAATATATCACCACATTCATGAGATGCAAATATCCTCAATAAACAGTAAACAACAGCCTATGACTGGGAGCCTGAGTCTCCCATGGTGCAGAGTACTCTTAATTCCCTCTGCTGCCACTGCCTCTTATGAGGAATACTGCCAGAGAAGAGGATCAATCGTGGGACTAGCGAGAGTGCTAATTCCCTCTTTTCCAGCCTCTTGCAACTTTTTGTCTTCACACATCCTTCCTGTTCTCTCTTAAAACTGGGTCTCTTTTCGCTATCTCATGGATAAAGTCACCACTTCATTTCATTATCTCTAATTCTAGACATCCTGCATTCCTACACTGAAAGTAATCAATGTAAGCCATCAGAGGAAGAAAGGGTATTTAAAAATATGCGCCACTATGAAGATGGATGACAGAGCAATATAACTCAGCACCAGAACAATCTGAACTGGTAAGTTCGCCTAATTTAGAAGAACAGCAAAGTCCTTACTCTCCCTCTAAATGCTTATGAACATCACATCCATGAGCCATGTATGGTACAGAACTTTCAGCAGTAATTCATGCATTTCTTTAACAGGAACAATTTCATCTGCCGAGGGAAAGCGACAAAAGAAGCCACGCTCAGAGGTGTGAAGATATTTGCAAAAGGCGAGGAAGCCAACTAACCTGACCAATGGGTTCTTTGGTCGGAGCCTTTCCTCTTCTGGCGGTGCTCGTGGCCAAGGTGGTGGTTGTTTCCATGACTGACGTGGACATCTCCGACTGCATCGCGGTGGCTGTGGACTCGGTTGTCATAGAGGAAGGCACTTCACCAACAAGTCTCACATTTCCTTCTATCACGATGTTGGCATCATTTTCTGCTGCCATATTCAGAACTTTCAAGCCATTGTAGTAAAGACCAGAGAGCTGGCCTTGGAAAGGGTGGCCACGTTCCTTGCCTCCAATTTTTATGGTTGCTTGGCTATTGAAGATTGTGAGCTGACGCCCTGTGAAGATAATATTATATACATGCAAAAATGTTGACTGTGAACACTATACTCTACACGAGTGATAACAGATTGTCATGGGGTGAAAAATGAGAGCAATAAACTATAAGAAAAAGATTTGACTCATAATTCATTGCTTTTTAATGAGGTGTCCATGAAATGCATAAATTTTGAGAGCATTTGCATTTTTCTTAATTTACAACATTTTGGGATAGATATGTTTTTTGCTAAAAGGCCAATCAAATATATTTGCAAATGTGTTTGGCACTACAAGATACACTCCTCTCCCTTTTACCTGAAAGCAGTGTTAACCTTTTGGTGTGTCTCAAGAATGCCAGGTTTTCTAATTCCTTAAGATAACTTTTCCTTCAAGTCTGCCAACATTTAAAAGTTTGGGTTTTTTTCCACACAATGCAGCATAGAGCCTATAGCTTTAAGTACAATTGAGTTTATGTATGTATAGACATACACAAATATGTATATACACACAGACAAAGTTTATATATATGCCAACAAGTCATTAGGTCAAGTGAATTTTAAAGAATTTATGCAGTAATCTGTCACATCTCTATATATGTGAATATTTACATTTTTAATTAAATATTTCCTTTTCATATTTAAATGTTTATTTCCCTTCAACATACACACTGAAAAGAAACACATGGTTCACACTGAGTATCTCAGAGGCAGATTCAAAAATAGATGTCTGATTGGCTTTCAGCAAGGCTATCAATTAAAATAAAAGATTTTAGATGTAAAAGCGGCTTCAGAAATGATACACATACCGATGGAGAAATCATGGCACATTTCCATTTAACAGAGAAATCCTCAGCAACAGTACCACTCTTAGTAAATAGAATAGTCACTTTAGCAGATTGGTTTCTGCTCACAAAAAGCATGCACACAACTTTAAGTTCTGTTTTAATTAGTGTTTGTTCCAAAATCCCCTTAGAAGGTTGCAAACGTTAAAGGGACTTCATTTTGATTGGCAATTCATATTGCCCACTATTTAAGATACCTACAGTTTAAACAAATTTTTTTCAGGACCATAATGAAGATATCATAACTAGAGATATTTTTAGTTAATAATTTAGATGCTGGAACATGTAATATAATCTATGAATGATTTATAATTTTTGGTTAATGTTTGCTATGAGTACCTTCATAGATTGAGTTAGTGGATTATATTTAACAGTCCCTTTAACCTTAAGTTAACAGGGTAAGATTATTAAACAGCTGGTACTTCTAGAAATGTATAGAAATTATTATACAAGGTATGCAAATATTACTCTATATTTTACTTTTTAAAATTTGTTTTAATTTAGTTTTACTGAAATTTATTTTTTATGTTTATTAGTGTTACAATGAAGCACTACTTGGTTATGTTCAAATTATTTTTTTATTTGAAGTTTTAATCAATGTTTTTTACCTTTGTCGAGTAGCCATTCATCAACTACTCGACCAAGTCGATATGGAATTCGCTGTCTAGCAATCGCCAGGCGCTCGTTATCATTGTTTCCTTTAAAGTTTAAAGAGACATTTCATTGGTTAAAATCTGTAAGGTCAAAGGTTAAAAGTTAATACTTAAAGCTTGAGCTATACAGTTGCCACATGATTTTTTGAAATTTGGAATTTTAAAAAGTGCTACCTAGAACATTTCATGGTTCAGACTTTTCATTCATTCATTTATTTTATTTTAGCAAACAAAATTATTCCTATGTTAATTGAAAATTAGAAATCTGCATTTGAGCTAGGTTATTAAACTTATGTTATAGACAGACCCAAAAAACAAATTTAAACATCATCAAATGGCTTTACAAAAAAATGATAGTTGTCCTCAGGGTTTTGTCTTTTTTGATGTTTCTTATTAACTAGTTAAACATGTTCAGGTGAAACAGGTTTAAGTTTTCAAAAGACATCCAACCTCTCACTCCAGGTTAGTCATTTAAAGAAGAAGAACACAACTCTTAATCACCATCTAAGGCACACTTACTTCTTCTGTCTAATAATAGTCCTGCTGTAACTTATTCCTAAGCAGAAAAAATACACATTTCTTTGCTTCATTGAAATAAAATCCAGAGATTCAAATATATGATACAGAACAGACCAGGGCATTCACAGTTTATAAATTCTCTTTGGACTCGTTGACAATGTCTTGAAGGAACACCAAGGCTTTGACAAAAGTGACTTGCTGAAAGGTAGCGTGGTTCTGAAACATGGAAGTGCTTTAAAATTTAGCAAGAGGCCATCTGTGGTGGGGTTTCATAAACTAAGAACTAACCAGAACTCAGCAATGCAAAGGACAAACTTGCCATATTTGCCAACTGTATCTATTCTCAGTCAGTGCAGAGATCTCTGACTTCTTTAACTAAAACAGTGAAATAAAATAAGGCTGGTGCAGTCACAAAAATAGCAGATGAGGAATAATTAGCAAAACACTTTAATATTTATTTGTAATTATAGTTTTTTGTGTTTGAGTTATATAGTTGTGATCCCTCAGAAAACCACTTACAAAACTACTTAGGAGAATGGCAAACCTAAATATTTCCTTCGATGTATAGGCTTTTGGTGGCAGCAGGGTTTTAAACCAACAATATCTTTTTCTTTCATTGCATTGGTTCATATTAGTAAAGAATCTGAGAGATAAGAGCCAGATGAATAAAAAGCAGTCATTCATAAATCATGTCCAAATCCAAAGTCAATCTTATAGGCACAAATATGCATATTTTCTTTGATTTCAAAACCCACCAAACCAACCAAGGAAATGTAAGCACATGCTGCAGTAAGCCCACATAGTGCTCAGAAAGACATCTTCTTGAGCTAGAAGGATCCTACTGCTAATTATCAAACAGAAATATAATCCAAATTCAGGAGATCGGTGTTCTAGTTTGTCACAAAATTAGGAGCCATAACAGGCTTGCAGGAAAAAATCAGTACAATAGCCCCCCAAAACTGCAAATGAAACCATGGTGGTTTTATACAGATATTTATTCTGCAGCAATGATAACTGCTATTTTCCATGTTTCATGCATCCCTCACTTGGATTAGCATGGATATAATTCACCATGCCAGAGGCTGACCTATTTGCTTTTGAGAAGATGGCTTTTTCTTGTTCATTCCACTTCCAATATAGAATCATGAAATGGTTTGGGTTGGAAGGGACATTTGAAGATCATCTAATCCAACTCCCCCTGCTATGGGTGAAGACGCCTTTCGCTTGATCAGGTAGCTCAAAGCCCATTTGATCTAANTATATATTTTTTTTTTTGTTCTATATACC
Source organism: Daphoenositta chrysoptera (assembly GCA_013397915.1). Taxonomy (NCBI): domain Eukaryota; kingdom Metazoa; phylum Chordata; class Aves; order Passeriformes; genus Daphoenositta; species Daphoenositta chrysoptera. Next base: position 250,736 of record VZRO01004987.1, on the reverse strand, counting down.
TTTCTCTCTGTTCTCAACGTTTAGATATATTTTACTTAAAACAGAACTGAAACTGAACATTGAACATTTTACTGAAACTTTCCCTTTTGTACTTCTCCAAGGAAGTGAAAATTTAGAATTAAACACAACACAGCTACTGTGATGATGTGCAAATACAGAAAGTTTTAATTATTTTTTTCCTGTTATGATTTTTAAAATTACTGCTCTTCATCCTGGCCTCCTTTTATTGCAGCAAACTTCCTGTGACAAAATGGAAATTTGAGAAGTACCAGAAAAAAAACATAAGAAATGTCATGTGACCAACACAGGAACCAAAATAAATTGTATGATCCTACATGTTTCTGTTCTGGATTTGTATCTTCCATCAAAATATGTGTGTATGTATGTATACCAGTGAGCTAATAATTTATATTTTCTGACAGTCAGTTACTTTTAACACATTTAGCTTTTCAATAAGATGTTTCTACAGTTTTTATTGAGGCATTGTCAGTTGAGTCACTGAATAAGTGAGAGAACGTCCTATTTGTAAAAGGTTTCCTTAAAGTAAATGAATCACAAGTTTTAGTTAGTGCTGCGTACCTTTTTTTTTTTTTTGCTTATCTATATTCTTTTAAAAAAATGGGGGAGTGGGTGAGATTCGTCTGTGNAAATGGTTTGGGTTGGAAGGGACATTTGAAGATCATCTAATCCAACTCCCCCTGCTATGGGTGAAGACGCCTTTCGCTTGATCAGGTAGCTCAAAGCCCATTTGATCTAACCTTGAACCCTTCCAATGATGGGGCATCCACAACTTCTTTGGATAACCACAGAAGGCTATTCCACAACTTCTCTGAGAAAATATGCTATGTGAACGTCTAAGTATATGTCATATTAAAAACTGGATTTATATATATATATANGTGATGATGTGCAAATACAGAAAGTTTTAATTATTTTTTTCCTGTTATGATTTTTAAAATTACTGCTCTTCATCCTGGCCTCCTTTTATTGCAGCAAACTTCCTGTGACAAAATGGAAATTTGAGAAGTACCAGAAAAAAAACATAAGAAATGTCATGTGACCAACACAGGAACCAAAATAAATTGTATGATCCTACATGTTTCTGTTCTGGATTTGTATCTTCCATCAAAATATGTGTGTATGTATGTATACCAGTGAGCTAATAATTTATATTTTCTGACAGTCAGTTACTTTTAACACATTTAGCTTTTCAATAAGATGTTTCTACAGTTTTTATTGAGGCATTGTCAGTTGAGTCACTGAATAAGTGAGAGAACGTCCTATTTGTAAAAGGTTTCCTTAAAGTAAATGAATCACAAGTTTTAGTTAGTGCTGCGTACCTTTTTTTTTTTTTGCTTATCTATATTCTTTTAAAAAAATGGGGGAGTGGGTGAGATTCGTCTGTGTCATTTATAAGAAAGGCTAAGTTGTTCAGAAGAGGTCTGTGGGCATAAGGAATGCATTAACATAATGGAAGTAAGTGGAAATAAGTCTCATGGATCGAGATCATCATTCACTCACCAACTTCACACACTGTTACTCACTGGATGCCTTTCATGAACAAATGCTCTCTAGATCCCACAAGAAACAGGCACTTATGGCAAAGTGTTCACAACTGCCTATACTGGGAAGGCATTAAACTGTGTTGTTTATTCACCCAGTAGGTGTAAATCAAGAACATTTGGTAAGAGGACCCTCTGCAGCCGCAAGACTGGAACCTTAGTGCTATTGCAACTCTGTTGTAATTCCATGACTGACATGGGATCGATCCCAGGCCAGGTCCACTCTCACTACTCTGCAGCTGCTCCAGAACATCTCTGTGGTGATCCTGGAAACTCCTCTGTGAACTAACAGCATAAATTTAATCTCGGCCAGCTTATACATTTCTTTGAATTATTTCATTAAAACATACAATATGTATGGGTTTTGAGACTATTATAATGTGATTCTGTCAATAAATTATGTTTTATACCAGCTGCAGCAGTCCTGCACCACTGGGAGCAAAATTCGAATGAAAAGCAAGGAAATAACAATTTGATTTGTAAAGGTCACACAAAAAATAATTGCTGATTACATTAGCCCATTCCTCATCAGAGGAAAAGTGTGCTGTGAAATATATCTCAATTTGACACTATTACATTAGCTTAAATTCTTCTAGTGTATAATATAAATGGAAAGGCTAAGGGGAAATGGTGTGGAACTTATCTGGATTTAGTTTCAAGGAGAACGCATGGATTTAGTAATGATGAAACCAGTAGACACATAACAACTACGTTAAAAAAAATTACACGTAGAATTGAAAATAATGGAAACTCCATTAAAAGCAACAAAAGTCCTATTACTACATCATGAAAACCACACATAGATTCAATAACTGCTTCTTACCAAAAAGCTGGTTGGGTCATACACTCAGCTACAATGAATCTGGATAACCCATTGAATTCAGTAAAACCGTGTGCATTTCCCTCATCTTAGAATCTCATCCCCAGTAGAGAAATCATAAATACCATAGGTTGTTTTTCCCAGGAGTATTCTGTTCACGTTTTTCTACCTTCCTTTATTTATGCTTGTTTTTACCAATATGGTGAACCACAAGGAACTTCTTCAGTAAAAACACTTCCAAGAAGGTTAATAAATTTTTTCTTACTCTAAATAAACCTGCGGCTTTGAGATTTTATTTCTGCTACCCTTCTGAAAGATTAAGTGCTCTGGCAGGCATCCTTTCAATCGTAATTCATAAAAAACCCCCTGATGTGCCTAAGCTTTAATTGTAGACAGTGATGTGACTATCCAGCATTACTCTTCCAGGTTATATGGCCAAGATTTCTTTGATTAAAAAAGCTGGGTAGAAATGATTCACTCAGGATGTGAACCATGACATTGTCTAACCTGATTGAATTCTAGATGGCTTCATTCTTCTGCCAAATAGACAATATTTTGTCACAACAGAGTGTTAATTCCATACTGGCAGAAAGGCTTCAAGGGAATAACAATAATTCCAAAGAATCAAGGTAAGCAGAGAAGAGCAGCAAAGGTCAAATCTTTGAGTCAGAGCTAAATCTTGTGTCACAACTGAGAAGATGCAGTCCAAAAAAAAACTTTAATCATACCTTTATATCTATAGGTCAGCTGGGACAAACCAACTATGTGAACTTCACTAATATGTATTTTATCCCTCCTGATTTATTATATTGTCAGGGCTGGAGTGTAATTCTATTTTGTGCTCTGAAATAAAGGTGTCAGTTATTGATGTGAAATAGCAGCATCCTTGAAAGGGAATAAGTAAGAAGGTTGAAAATCGTGAGTCTGTGAAGAACAACCTAGGCTAGAGAATATTTTCTTTGAAACAAACCCTTTAACAGAATACAAATTCACATTGTTAGTCCCAGTGATCTGTTAGGGAAATAAATAACAAAGTGATGAAACCAAGGTCTGTCTCCATTTATAAACACCCCTCTCTCCCTAGTTTTGCTCATCATGATCTTGACACTACTCTTTCTGAATCATGACTTCCCTGACATCTGCAAGAGGAAAGACAGAGACGCATATCATTCCTCTAGATGCAGTTAGGGATGAAACCTGACTGAAATGTCAACTGCATGGCTTGAGAGGAAGCCACAGCAGCTCTGAGTGGGATACAGGGGCAAATAGTCCACAAACAATCTCACATGGCCAGGAGATAAATTCATAATCTCAGTAATGGCCCATACTAAAGTTCTTTCATGTCATCTGTTTCTACTATTGTGCACACATATTTGAGACTGGGTTGCAGTAGATTAGGGAAGAGGAGAAGAGGTCCAACTTCACCTCAGGAAGTCATTGTGTTAGTGGGGGACACTGCTCTGATCTATAGCTTTGCGGAGCGCTTACTGACTTGTCTATCTGGTGTTTGATCCAGGAGCGAGCTCTGGATGGATCAGATGAAGGTGTGTGTCCTTTTCTGTTGCTGAAAGATGTCAGCTCTACTTGTTACAATGTGTGGGGAGAGACAGAGGAGGATGCAGTGGTCAGCCTCGAAGATGTTGTATGAGGAGTTACACACCCAGAAGGCTGATTTGGGCCTCCTCCCGTGTTCAGAGGGAAGGTACACACACAGTGGCAGAATGTGAACATTTTGAACAAACCTTACTGTCAGCTCAGTGAGAAGATAAAAGTGCAAAGAAACTCTTAAGTTAAAGAACCTGTAGCAAATAAGTAAGAGGGCATGCCTTACCGTTTTGAGAAAATTTAACCTATAAAGAGAGAAACCACCATGAAGTACAACTTCTCCAAACTTTGAAGTGTCAAGCCTGGCAAGTTCATATTAAATAACCAAAATATAATATGACCCTTTACACCCTGCAGAAACTCCAGAATTCCTTGTAATGAATATTAAGCATCCAAAGAGACTATTTGCCCACAGAATGACTGATAGCAGTCTTCACAACAGAGTAAAATCTCTCCCTGGTGGCTTATAACACTGCTAAAAACAAAGAAAAACTTAGGTTTGCCTTTAAGAATACAATTACCACATTTATTGAAAGATTTCCATTTATCCTACAGACTGAACCAAAACATCTTATATTCACCTGTAAGCTCCATATTTCATGCTTGCATATTAAACAAAGTAAATAATGTTTTTACAACTTTCTACAGGATTAAACTGAGAACTCTCATTAACCTCTAAGGGGGAGCTGAACCTTCACTTCAAATCAACTACCTTCTGCCCTGTTTTGTTTTTGATTATTTTTCACTGGATTAATTAGTAATTAAATGAAGAGTACGCTCTTCCCGACTCTCACTTCCTCACTATAATTCAGTATCTATCTCAGTTTGTGCAGTGCTGGATTGCTTATTTTGAGAGATTGGTGTATTTTATCAAAAAACAAGCAAGAGAAGATGAAAAGCAACAAGAAGCAGATAAGAAAACATAAGACCTGTCTGATAAATTAAAGGTCATATTTTGTTATCGGGAGTTTTACAAATATCCTTTGTACTGCCTGTGTAGTATTTAAGGAGCTAATATTGTAGGGCTGCGGCTAAAATAGGCAGGAAAATTGATAGAAATCACTGAAGAGGAATGAATTGTTGCAAGTATGGCACCATGCCCCACATCCCCCCAAGAGTGACATTTTGTAGTTCTCCAAGGTAAAAGGACTCTGAACTGTTTCTAAATCATAATGTCACAACATTTAAGGTTACATTTTCTATTTAAATTTAACAAGAGGTTGACTGTAAGCAGTTTCTTATTCAATAGATTTTCAACAACTCGAAAATGGAGAATGTTTCAAGTCTATTGCATTGAAAATTAGCTAGATCTGAGATAGCAACCAGCTACTGAGGGTGTTCTACTGACTTTTGCCCAGGTAGCAATCTGGATGATCTTCATTTCATGCTAGCAAAGAGCTGCTATATAGAATGCCTCTTGACAGAAATAATACATTATATAAATGAACAATGGCAAATGGGAAACACTGTGCTCAAGCTCCCATTTTAAATTCCCACTGGGCTGTAACTCCATGACTATCCAGTATTCAGGTAGAAGCCATCAATAAGAAAGGACTTATTAACTGTGTGCTAAGTCTCCTAATTAAGTTTAATCACCACATAAGTTCTGAGTTCGTAATAAGGACAAACTGTCAAAGGGTCATTGCTCATAACCTTGCATTTTATTGTAGTCAGTGAAAGGCTTTGGGAAAATCTATTTTTCCCATAAGTTATTTGTGGACAATTTGCAACAGGAAAAGTTATCTGAAACAATTGGAAAAATCTTCTGGAGTTAAATCCTGCTCTTGGTTATGTGGTTGATAAGAGAAAATAGAGTATTGGCCTTCAGCTGTGATCTCCAAAGCTTCTGCAATTGGACTGCTCTAGCAGACTGGGCAGGGGCAGTGCAGGGTGCAGATAAAGCCATGCCCATTACATGATCAGATTCGTTAACACTGTAAGAAATCCAAAGCACTCAGCATCAACCTTTATTCACAGCACACAAACTAACTTGACTGCAGCTGTAAATTTTAAGAACCTTGATTTCATGTTCGTTCACAACACGTGAAGGTGCTGGAGTTAACCCCTATGTCCCAAAGTTCTGGCACATACAGGTGCTTTGTCACACTTGCTGCACCTGCCCAGGCTCTATCATCTTATTCTCCTAGGGATAAGCATAATTACACACAAGCCAACAGGAACAAAACAGAGGTCATTCTTTGGACCAGAGTTTGCCAAGCAGAAAAAAACAAATGTGCCCATATAGACAGAAAATGGCATTTAAGAGATAAAAATCTGTTCTCTGTCAGCAGTGCAGACAAAAAAAAAAAAGAAAAAAAACCTAGCCCTTGGCCAAAGCAAGCTCCAGACTTTCAGTTCTGTCTAAAAGTGGCATTTCAATTTGTGTATTTAAGCCTTGCAGACATTTTACTATAAAAGAATAATCTATTTCAAATTGAAAGGTTTAAACTTGTACAGGGGGGGTTTAATGCTTTCGGCAAGACACAGAAAGAGAAACTGTAAATAATAGAAACAGATGCTCACTGAGATAAAAGCAGAGGAGTGCTTTAGGACTGAAGAACAATAACGAGAAGACCACCATGGAAAAGTGTAATGGCTGTGGGTAGACTTCCAGCAGAGGTTTAATTTTATCTGTTAAAATTTGAAATAATCTGATTTTGTATTTATAAATTTAAAAAAAAAAATCACTATTAATTCCCCTTTAACTTATGCTGTGTTGCACATCATTATAACTTTTTGTAAAATGAAGCTCATTTTCTAATAATCTGCAAAACATTTACAATTAACTAAGGTTTTTCCTCTTGTGATTATGCTTTACCTCATTTTTTTAAAGTAGTACAACTTAGAATACTGAGAATTATTGTGAAACTTTTGATTTGCTTTGACATGGTAATTTTGAAGACAATTGAAAATTTCATTGCTCAGATGCTCTGAGTTTCTATACTCAAAACTCTTCTATATTTTCCTTCTTGCACGGTTGAGAAAGTTCTCAAGGAAGGGGATGTCTGGTTACCATAATACGTTTATCACTTTTCTAATATGTCTCCTTTGTGAATTCTCATATTCTCTGTGTAAAAATGGGACAAAGACCCACTGCTGAGTAAAGACCCCGTGTGGGGAACAGGTGAAGTGCTGTCAGTGTTGGCACAAACCACATCCATGGAAAGTCCATTTCAGTGCACCCTATTCTGCAAAAGTCCATAAAAAGACACTGAACATCAAGCATGGAAGCAATTCACGAGTGCCTTCCTAAATCATGACCTGAAAACGTCTTTGAAGCTACAGATCTCTCCTTGGATGTTTTCAGATGACAGATGGTGTCAAGGTAGCCTTGGGCCTCTAGAAGAGAAAGCCAGTGACTCCAAAGCCAGTCCTAACACAGGTGGATCTGACCTGCACCAGCTAAGCCAAGACATCCCAATGCTTTAAGCTCTTGTCTCTAAAACACTTTCATATGAGGAGCTGCTCTGTTTTAAAACTAACAAGGCCACGTTTTGGATGGGCAGTGCAAAGCTGGCAGCTAACTTTCATGTGGGTCTATATTTACTGGCTTGATTTTCAGAGCAAATATGAGCTGAAACACCAGAATGAAGAAACAATCAATATTGGACTATGTAAGCATATATGAATTTGCAGGGAAATAGATAATCACTAGTCAACTGTAAATATGTTTAATTTTTCATTTTGTTTTACAAAAATTCATCTGCTGATGCAATATCCACAGTGTGGACCTGACTTCTACTTGAAACACTTATGAAATGTTAAATGGGAAAAAGATCAACTTTAGAAAGAAAATAGCTCTGCTAGCACAATTTACACATCTACTTTTTCTCAGGAAACCACTTGACCTTTTAAAAACATACTGAAACCCACCATGTTGAAATTAAATAAGGCTATTATCATCTTTCCAGCTTTATGAACTCTTGCAGCTTCTCTAACACAAAGCACTAATGCATTATTAAATAGAATGTAATATGCCATTTAAATTATTTTTATTTCTAAATGATGGTACTGAGCAAGGTGAAGTATTAAATAAGCATCTAATTCAAAGGAGATAATACACTAACAGCTAAAATGTGCAGATGACTTACTAACAAAATACTAATGCATTCCAGTTTAATAAGCATATTTCAAGACAAAAATTCAGGCCTCTGAGCAGCAAGGACTACATCAGTCCATCAATCTACTGTCCATCATCACCCATGAAAGTACTGGCATAGACTCAATGGATTAGAAGGGAAAAGGAAGCTGCCTCCTGTTCTTGCTTTTTATTCATGTGTTTATGAATAAGATTTGCCACAGCTTCTAAAGCAGAACACTAACACTTAGAAGCAAAGTTTCTCCACTGAGGCTGAAGTATATTCAATTAACACTAAAATATGTCTAACTGCCAGGATGGATTATTACCACCAATAAAGTACACAGCTAAAACAGGATTCTGACAAGAGTTGGAGTAACATCCCATTTTGTTTTCTGCACGGAACACCCATGGTGCTCACATCCACAGAGCTATGACAGATAAGGGAAGTGTACAGGCAGCAGATTATTTTTGACACACTCCTGCAGCATGGCTCATCTCTCCAGCTCAGCTGGAAAAGCTGCATGCAGGCTTACTCTGTAGAATGCTCTTTAACTAAAGTCAACTACTGCAAAAATTACATGCAACAAACTGTGAGCTATTAGATAAAATGGATAAGCACACAGCTAACTAAGAATCATTCTTTATATATCAGGATTTATAGATGTATAAATATAAAAAGCTGAGAAAGATAAATGACATATTAGAACTTAAGTAGTATTCCCACTATTCTCTTTCTGCTCTTTCGCAAGCACATTCTCAGTTTGATGCAATATGTCTGACATATTTAAGGCATTGCACTGCTGTTGATTAGCACAGTAATGTTTCTGGATATCAGTATTATATCCAAAAATGTTGTTTTTTTTGTTTTTCTACTCTGACTTTAATTCCTGGAAAGTCATTGCTATATCTGCATTATGAACACCTTCTTACCGTAGCATTATTCTTATATTGATAATACACTCCTAAGACATATGCCTAATGTCAACTGCACATCACAGGATATGACTATCGACCCACTAAATCAGGTATTCAGCCATTAAACTATTCTTTGGTAATTTATAACCTATAACCAGCTCAATCAAGACTTTCAGAAAACTACCTTCTCATGGTGTGATGACACACCATAGAGGTAAATCTCTCAGAAGTGAATACCAAGGTTCATTGTTGAAATGCTCATTTCTTCTATGAATTCCTTAGTTCTGGTTACAGCTTTCTAGGAACAGCTAAAGAGCACTGTAAGCATCTACTGTTTTCTCCTCCTGAAAGCACTTAGACTGTAATCAAGTCACGGCATAGTTCTCTTTTTGACAGTATAAATCACTTAAGATTGTGCCTCTCTGAGGATCTCATTACACACACACACCAATTTGTTTTCTTCCATAGAACCACAGACCCCAGGTACAGACTTTGATATTCGATATCCATTACAGAGATCGTTTCAAAGTGCTGCAAAAGGTGGCAAAATCCTCACCAATTCTTAATGCTTTTAGCCTTTTGTGCCCACAAAGCGATTTCCATATACTCCTTTGTCACAGCCTTAATGCTTCATACAGAGCAACCTGGAAGATGAGACCCCCACAAGTGTCTTCTTGGAATTATATTTCTCCAGGACACTGTCTACATTGCCATAAGCTTTTTAGAGCCTGCAGAGAACTGCGGGGGAGGCGGGGGGGTGGTTCCAGTCAGTGAGTGCCCCTCACTGAGAACCATCAGTTGTATGTAATACTGATCTTATTACCTCGGGTGACTAATGAAAAATTAACTATAGTCACTGCTCATCACTTGTATGAGGAGTATCCACTAGCTTTGGGGTTGAAAATGAGATGTGTGGCTGTTGACATGCAGGCTCCCCAAAGTCACTGCCACACTGCCCTCTGCAGTGTTGCTCCTCTGTGATTGTAATTTTGCTCTTAAAGGATGATTTTTACACACAGAATACCTATAAGCACTAGAGAATTTTAAAAAAGGGGAAGAGGAACCCTGAAACGGAGCCTGAAACCTCTCTGCCCAAATCCTTCAGGTGTACCATATCCTACCACAGCATTCTGGAATTGATAATGCAGCCACAGCTGAGCTCGTAGTTTAGTTCAGACGAAAACTCACTTCAATTTGCATGACAGAAACTCCAGGACTAGGACCCTAAAGTGAGATGCTCAAGAATCCTTTGGTTGAAAATTGCTATGAGGCAATTGCCATGCTCTGAAAATGAGAGAATGCTTTCAAGATTTAGCCCTATACCCAGCTACAGTTATATTTTTAGCACCATTTGTTCTTTTGCAAAGGGCATATTTATTATTCTCTCCCTATTGTGAAACTGTAATTTAAAAATTTGAAACCTCCCCTCTATTAATGCTTGTCAGTTCCGTGAAACAGGAAAATCAAAATTGTCTTTATATATACTTAACCTTGATGATATTGTGTTTCATTCATTTTTTAATGTCCACTAAACCCACTGCTGCACCAGGAAAGCCATTTAACTCCTTAGAAATAGTTCACTGAGGAAAATAAACCATTCACATCTCAATTAAACCAATTTGTAAAAGCATAATTTCACTGCCTTTAATTCAGTTAACTTCTGCATGTAAGGGGTTGAAATTAGGATGCCCTTTACAATGTTTCAAGCTTCTGATACACTGAGGGATATTAAATTTCTGCTTCAAATTTATTTGAAATTCTCTATACTACACAATCTGACCCTTGTGAAGCTCAAAGGAGTTCTAGGTTATATAAATCATACAAGGTTTTCTTTTCTGACTGGTAGGATAGAATAAAAAAAAAATTCCTCTGGCTTAGCTATACCTTGCTAGGGTCAAGGTAGCTGTTTGAACACTCCTGGAACACTCTGAACTTAATTGTATATGCATGGTACAATACAACACTAGAATTTGTTGCAACCAAGGTGCCATTAATCACAAACCCAAAGTATTAAATAAAAAAATTATTTTGACAGTGCGGATGCTGCAGTTGCAAGGCGTTTTTTTGGGATTTTTTTGACCAACAGGGCTTTAGAGTGAAGAAATCCAATCACACCACAGGATGAAGAGATGGATGTACAGCTTCTCTCTCGTGTTCACAGGGCACAAAGAGGAGAAGGAGAGTCTAAAGAATGTGCACACTCATATGTTCCAGACAGCAATGATTTGTGTCCTTCTGGATACCTGCATAATGCAGTTCGCTCTCTGGAAAATAAATCTAGGACAGAGCAAGTTGCTGTTTTCCCTGCTGCAGTATGAATTCTAGTGACTATTTCTGAATTAGTTAGTTTAATGGAAGTTCTTATCCTGCAGACATAAAACACTATACTACTGTCACACCTCATGCCACCAGTAAAATATATAAGGGACACATGCACGAATGTGCCCCAAATAAAAAAACACCTCATCTTCCAAGAGCACCTAAAACAAAATAGCACTGCAGAGAAATTAATTTTGTTTTCCATATGATAGATTGTCTGGTTGGAAGGCTCAACACCACATTGATTTTGTTCTGTCCTGAGAAAGGCTCCCATTGCAGACTGACTCCAGGCTTGCCCCAGAAGATAATGGAAATAGAGTGCATTGCAGGAGGAGCACACAGCATTGTACTCCGCTATTGCATGCTCAACCAGCCACTGGGAGCTTCAGAGTGGGCCTTAGAGCAGACCCATGTGTGTGCTCACCTAGTGAGGCATCTCAGGACAGGGGCACTGCCACAGACATCCCAACTTAAGCGTTGCACAGAAATCCCTTCACTGGGGTGAGTCAATTATTGGTTTGGCTCAGTGAGTGACACATTATATAAACTCCTGTGTAATGAGATAGCTACAAACCCACTGGAGGCTGGAAGGAAAGAGAAACAAAGGAATCTGGTGTTCAAACCTCTGCACTGACAACACGGTCCTGCCACTGGGAAAGAAAAGAAGAATGACCAATTTCTTTTAAATCATTGATGCCGTCAGAGATACCAGCATTATATTGTTAAGGAAACTACGCAGCTAACATTCCTTGGGAAACAGTTTGAGTAAATTGTTCTCTTCTTAACCAACAAGATGTTAATCCTCCATTTCTAATTTACCCTACTAGATTGGGTGTGATACTGCAGGTTACACAGAAAACCTATGTCAAGACAAATACCAGTTTGTAAAAGAACCTCTAAGTATTGGCAGTATTTCATCTTTTGTGATCAGATTTTTGGGAATTGTTAATAGGTAATGGCTTTCCTGAAGGGGTGAAAGGGACCAGCTCTGACAAATTTGCCATGTCTCATTCTTAGGTCTGTTTTCATTCCCATTTTATTCCCCTAACTTGAATCCCTGGAGCTTGTTGCCTTCAGAAATTCCATTTCCATATCACCCTGTGCCTAATTATGGTAAGCAGGTATCGGCCCATCCTCTGCCACAAGACACAAAAAGAGCACATCTATGTTTCTTTCAGTATTTTAAAAACGTTTTTCTGAATCACTGCTCATTTGACATTTTCTTTCTCCTTCCATTGTGCCACCTTGCCGTATTTAACTGAAAGGTGTTATACCTTCTGTGATCAAGTAATGACAACTGTGCCACACATTTTATCAAGATCTGAATTTAATTACAGGATCTAACCAAGCCTAAGAAGGGATGAGCCTTTGTATTTCACCAGGATATCCAAGATGAAAAATAAACGGAAAAAAAAAAATCTGTCTGCAGACTCAGAGAAGCATTATTATATAGCATTATCTGACAGAAAGACCTGATAAGCTGTCAAATTAAAAAGCTGATTTGCGGAATTTTACTGAAACCACTTTTTGAAAAGAGACTTACTGTAGTGCTTTGTTTGGGTGTCACCTAGGCTCTTTAGTTAAAGAGAGCAGCAGGATAGAACAATTTCATAATCACTCAAAGGGCAGCAGTGCTTTTTTTAAAAAATAATTCCTTGACTTTGGGTAAGCTGCAACAGAGGCTCACCCAAAGAGAATGGGGAAAAAAAATTCCATTTTTGTTAACATAAAACTTTCACATTGACAATAAAATTATATGGAAAGTGAGGCCTGGGTGCATGCTGACAAATACATTTAATCATAACCAAAGAGCAAGTCAGAGCTGTATGAAATCAGAAAAACATGCAAGAAATCAGTTGTGCAATTACAAAGGCAAGGTAGCACACTGGCCTAGTTACATCCATCACTTAACTGTTGGTTTGTGTCTCAGTAACTAAGATGAATTTTTCATGTATTTTGATTCCTGCTTCTTCCAGAATAGTTTCTGCCATCTTTACTCTGGAGAACTTTCTGAATTGAGTTTCAAATAACTCCTTGTCTTATTTTTACTTCTCCATGTCACTATTTTACACACTGGTATAATGCCTTCTTTTAGTCGTATTATAAATGGACACAGTAACATGAATATAGGTCGATATCAGCTTCCTAGAATACACATTGAGGATTTTGTCCAGACAAAACCAACAAAAAATAACACAATTTTATGTTTGCCTTGGCTAAGTACCGGAGACATCACAGAAAAGTTAATTGTAGGAAACATTTTTTGATTGAGTGATCAGGAGTTGACTTAAATTAATATAAGTACAACTAAAAATAAGCCTGTAAATCAGATTCTTGATTTAAAAAGAACAAAATTTGATAAATTGAAGGAAGTTAGATTCTACAATCAGTATAAGGGGCTGGATTCAGCTAGGAATGACACTTGGAAACTCTATAAGGTAAAGTATTAAAATAATGACAAAAATAAAATTATATGTATATATAA